>JAIFZK010000003.1:8970000-9352500 GCA_027481765.1 Tenualosa thibaudeaui
TCATCCCTTTGGAATTGCGCTCATGATGTCGCTAACGCTATATTCATCCAGATAAGCTACAGACGAATAAGGTAAAGGGGATTTGGCCTACCACTCCGGCATAGTGCATTAACTCGAATTGGGCCTCGAATTTGCGCTTCTTATCCGGCCGTGGCTTCTGGAAGTTGGGCGATTTGCCAATGTGGTTGTCGTACAGCTTGGCTTTGAAGCTGCTGTCTGTGGCCTTTGGAAACATGCATTCCTCTTCGAGGATTGAAAGGATTCCCAGAGGCTGTGAGAGGAATCACAGTAAAGAACATTACAGCAATATACAGAAAATATATCCAATTTCCAAATTTCTTTACATTCATGTGCTGCAATGATAAAATTGACCCAGCCATACACACTGCGATAGTTGTTTACCATCTCTTAAGAATCCAACTGCCGTCCTTAACAACTACCATGTAAATCTTATAGTGGCTTAATCATTGCTGGGTTAAACCTCTGCACACCTTTTCAATGAGGTCGATGCAGGCTTGGAGGTCCAGACCAAAGTCAATGAAGGTCCATTCGATCCCTTCTCTCTTGTATTCTTCCTGTTCCAGGATGAACATATGGTGGTTGAAAAACTGTTGCAGTTTTTCATTGGTGAAGTTAATGCACAGCTGCTCAAAGCTGTTCAGCTGAAGGAAGAGATGTAAAAACAAACAAAAACTCAAATTAGACAGCTGAGGGTGTAAAGTTTCAAACATAAAAAAAACTGTCAGATGTTTCAATTAGAGCAGCTCTACTTACGTCGAAGATCTCGAAGCCGGCGATGTCAAGGACTCCGATGAAGAACTGCCGCGGCAGGACAGTGTAGAGGGTCTTGTTGATGCGCCCCACCAGCCACTTAAACATGCGGTCGTATGTGGCTTTGGCCAAGGCTCCCACTGCATAGTTAACCTACACCACCCACACGCACACACACACACACACACACACACACACACACACACACACACACAGAGGAAACCACCACCACACAAAGAGCACAGAGAGGCACAGCTGTCATTCTCGAACACACATACCGTTGCCTGGAAACCAGGCTTAATTCACAGTATGTCCAGTGCCTCTATATTGATTAACAGTACAAGTAGAAATCAATACTCTTGTTTGCATTTGAATCAATGAAAAAGAAGAAATTTTGTGGTACACTTAAAAACAATTGTCCTGTGTACTGCTATTGTGAAGTGTACGTCTGTATGTGTGTGTGTTAGTGTGTATGAGTGTGAGTGTGTGGGTGTGTATGTGTGTGCATGGGTGTGTATGTGTGTGTCCTAGTGTGTATGAGTGTGAGTGTGTGGGTGTGTATGTGTGTGCATGGGTGTGTATGTGTGTGTCTTAGTGTGTATGAGTGTGAGTGTGTGGGTGTGTATGTGTGTGCGTGGGTGTGTATGTGTGTGTCTTAGTGTGTATGAGTGTGAGTGTGTGGGTGTGTATGTGTGTGGGTGGATGTGCGTTGTCTAGTGAGGACTAACCTGTTCGACATTTTGTCCCTTTACTACGTACTCATGGCCCACCTTCACTCTGGGGTGCAACAGACCTTTAATGAGGTCAGCAGAGCTCACACCCATCAGGAAGGAGGCCTTATCAGCACCTAATCACACACACACACACACACACACACACACACACACAATTGTAAATACAAACACCTAATAGATCATTTAAAAAATTAAAAGATAATTTTCCATAGCATTTTCTATTGCTCTCATTGTGATTATTGATATTTTCTGTTGTACTGAACTGTACTGTACTGTTGCACTATGATTCCTGCATAAATGGACACAATATTAGATGGAATATTTGTCCAACTCATGCAACTTCAAAATCAAATCCACTGAAAGACAAAATGTCTAATGTCTAATGTCTAATGTCTAATGCCTCTCATCAAGAGATCCAACCCACTTTCAGTGCCGTCGGCCTCAGCCTGCTCCTCCCTCTGCTTCTGCTTAAACTTCATGTTGCCGAAGTGCATGATGGCGCCCACGATCTTGTAACAGCCGTACTTCTCATCTGGACTGAAACCCAAGATGTCCATGGCGTGCTGACAACACACACAAACAAAGATTGAGAGGGAGGACACGGTCCACCACAGGTGTTTCTGGGACAGTTTTGCGTTTGTATCATAGGCTATGTTCACAGATTGCAACAGTTTATTTTCTTTTGTCCTATATGGTGTAGTATTGCGAATACTCTTTATTCATCTTACAATCTAAACAAACAAGTAGAAAACTGATGACAGACAGAAAGGCCATGCCATTGACACTGCCAGACAGTCAATCTGAAGCAAGCATCTCCCCGCGGAACTAGTATTGCGTCAGATTCCACTAATTGACGAAGGCTTGGGTAAGCACAAGTACAAGACATGCCAATGGGATGGTGCCTGCTGTCACTGTTGTTGTCGTTAGCGACAGTGACCCATGACGACTTACATCTGTGGCCATGAGTTCCTGTCCGTCATCCATGCTCTCTACCGTGGTCACTCCTTGGGAGCAGAAGTGGTAGTCGTAAGGGTTGGAGGATACCAGAAGCATGTCTGTAGCGCAAAAAATGGCAAGTAGTCATGACTCACAGTTTGTGTGGAAATGTGGACAGCTGAATACGGAGGTTAACTATGCTAACATAAGCTCATTTGCATCAAAATGGTGATACAAACGTATTATACCTTATTATACTTATATACGTTAATTATTGTCTGCAGAGATTCTATTTAATTTAAATGGAAGTATGTTGTGTTCAAAATCAGAGAGGGTAGAGGACAAGACAAGAGACTGTTACAGTTACCTAAGAGCTCTGGCTTCTTCTGAGACATGATCTGGTAGTAGATGTGGTAGCTTCTTTCTCCTGGCTGCTGAAATATCACTCTGGATTTTTCCAGAAGATCTAAAAAATATGATGGTAAAAAAGCCCAGAGTCTTAACCTACCTGTTGTGTTCTTTTCAGGGTTACAACTTTGGTGTTCTGGTCAAAACATATTTGTGGTAGACCTCTGTATCAACTTATGCTCTTTTGAATATTACTCATGTTAAACTTTAGAGTACTAATTTTGGCCTGCAGGCTTCACTGAACTAAGCCTATGTAATTCAGTGAGGGAGAGATTTTATTGGAAATAGGCTTTTTGTGAAAGCTGTTACTGGAAGCCAAAAGAGGGAGTGAGGGGTGTGTTTATGCCTGCGTAAGTGAAAACAAATACACTTATTCTGTCAAATTGAACTGTAAGTAAGACTGTATGTGCTTGTAATTAAATTTTGTACTTTTATTGTGGTCTCACCAATTCATTTGTGTATAATACAATTCTTATGGTCTGGTCATCTTTGGCTTGAACACCACAGGTGTAACAAAGGCAAGGTAAGGCAGTTTTATTTGTATAGCGCATTTCATACCAAAATAGCAGTTCAATGTGCTTTAGAGCAAATTGAGGCAAAGGCAGGATAGTGCACAATTTATCATAAGACAATAAAGTAATATTCACAGCAAAAAAACAAAAAACGTTATTAAAAGATCAGAGAGATAAGTAGGAAAAGAATATATTACAAATTTCAAGATAAAAACAGGCAACAAAGTCGAATAAAGTTGAATAAATCACCCGAAATGCTATGAAAATGATCTGTTTAGATGTTTAGAAGTATAAACAGCCATAGAGCCTCATAGAGCCCCATGTCCATTCAGTTGCATTTTTTTCAAGTATTTGTGAGAGATGTGATTTTAGATATCTCCATCCACATATACTGTAGCCAGTATGTGTGGCATTTTGACATGCAGTGGTAACAATATAGCATATGATCCTGGTGTTTTTTAAATGCCTATGAATATGCTGCTATTACTCACAAATGTCAATGTCAGCAGATGCCAGTTTCCCGGTGTGCCCAAAATGGATCCTTATGAACTTGCCCTAAAAAAGTGGAGTGGAAAATAATATGTGATATCTAGTTTAAACATAAAAATAGGCAAAGCATTCTTACAAAGCATAGCAGATAAATTGAGATGTTAAAAACTGTTTTATTATTTATTATTTATTATTATCTGACCCTTTTTTGTTTCATCTATCCATATATAATCGCAGATATTTTTCCCCTAATCAAATTGTGCTGAAAACTCATGTGACTCATTGAACTCCGTTAGTGATGTCATTAGACTCACAAAGCGGGACGAATTGTCGTTCCTCACAGTCTTGGCATTGCCGAAGGCCTCCATGGCGGGGTTTGCCTCGATGATTTGATCCTCTAGAGTGCCCTATGTATAAAACATCATCAGAGGATTAAGTGCTATTTAGAGGTGTATCCAAAGGTAAATTCTCTAAACTAAAGTTTTGTATTGCTTTGTATTTGACCATTGCAGTAATATTTAAAATATTTTTGGTTAGTAGTTAATGAAAGAACTCACCCCGGTTTTGGCGGCGGGCTGAAAAGTATGGAAAGTGGATGTTAGTATAACATCAATCATAACAATCATATGAATCCATATACAATCAATAATCATACCAGTAATGGTAATAATCATAATCATAGCAACATTTGGGTTCAAACAGTTATGGGGTTGCAAAATTCTTGTTTGTTTTGTGTTTTATTATTATCATTACAACTGGTATTTATTACATTTATCTAGACTGGCCATTACTGGTTTCAGTTCAATAGCTTACCAAAACAAGGCTACATATCTATCCAACTAATCATTGTTAGTGGACATCAAGTAAGCGAAATGGGTCCTGATGTGAAGGTAGTGAAAAAAAACAACAGTTTGGAACAAGAAGAAAAAGACAATTAATGGCAGCTGGTAAAAGTGATAAGTTAATACCAACACTGTAAAAAAGGAGAAGAGCTTTGTGGGAATGAAAAATGACAGTAGACAAAAATGTTCTCAACAAAAAAAAAACAAAAACGAAAAGACAGGTGGAACATGAGGAAAGAGTTTCCAGGATGGGACTTTGTCCCAGATTTAGGATGAATGTTTATCACAAGGTGTCACACTCTGAAAAGGAACCACACAAAAAATATGGGGAGAAAAAGAAAATGGGGAAAAAATTCAAAATCCAAAAACATGGATAATGTTTGGTCTTACTCCTTTTTTAGCTGCCGCTTCCCCCAGAGCTGCTATTATGGCAAAATACTGAATTACACGTTTCGTGTTCACAGTTTTGCCAGCACCGGATTCTCCGCTGGGAGTGGTCAAAAATTAGTTTAGGACAAATGGACAAAAATGTCACACCATACAAAAAAAATCCCAAGACTGCAGAATTGTGCATTTCCAAACTTTAAGATGGAGGGAAAAAAGTCCCAGTTTAAACCTTTACATGAAAATGTCAATGAAAAGGATTGTTGAGGGTAATTGCTTTGAGTGTTCTGAGTAATATCCGAGTAATATCTAGCCAATATTTCTAAACATTACTAATGTCGGTAGTTAGCCTATTGTGGTATTCATATGGTAATAGGGTGTACACTTACGTGATGAGCATTGACTGGTTCTCACGATCTGTGTGGACAAACAAAATAACATTTTGCAATAATCTTTTCCCACACAGATTCCTGTGTAAATAATGGCCAGTCATTTTTGAAGGGGATAAAGCACACCTTTTCCTGAGCAGATGATGTATTTTCTAACTTCATGTATTTTTTAAAAAAGAAAAATCCTACGTACTGCGCAACATGTCATTGTAGGCATTGTCCGCAATGGAGTAGATGTGCGGTGGGGCCTCCGAACGGCGCTTGCCCTTGTACGCTGCCACCACGGGGGCCGTGTAGACCGGGAGCCACTTGTAGGGGTTCACCGTCACACAGAACAGCCCGGAGTACGTCTGCAGGGACAGTAGCATTACCAGTGAAAGCTATCAGTCCATTTCGTTGACAGATAAACATTTCCCCCGAACATCTTAGATTACTGTAGCCAGCTGATCTCTGGGAGAGCACACTTTCAGGATGCTGCATGTCACTCACATAGATCATCCAGTTGCTGTAGCGCCTCCGCAGGTTATAGAGAACCGAGGCTTCGTTAAGGTGCGTCAGCATAGCCATATCCTCATTCATATCGAATTTTGGAGGATTCATTTGTTGGATGTCACCCTCCTTCACGGCAATTGTCTGCACGTATGTGGGGGGAAATATATTTTGATTGCAAAACTGACAGCTGAAAATGCAGTCAAATTAACTTATCACTAAATTATGGATGACGAAGTCACTTTCAATGTGTTATTTTGCCTTACCACTTCAATCACCCTTCAACACCAACAACTATGCAAATAAAACCCACTGATTTCCGCAGACTGTATCGCGTTCAATCAAAATCCACTAACCCTTCTATCCTTTGTCTCAACGATGACTTTGTCACCTTGGATATCCTTAATTTCAATTTCAGTGTATGCCTCCTTCTCGTCTGGTATCCAGGCACGCTTCTTACCTGTGACAGTGGCACAATATTGTTAACATGTGTCTGCGCTGCACTCAAGAGTGGAGTCCTACTACATTTCTTGTAACAGCGAATCATAATCCATTCCTTTTATTATGACATGACAGTCCAACGTTGTAAACGATGAGTAACCGAGATCACATCATAAGAACAGAACGACATCAAAACGTTCAACAATACCATCGAAAGCCACCGTTTGCGCTGCCAGTAACTCGATATCCGACTTGCGCAGAAAGGGCGCTGCCTCTCCAAACTCCTTCATGTCCAATAAACGGGACATGGTGCTGCCTCCACAGCCCGACTACACTCCGATGATTTGGATAGAAGTTTCCACAGACCTTAGGAGAGATTAAACATTAAGTTTGCTTGTAGTCGAACTTTCCACCTTTTATTTCCCCCAAAAGTAAAGAAAATGCATTCACATTTGTCTGACACCTGTCGCATGTTATTTTGTTTGACTATTTAAATCCTCAAAGATTCACAAACATTAATGCTTTTCCTTAAATTTAATCAAATATTAAGTATAAATGACAAACGTATTCTAATACTGTTCATAAGATAAAAGAAATGTGTATGGCCCCGCCACGATGCACGGATGAATTAAGACTAACCTATGCGCACGCTGAAAGGCTAGAGAGCGCGCAAGCTGTGTGGCCCCTATTTATTGTCTCCATCAAGGTCACGCTTTGGGAAGATATGTCAAACATCATCATGTGTCGCCTCCTCTGTCGCCCATTGGTGCACAGCGTGTGTCTCAATTGACACAAAAGGCAAGCTGCATTTCAACTTTGCGCAAAGCCCACAGCCGGTTATTTTTGTACCGGGAGTACATGATTTAGAGTAAGTCGGAAGTGGGTTGGAGTACGTAGCAAACCAAATCGGTGTTTTGTGTTTATAGCGTTATTGTCAACTGTGGAACCACTATCGAGTTCACAACTGGCCAGGTTATGTGCGCGTAATTGCCAGGATAAATTGAATCGCAAGCTTGTAAGTTTTCCCACCGGACAGAGCTGTCAAGGCCGATAACCACGAGAAGTGGGGGTCAGCCATTCTTTAAGGTGTGAATGAGATCACTGTTCATATCTACTTACCATTGCCATGTATCTGATTTGCCATTTCTGCGGGGCATTCCCTGGGCCCATTTATTTCATTATACACTCGTTGACACCTGGCGTCACCCCGCCTTCCCACCAGATGATGGTGCAAGTGTAGTCTGAGGAAAGCTGAGACTCCGCCATTGCCCTTCTCCTGGAGGCCAACAACAATTCACAAGTATTCAATTAATAAAATACATGTGTGTAGTCTCACCCCCCTCTCTCCCTCTAATGGCTTGTTCACAGCTTCTTTTGATGTTGACGCCAACAGGGGGGACTGCCATTGTATACCACTACAGGAGTTGAAGCCATCAAAGATATTATTTCGGTACCCTTTCGCTACCCTTCGGTTCAACATTAGACACTGTGCTAAAAATACATCACAATATTTGGCCTCTTTGATGAACAGGAGGGATAGCAATGATTCTAAGTTTAAACTCTAAAAAACTTAACATCTTTCTGATGATTCTGATGGAGCACTGAATGCAAAGGCATGGGTTGTCTGCTCAGTTTTAAACAAATCTGAGCCATGGCCCAGAACATGAAGGGAAGAATATGAAGGAATTTAAAAAAATTTGTTCCAAAAAAGATTCTGCCTATACTAACAGTTGGAAGCTGTTAAGTGCTCCCTTTAATTACAGTAGAAGCATTTTGTGAACTGAGACATTCCTCAGCACACCAAGCATCTGTCAGCTAGAAATGGCCTCTGACACAGTGAGCTATGAGGAAGGTCTAACACTGCAAAACTTTATTATTTCAACTGATGTTCACTCGTTCAGTATATTAAGTGTGGTCATTCCAAATTTTGCTCATTCTGACAAATATTTCAGTGCTGAGCCTGACGTTTATCTCTGCATCTAAGCACCTTTTTGCTCAGTAGTTTCTCAAGTATACTGTAGTCTTCAAATAAACGAAGAACTGAATTAATCAAGACATCACTTGTATCTTTTAAATTAACTTTAGTGAAACTCTTGCCCTCGCTCCTGACCAAATCCAAATGCCATTTGTCTGAATCCGAGTTCAGAAAGTGACCCCACTGCAGTCGCCCCCGGAACTTTCCAGCTGAAGCATTAAATTAAGACCGTGGTAACGAGAGGACTCTATCAAGCCTGTCCTCGGGGAGATGGCTGGGGCCCATTTGCTCGGCGGTGTCTGTTCTGTAATTCTGCATGTGCACGCAGGAGGAGAGGGACTCTTTTTACACTCTGTTCCCCGAGGGTTTGACCTTGAGCTATGTGCCCTTGTATGCTGAAGGAGGGGGGCACAGAGAGATGTGGAAAAGGGGAGGGTGGCGGTTCATAGTGTCCTGAAATAGACAAAGAATACACCCCTCACCACGAGCAGCCATCCGGCCAGCCGGCCTGTGCCATCACCAGCAGCAGGGGCAGTAACCCATTCAGTTGGGCCAGAGGTGTCCAAGGCTTCAGTGTTTGGTGGCTGAGATTAGTCTGCTAATGACAGAGCCTACTGTTAATGTGCAGGAGCACATACTGACAACTCCACCTATAGGCTTGCCCCGTGTAACCTGTTGCATCACCAGAAGCCTTTGTGTGTGTGGATGTCCTTGAAATTTGGAAGAATGTTCAAATGGTTGTTCCTGAATAGATTTACGTGCTTTCTTTGAGATGAATCTGCGATGAATAGATGTTGCATATTTATTTCCACTGGGTTTGGAGACGGTTGCAAGGTTGAATTGAGCGTTAATTCAGCTCCACCAAGGTTCTGTTTATCACAGCCATAAATACTTGAATCAACCAGTAATTTTTTTCCACTGAAATAACGGTAAAGTAGCAAAATATGACCATAGAAGCAGTGTGAAGAATGTGATAGAACATTATACCCAATGCACAAAGGACTACAACCCTTGCATGTGTTTGACTTGGATGGAGAGTGCCATTCTGTTAGACAAGCCTGACAGCTCTAATCATTGCTGTTTGGAGCGCCTATCTGCTGCCAAATGGTGAGGTGTGGGCCTGATTGCTGAAACGTTCCCCAGGACAGGGGCAGATATAGCAAGCCAGGCTGCAGCTATTCTGGGAGCGGGGAGCTCTTCAAGTGAAAGGTGGCTGGGTAGTGTAGCCCTGCACTCCCAGTGCGCCTCGGTCTCACATGCCGATAAAGCATGAGACGGAATGGATACTAAAGTTCTCTGTGTGTGCGTGTGTATGTACGTGTGTGTGTGTGTGTCTCTCCCTTCTACATGCATGCGTGTGATTCACGACTCCACATCTATGGTGTTTCAGTGAGGGAACATGATTGATTGCAGTTATCTGGAGATTGCCACAATCAATTGAATGATAGAACAGACCTGTGTTTTTTTAATGAATTGTTATAATTATCCTTGTCTGTATTTTTTTCCCTCTGAATTGTAGATCTAAATGGTTTTGGTTCTGAGAATCTACCCATGAAACACACACACACACACACACACACACACACACACACACTGTCTCTCTTTCTCGCTTTCTCTCTTGCCAGTGCACTCTTGTTATCCACAGACACCTGGCTTTTGCTACCCTTGCAGTGACAGATTGGCATCACTGTCATTTTCCATTAGAAAGGAGCATCTTACTTCTGAGACCGGCCTCAGACTTCTGTAACTCCATTCCCCCATAGCCCACATAGGGTGCAAGTTCAAATTCAGTCTTCCCTTGCTTACTGCCTTTCACACCCCAATCTACTGTAGTCATTGTTTTCTATAGGACAAGGCAACAGGCATATGCAGGTCTCTGTTTTGAAGCTAATCTCACTCTACATCACATTAGCCTCTTATGAAACTGATCTGACCCAAATCTGTACTGGTACACATAAACCACTGCAAGACCAAATCAAAACATGCATTGGGCAATATGTCGCCTTACGTTCATAGGACGACAATGTGCAGATCAAGGACAAGGTCCCAAAAAAGTGGCATGGAGCATGCAGACAAACTGGGATTCCAGGAATCAAAGCTGGGATCGCTGTTAAGGGTAACAGTTGTTTTAGTTCATCGTGCACCACATGCCAAAAGGCTTAGACTTAGAGGTGCAGGCAGGCAGGCAGGCAGGCACACACACACAAACAGCTTTGATTTTCACACCACAGCACACACTCATACTGTTACACACCTAAGACCTGCTAATTCACAATATCTTTCTACACTAGACGTGGTAATAAGGCAAAATAATGACGGAGGGATTTGTGTCATTTCAGCGTTTAAAAAAATACAACATGGGTGACATCATCTGGCATTTAAGTCCTGGCCATCCCATGTATCAGTTCCTAATATGTAACTATCACTCTGTGCGCACAAATCCTCTCAGTAACTGCATCGGCCATGAGCAGGTCACCAATCTATTGCCAACTTGCGGAAAGACAACATAACTGAGTGACGCCAGATAATGGCGGGGACTGTGCCAGTGCATACCACTGTACCAACGCTAACGGTAAAATGCAGTTGCTCTAAGTATCTGACCCAATCTGTCTTTTAGCAGACGCTCAAGGACAGTATTAACCCAGTAGACCAGGACAATACTATGTCTTTCATTGTGTTAAATCCGCGAGTGCACCGGCGCTCAGCGCGAGAGTACATTCAGCTGCCATTCTATTTTAGGCGCTGTGCTGGACATACCTCCAGCATGCCGTACCATCCACCACGGCGGGCGCGTGGCCTTATCCAAACGAACGCAGACAACCCGTCGCGCGGAGGATAACGGGAAAGATCCCTCCGTTTTCAGCTCATTACGCGCGAGGGCAGAAGAGCGGCTAACCAGGTCCCTGGCAACACCAGGTGCCCCCGAAGGCCGAAAGATGAATTTGTCCGTCTGAGTCATTTGATTGTGCTGAAGTATATAGGCCTTGTGTTTTTTCGCGTTTCTTTGTCGCATATGGCATTGTGCTTTGGTTTAGTCAAGTTTGTTTTGTTAGTTATATTTGTTAGGCTAATAGTTTTGTGTTGCACCCACACAGTATAAAGATGGTGGAGACGAGTTGACAGCTCAGATCTGTTGGCTTTAAAGGGCATAGACTGCGGTGAAGGACAAACAAATGTTGTCTGAGGTTTAGTTGTGGCGGACCCGCTGACAAGACGAGACATACAATCCTTAGGCCTGCGAGTGCTTGTCCATTGTGAAGCATGACGTGTCATAAGCTCTTAACAATTTACTACCTTCTTGTATGTCCTAAACAAAGTGTGAGAGACTTGTAAATGATGATTGTGGGAAGTCCCTTTTAAAGAGGTGGTAAGCCTCTTTTGTTGAGAGCTTTCCAACCCAGAGAGTGACATGGGCCTAATGAATGGGTGTCCATGTCTGTAGAGAGACAAGAGGAGCATACCTGCTCTGCTTCACTGAGCCAGCGCAGTGCCAAGTTGTCTTTGGTACAGCTCATAGCACACAAGCATTGTAAAGGTATGGTTGGGTAGCTTGAGTATGCTAATAGCATCAGAAAGCATTCATTTGGCCCGCTCCCAGTCTAAAAGACACCTACATCTACACCAGGTTTATGGCAAGACTTGAAACTGATTAGCGGGAGCAGTTATCCCAATTATTTTTTACTATACCGAGTGGTAGTTATACGTGTAAAACCTTGAATTTTACAGCCGTTATATAAAATCAATTGAAGGCCTTTTGAGAGTATAAACACCATTGTTGAATGATGCAAAAAAAACTGTGCGAAAGCCCCACATGCATATGCTCTTCCCCTCAGAACACATGCACAGAGAGAAAGAGAGAGAACTGATACCCTGTTTAACCCAGCTACACACATTACCACTCTGATGCCACACCCTCCCATGGGTCATACGCACCTGTCCCCCTGCCACAGCAACTGGTCAAGCACACATACAAACACACATATATGCACACACACACACTAGTCAACTGGCCCAATGATGAGATCCCTTTCAAAGGGCCACCCTTTACACTGTGCTCTTTATTTACTTCAGTAATGATGCCTTATTAAATCTTAATTAATTGTTTATGTTTACTCGGTTTATCCTCCAAGGACACAAGATGCTCATCTGAGATAAGTCCCCACACAGAGTGCACACACGCAATGTGATTGCATCTCCCCGTGACCCGTCAGACAATCCTGTACTAATTTTAATTCTGAACAATTAATATTACTTTCCTTTATTTACAGTACTTGGTTAATGGGTTGTATGTGAGTTTCGTCATTTTGGCAACATTAACGGCTCCCCTTGGAGTTAATTGTATTTTAAATAACATTTTCTTAATTGAGATTAGAAAAAACTCCCAGAAATATGACAACAGCTTTGCTGAGGCATATGCAAAGAGTTCTGTGCCAAGATGGGGCTGTGGATAGATGCCAAACCCCTATTTTCTTCTCTTCCCCTTTTCACTCCTCTTCTCACCCTTCCCCTCCTCTCCTCTGTCCCCTCCCTTCCCTCCCCTCCTCCCTCTCTCCCCCCACTGCCCCTCCCTGACACCCGCATTGTGGTCTGCTGGTGTGATCTTCCAGGCATCCCAAGCAGACCCACCTCTCTGCCGGCTGCCAGCCACTTGAGCCGTGACCGCCGTGGCTCCTGCTCTCCGCTTCTGCTGCTAATGCGGATGACCTCCACACGGACGAGGTGCAAAAGAGAAAACCAAATGCCCCTGCCTCGGCCTGGACCCCCCGGCAGACTAGCCTCCGTCATGGAGATCCAAGTAGTACATGTCACTGTGAGATGTTTACACTGTGTTGACTCGTGTTTCCTCATATCCTTTTACCTGTTCTTTTTTGAGCCGCCTTTTTGGTTGAAGGTATCTTCATATATGTTTTAGCCATCGCATTGGCCAGCGCTTCCACTTGATTATCATCTCCCTACCGTGCTGGTCTGGATTTGATCTCACTGAGCTCGTTGCCTCAGGAGGCATTTTAACCTTTCCAATGAGAGAACAGAGGGAGGTGTTGTGAATGCAGAGCTAGAATGCTATCAGTTAATGAAAGCTATCAGTCAGGGGCTGATCCAATCTTTTTAAACTTTTTTTTTTTAAACACCTCAAGCAAGCAATCGATTCTTCCTACCAAATGTCCAGACCTTCTGTATGTACTTTAGATTTTATAGAATTCTCAGCAAAGCTATTAAAAATATGCTCCTACACAATGTCAAAACATTATACATGAAAACCTATGCATAAAACGTACAAAATATTTAACAAATATATACTGTACTTAAACCTGCCACCAGATGGCTCATAATTTTTTGTCACATGCCCATTCAGAAAAACAATCAGACTCCATGTTTTAAGTCAGTAAAGTAGTATACTACAGTGTGTATATATAAAGTGTTAATATATGAAGTAAAAAAAAACAAAAAACTGCAAGGTTAATAAAAATACTAGGCTAAATTAGAAAAATATAACTGAAACAAACAATAGAAGCACAATATAAATAACAAAGATAGCTAAAATAACATAGATATACCGTTCATCTCCATTTTGTGGTCTTGGTAGGGCAAAATCTACAATGGCCAATTATAGTCAAAACACATTAAAAGCAAGACAAAAACAAAAAGCTGATGTGTGTTTCTCTTATATTTAAGAATGCTGATTTATTTATTTATTTATTGAAGTACAGAGAAGCTGAAGGACCTGGAATGTGTACTGTGCAGAGCTGAGCTGGAGGCTCTCTGTCTCCATCTACTGGTACACAATCAGAAATAGAGACTTTGGCTGAAGATTGGTGTGCAAGTGTGCAAGAAAGGAAAAATGTCCAGTTGATATCTCATACAGCACTTCTGAGAAATGCATTATGTTGTGTTGCTGTTGTGGAGTTAGGATTCCCATTAATGTTCAACAACAGTGAATAATGTTGAATTTCAAATATTTAAGGAAATGTGGGTTATTTACAATTAATTAAATATTTGATTAATTGAAGTAACTAAATACTTTAAACTTTAAACCACTTCAACCAATTTATGACCTCAAACAACCTACATACAAATAAACAACAATGCTAATATGAAGTTAGATATTTTTTTGATAGTTGAGAAAACAGCATGACTTCCACCGATCCAACCAATCAATGATCTAAGGGGATTCAATGATGCATGTGCAGAGAGAAAGACCCATTGAAAAGCACTGAAAAGTATACATGTATGTCACTTCAAGTTTCAAAACATAGCCATTACCCAACCAACATCCACTAAAGGTGGCGGATTTTCCCTTTGGACCACGTAGTGTAAATCTTTTTACTCATATGGTCAGCAGAGGGGGCTGTAATCTTGGCTAAACTCAGCAATGTGTATTCAGTCGTATTCAATGGCTTCTTTTTACCCTCCCAATTTGACTGTTGGAAGTTTACCTTAGTCCTTACAGACCCAAGTTTTTTAGTGGACTAGTATAGCTTTACAGCATAATCTTATGAAGTGCAATCACATGAAATGATCACATGTATACATATGATAACTATAGCATGATAATAACCTATGGAAGCTAATCATACGTGTGTGTGTGTGTGTTTGTGTTTGACATACAAACACTCAAATGCTTTGGGTAGATCTTTTTGGGTCCGGTATTACACCACACATTATATGCAGCACAGAAAGTCATAGTGTGTGTGTGTGTGTGTGTGTGTGAGTGTGTGTGACTTCAGACAGCTCCAGTCAGCTACCAACAGCAATGAGGCAGACTGTTCCTGGAAGGAGAGTGAGGGACATAGCAAGTGGTGTGTGTGGGTATGTGTGTGTGTGACCGAGCGAGTGTGTGAGAGTATGTGTGTGGTGGAGGTGAGGGAGAGGGAGGGGTGAGGCACCTTGCAACAGCTGGTCTGAATTAGTGAGAGCTTGCGGGGTGCATGGGGGGCACAGAGACGACTGGCGCCAGCATTGGGGCAGCAGGTCGAAGAGGGGGGGTGCGCAGGATGTGTGTGTGTGTGTGTGCGCGCTTGGGATGGGGGTTATAGGGGGTGAATATTACTCAAATACAAACAGGCAGTTATGCCCCTTGGCTAAATACTAATGGTGTTTGCTTAATGTGTATCAGTGAGAATTTATGATGTGTGTTTATGTGTGAGAATGAGTGTGTGCCTGTGTGTGCATTTGGTAGAGTAGATATGTGTGAGAGTGTGTGTTTAAATGACTGTGACTGTGTCTGTGGGTGTTGGTGTGCTGTGCGTGTGTGTGTGTGTAAATGTACGAAAGAGACCGAACAAGAATGTGCGAGGATGTATGTATGAAAGCAGGAATGCAAGCCAGTATGTATGAGAGAGTTTGTTTAGACACGAGTGTGAAAAAGAGCGTATATTTACATGATTATATCTGTGTTTTGTGCAAGAGATGCAGAGGCTCTGTTGGTTTGTCAGAGTGTGTGCTTACACAGGATAAACTATAGGTGTGCCCTTGAATGTAGAAGTGTGTGTATAAGAAATGTGTGTGTGTGTGTGTGTGTGTGTGTGTGTGTGTACGTGTGTGCATGTGTTTTAAGAGGAAGAGGGAGTTGAGGGAGGGACTGAAACACGGAGCGCTGAACCAGCGACAGGATGGGAGCCATGAGGATTCTGGACTGGTTGGGGTGGGGGGGATTTTGGACTTCCTCTTCCTGTAAGATAACCCTTTCCTGTCCGCATGCCAGACAAAAAAATCTCTGAAAAAGAAAAACAGGAGAAACTTCCTCAGCAATGAAACTTTACTATTTCAGCAATGCAGGAAAACTGACGGGACTAATCAGAATGTCACATATACACTACAGGTTTATAGTCAGACTAATGTACAGATAAAATGTAGTTTAAGTAGAATTATATATGTTGTAATGGAGAAAAATAGATGGACACCTCCCATAACATATACTTCAAAGTCAGCATAATTACAACCAATTCGGTTATGTGTGAACTGTAGTACACTTGTGAAACTTATATTTTGACTTTAAACGTGCATTATGTATGGATGTTAGGTGCAGGAAACAAATGTATACAAAACAGTCAGGTTCATCATGCTCAGCTCAAACATATCAGAGGTTTTTCTTTTCACAGCAAGGTTCCAGATCCTCAGTGCTCTTTACACAAAAATCAATGTAAGTTTTCCAGATCCTCAGTGCTCTTCCACACAAAAAGTTTTCTTCCCGAGGAGCAGCTCTCACTAGGGATATTTGTTTCATCTTCTGACCTTATTTTACTCTTCTATATATATAATGACATAATTCACATATAGAGGCTGGTGCACTCTCTGCCTCCCTGTCTTACACACGCACACACACACACACACACACACTGCAAACTCTCAGACATGCACTTGTTGGCTAATGTTGTTGGCAGACATATACATAGTCTGGTATGTTGAAACAATGACACACATACTTCTCCTAAGTATAGTATCTCTCTCTCTCTCTATCTCTCTCTCTCTCACACACACACACACACACTCACACAGACACACACAAACACATGGGGAAAACTCTTCTCCACATTGGAATCACATGAGAGGCATAATCAGTGGAATGGATGAATGATAGAGCCCCCACTGTTCAGCTCCTGAGAGAAGAATGCGGGGATGCACCGAGAGTGATAGCAATTGTGACAGAGGAAATGTGTGTGTGTCTGTGTTTGTGTTTGTGTATGTCTGACTCTGCTGTGTGACTGTGTGTGTGTCACCCCATAGAAGGTGCTGTTTTGTTAAAGTCATGAGCATAGCAGGCATGTGCTAAAAGGCAATAGGAGACTCTTTTTATTACAACTTTTTATTACCACCTATACACCGACTAATGACCTTGTTTCTCTCTTTCTCTCTCTCACTGCCCGTTTTAGAGGGGGTGTAGGAGATGGAACAAAAGTGGGTTTTGCTGTGCTGGTAAACTCAGGTTGCTCTGGGATTTCCTGCTCAACTCTCTGATCTTTCCTGGTCTCTCTATTTCTTTATCTCAAGTCTGTTCCCTCCATCTCTCTGCTCTGTTCTCTCTCTCTCACTGTTACTATATTTGTCCTTCGTCTAGTTTTTACTGTCCTCTGTTCTCTGCTCTCTTACTCTCCTGTTTCCCTCTCTTCTGCTCTGTCTAGTCACTCTCTTCACCTCCTCTCTTTCTCCCTTTCTCCCCCTCTCTTCCTCTCCTCACTTCCCCTCATTCATTGCACTGATTCATCCCTCATTCATGTCTGGATAAGTGTTGTTTAGGGAGTCAGGGTACGAGTCCTCCTACACACACATCCCAGTGCAGAGCAGGACCAACACCATTTCCACCAATGTCAGATACTTCATGTATTCTGTCAAGAGGAAACCAGAGATCTTACAACACAATTTGGCTTGTATAAACATCCCCCCCCACACACACACACACACACAAAAGTCTGTAAATGCTTGTTTGAAGTTGTTTTTAAAGTTTCGACAATGAAGCACTCAGTCCATGGCTAATAACAAGCGCATTGTGCTTCTAGGAGAGCTAATCAATGCAAGAATTTGTTGTGTTTGATTAAAGGCACATTTCTCCCGTTGGCTCCCTCCTCATGAACAGATGAGCTCATGGGATAGGTTGGGACCACAGTTTTCCCCAAGATGTGCTAAACCAACCAAACCAAACTCAGATGCACCACGCCATGACTTCAGATAGTTCAAGGCTAAACACAGGCTCTTGCTGGCCAACAGCCTCATCAAGCCAGACAGTCCCAGGCAAGTCTCCATTACAATCTCCTATTCAAGCTGAATATTCTTTTAGCCTATTGCCTAAATACTCAAGTACTAAAATTATAAAATTATTTTTTTTCTAATTAAGTTAAATGTATGTATTTCTCTCATGTATATTAGTGGAGTAGGGAACTACCAAAGAGGTGAAGAACTGTCTTGTGCAACTGTGAAGCCGAAAGAGGGTTTGGTGGAGTTTTCCAGTGGAGATGAAATGTGTGAATCCCATGCACAGCTGACCTCCTCGGCTGTTTGCGTGTGGATGCCACCCTCGCTGTGTCTGAAGAGACAGGTGCCGCAACATATGTCTCTGGCAAAAGTGTGGTACTGGTGTCAAGAGTAGCGCAGGGAAAGAAAAGGGTGTGTGTGTGTGTGTTTGTGAGTGAGGTGTGAAAGAGGAGGCCAGGTCTCATCCTGTTGGCTTTGATCTTGGGTGTAAACCTGCAGATGATGGTGAGAAAGTCACTTGTTTGGCACCAGGGTGAGAGCTCAGTGGCTGTCTCATGACTTTTCTTTCTTGTATCCCTTGTTCTCTTTCTCTGTAGCAGTGTGTTAATGTGTGTGTGTGGGCACATGTGTGCATTTGTGTGTTTGTGCATGTACCAAAAGACATAGCTTAACACCAGAAACAAAATAGGTAGCATTGCAAATATGTCCACCATGCATTTATAATTTTCAATTGGAGAGACCTTGCTTTTATTCTCTGAGATAGACATTACAGTGGTAGTCAGTAGAGAAACTTAAATAATCACATGTCTCAAAAGCACCGCGGTGTTCTGATGAGTCATGATACATTTCTGAGCATTGAAAAGCAATTAGTGTCCTTTTCTTTGTTTGGTTCCTGGGTTTCTTCTAGTCCCAAGTTAGCAAGGAAACATAAGCTAGGCACTTGTACATGGTCCCACTCAAGTCTTACTGAGGAGCAGAGAGAGAGAGAAAAAGAGAGAGGCACCTTGCATACCCCATTCGTATAGCATAAGCTCTCAAGAGCAAAACAGGCATGACACGGCTCTTGGGTCAGTTCCCAGAAAGTGAAAACAAGGATTCATGTTGTCTCTCTCTCTCTCTCTCTCTCTCTCTCTCTCTCTCTCTCTCTTTCTCCCTGCATGAGAACATCTGCTAAATGAGTACATATGAAATACTGCTTAGATCAACACAGATATATTTTCTTCCAGAGAAGTCTACCCTCCATTCTCTCTCCTATATGTTTTCCTGTTTGTTCTTTGCAAATCATCTCAGTGATGATACTGTTGTAATTTAAAAAACAAAAATGGCATCAGTTTACTATGACAATGCAAATAATCAATAACAAACAGACTGATGATTAGGGACAACTGGACAAACATCACCACCTTCACATTTGCATGCCTACTGTAAGTGTCTAATAAGCAGAACTGAATAAAAGTTGGAAGATGAAGATGTGTGTTTTTCTTGATGTGTCTAATGGATGGCTGTGTCAGCTCACCATGGCCTGGTGGTGTTCTGAGGAGCACATGGGACTCATCACTGCAGAGTACACATTTAAGTGATGAACGTTCACAGGAGTTTCCATATACATCAACATGTTTTTTATCGCCGCACTCATAACCCCATGTTGCCAAAGTCAGAGTGTGTCACGAAGGAAATATGGGGCTCAGTTTATTTTTAGAAGCAACCCCAAGTTGAGCCCAAGAATAATAATGGGGTTACCAAAACTTTTTACAGCTCCTGGGAAAGGCAAGCTGTGAGGGTTATCACACATAGCCTGTGCTACTAACATCCCTTAAAGCATACTGTTTAGACATAAATCATGAGCTCCATGTTGGATATTTAAAGTGAGGTAACATGTTTGATGTTCCCATGTCTTGTATGGCAGAGCCATGTATGACTGTAAACATAGTGTGGGCCTTTTGAACCTAGACTCCAGGGGATCTTTGAATTGTGGGTGGCAGAATGATGGTGGGCAGAGACTGGGAGACCACCCCCTCTGGTAGTGTAAACACAGTGATGCCACATGGAGCCAGTGAGAGAGGGGGAGAGAGAGTGTATGTGTGTGTGAGAGAGAGAGTGTGTGTGTGTGTCTGTGTGTGTGTGTGTGTGTGTGTGTGTGTGTGTGTGTGTGTGTGTGTGTGTGTGTGTGTGTGTGTGATAGAGAGAGACAGGGAGATGCACATTTGTGCCAGGGGATAAACCCCTGTGTGGCATCTCTTGTTGAAAAGAAATATATTTTTAAAAAGCTTCATGAAACTCTTAAAACTTTGTGTATTTGCTGTTTCCCATGCCTCACTGAGTGGCCTGTGTTTCAAGTTCCTTTCCCATGTCTTAAAGCTCAATTGGGTGGCAAATCTCTCAGCATTCCCCCTGCAAAGACTCCCTCTTATGGGTAAGAAAACAACACACTGGCCAGTAATCACTTCAACATGTGTGTGTGTGTGTGTCTGGGGGTGTGAGAGCGAGCCTTGGATTTTGCATGTGGAGGGGAATGGACGGGGGTGGGGGTAGATGCCAAAGAAAAGAGGGAGGGGAGACAGCGAGAATGCGAGAGAGAATGAGAGAAGCAACATGTAAACAAACAGGAAAATAAACAAAATAAAATAAATAAAAACATGTGTATATATGCACCATCATTCATCAGGGTCTGTGAAGTCCATCCATCTGACCTCGCATTGTTTCCTGTTCTGATTCCTGGCCGTTACCGCAGTTGGTTCTGCTTCCTGTGATGTGGGACTGAGAGCCATTCCCCAACAGCAGGTTGACACTATTGGCAGGGGCCAGAGACACAGAGCCTGCCTACACACTTATGAGGGACACTTTATCATAAACAGCTGCAGCTCTCCCCACTCAACCTACCTCCCAGGGCATGTGTGTGAGTGAGAGAAAGAGAGAGAGAGAGAGTGTGTGTGTGTGTGTGTGTGTGTGTGTGAGAGAGAGAGAACAAAAGGGGTGTGTGAGAGTCAGTATAACAGCTAAACAATATCTGCATGAGAAAGAAAAGGAGAGTGACAACACTAATGACTATGTATGTATTTTTGCCCAAAACCTATTATAGCCATCATCCACCACTGTTGTTTTATCAGACCAGAGCCAGCAGGAATCGCACCACACTGTTCCATCCCCTCAGCTGGGTGTGAGCTTCTTCGTCCTGACCGAGCAACTCCACAAGTGCCGTCGCCTTCCCTGCGAAGAGGATGATTTAAACGCTCTGTAACACACACACACACATACACACACACACACACACACACACACACACACACACACACACTCACACACATACATACAGGGGCCAGGCTGAGAGCAGGTGGTAGAGATGGTGTTGGTGATAGGGTCAGTGGAGTTATTCTTAAGCAAGGTGCCAGTGATTGGTGTGATTCAGGGGCTCAAGGGTCTCTCTCTGCCCTGGATTCTCATCTGGTTGGGCACTCAGTTGCATTAATTCCTTCGATGTTCCCCACATATATGATATCTGGACAGATAGATAGGGGCAATTCCACGCAAACTGTCATATCCTTAACGGCAATAAAATGCCATGGTATTAGTATGATGCGAATGATTATGTAAAAAAAAATTCTACAACCAAGAAGAGTAAATGCTCAAATTTGATCTAATCATCATTCACATCATAACATACAATGGCATTGTGCTGGCATTATGGAGGTGACAGTTTTGAATGGAATTGCCCATAGATAGATAGATTGATCCTTTGTTTATCCCAAAAAAAGGAAAATTCAATTCAATACACGTATCCAAGAGGGAAAAAGGGTGGGCTGTCAAGAAAGGGCGGGGGCACTGGATACGGGATTGCCGCTATTGGGGCCGAGATTTGATCCTGAAGGGCACACAGTCTAAAATTGGACAGGGAGGGAGTGAGAGCTTTCACTGACTTTGGACTTTTCCTGTCTCTGGGTCATTTTCACAGAATCCAAAAGCTCACAAGAGAGGTCACCAATTTAGATGTGGTTTTGTGTGGACAGGGAGGAGAAGAATGTCATTACTGAAAAAAGAATAGTTTGTGTTCATGTTCATTTTTTGCCAGCTTCCCATGCTGCTTCTTCAAAGTTATTGTAAATTCTATAAAAAAAAATTTTGTGTGTGTGTGTGTGTGTGTGTGTGTATCTGTTGTGTATTAAATATGTTGACCGCTGTGTGAAGCTGCTCGAAAGAGAGCCATGTTGAGTTTATTTTTCTCATTTTTCCTTTAGCATGTTTGACAAATTTAGGCCACAGATGTGTCCGTGTCGGAACATTAAGTAGTGATTTTTTTGAGAGACACAAGCACAAATGGTGAAACATGTGAAAGACAAGGTAGAGAACGTCAGAAGGAAACGACAGCAAGAAATTACAACACTCAGCTTTTTGCAGATAAAAAGCAGAGAGCGGGCGGGAGAGAGGCCAGAACGAGAAAGGAGTGACGTAAATATCTTAAGGTGAAGCCAGTGAGGAATAGAGCCAGCATACTGAGGCGCCATCCTTCCCTCCTCTCTCCTCCCCTTCTAAGTGCCTCCTCTCTCTCTCTCTCTCTCTCTTTCCCTCCCGCAACTGGCAGTGAGTCTACAGCAACACATGTCTCTGATCAAGTGCATCCTGCGTCATCGCTCAGTAAACTTCGGAGTCCAGGAAGCCCAACAGAGAGCACATTCATTCCCGCCGAGGCCGTGTGACCGAGTGTGTGCTTCATTATGCTTTAACAAGAGTGCCCCCGCACCACCTCCACCACCAACACCAAAACCACCCACACCCACTCAAAACTCCCTAACCCCCTTTCTCCGTCTCCTTGGCCCCCAACACAACTCCCTCCATCTCCAACCACACACTGCCAGATCCTGTGCCATACAACCAGGAGGGGAGCTGTGTTTGGGTAGTATGTGTGTTTGTGTGTGTGTTTGCCAGACTGTGGGTATATGTGTATGGATGTGTGTGTGTGTGTGTGTGTGTGTGTGTGTGTGTGTGTGTGTGTGTGTGTGTGTGACTGTGTGCATGTGTGTTTGTGGGTGTGTGTGTGAGAGAGAGTGAGTATTTAGGGGGCAAGGGTGTATTTACTAGCTGACTATGTTTGTGGAGGAAGTTCATGAGAGGGAAAAATGCATTGGGGCAGTACTTGGAGGCACAGTTTGAAAAATGAGGACATTTTTATGCATTCACTTCATGCAGCTATTCTAAACACACTGACATCTTGGCTCCAGCACTCCAACAAGTTTATCACATCACAGGGTCACCATTACAAAACAGGAAACCTTTAAGAGGCTATGTGTTGGGCTAAGAATATCTCTGTACAGCGAAAGCTTAGGAATGCTGAGGTCAGGAGTCCAAAACCCAGGATGTAGAAATTCCCCTGAAATGCATGACCTCACTGTCCCATACGAACGTTAGTTCATAGAAAAACATCTGCTATGTAGCTTAATGTCAGTGTAAAAGAATGGGGCAGGTTCTAGTCTAGCCAGTGTAATCTGTTTGAGGATTAATATAATTTAAAATGTGCACTCCACAAAAAAAATCTTGGCCTTTCAGGAGTGAGCTTAGAAAAATGACATTTCATTATGCAGAATTTGAGATAAATGGTCCATTTGCAGTCTTCATTCTGTCTGTGTGAATCTTTCTATCTGCCTAGTGTTGCTGCAGGTCTTTGCTGCAACCTGACTCACCAAACCTTACTCACCTGTGGTCCATTGATCCCAGCTTGGATAAAACTGAGCATAGGTACATCTACATGGCTGGAGTGAACCCTTCAGACAAGAGGTCAGATCTGCACTTTGGTACACATGAGCTGTGCTAGTAAGTCTTGTTTGCTTGGGGAGTAAATTCAAATGAAAGAAAGAAAGAGAGAATGAATGATTGAATTCAGTAGTGAATGAAATAAGGATATCTGTCTGATTTGAATCTCATGCCTTCTCTCTCTCTCTGACTTTCTTTCTTTTTCTCTCTATCCTTGTGCTAATACATTCATCCTGTGACATGCTTGTTCAGAAATTTAATTTTGCAGTGAGTGAACATTGCTGTTCTGCTTTTGAACATTACAGCTCTCTCACGCCAAGTCCAAGCATCTGAACAGAGTGTGTGTGCTCTCCCTAAATGCTTGTATAGGCTTAGTGTGGTTGGGAAGCAGTATTCCATTTGGGGAACCTACAGGGGCTCACTTAAAACACAGAACCACCACGTGGATGCCATGCTGGGGAGCACACAGAGGATCACTTATGCCTTGCAAGACCAGCGTCCAGACCATGAAACAGAGTGTCCTTGTTTTGGTCCTTTTTTATATCCGCACAACAATGGTGAAAGCAGAGTTTGCATAAACACTGAAAAGTTTAGTTGCATTTTTTGAAAAATACACACTTTTAAAAACAAGCTAATTTCATAGGAGAAATTCTGTTTATCCAAACTTGTTTGGCTGATGTTCACAAATAAATTATTTAAAGAATTTATCTTTCATGTTGGCATTGTTTTGATATTATTACCTCCACCAAGGAGGTTATGTTTTTGTCTGAGTTTGTCTGTTTGTCTGTCTGTGACCAAGATAACTCGAAAAATACTGCATGGATTTGGATGAAATTTTAGGACAATATATTAGGTCAAGGAACAGAAGATTAATTTTTGGTGGTGACCCAGAACACGGTCTGGAATTTGTATTGGGTCAGTGACCCTATATTGCCTTGGTGCAGGTCGGCACTCTCCAAGTGCTTTGTAGTTTCTGCTTAATGCTATGATTTGAATGATGTAAAGTAAAATGTAAAGTGAAGTGAAGGAATACAATGAGTGAAGGAAAAGCATTCTTGCCGTTGCAGGCCTTAAGTTGGGGCCTTACTTGGATCACCCATATTCACCTTACAATATAAACTATCAAAAATATAAACAATGTTTGCCTTGTATGCCTGTGTATATATTTTGTTCATTTTGGATTTGTCCCAAATATGCAATGCAACTTTGAAGTTATATGGCCACATTTCAAGATTACAAGAATTACATACAGATTTTTGGAAGACTGACAAAAGTTTTATCGTGGAAATTTGCAGATATTCATGATATATACTCAAAGGAGAAGAGGCCTTGAAGTTTGCTTAGCAAGCAAATTGCAGCAACCTTGCCCCCAAAATCCCTACGATACATCATTTCTGTTTAAAATGTATATTTCTGTTGCTTACCATGCATTTGTTTCCTAACACCACAGTTGCACACTTGTTCAGTCATCACCAGTGGTTGGCAATAGGCAATTACATTGCAACCATTGAAGTTGCTAATGGTGCTGCCAATGGTGTTGAAAAACCCATGCCAGTGGAAAGGTTTTAACCATTTGCAACCCTGAACCAATTTTATATGACTTATGTCAAGTGTGTGTGTGTGTGTGTGTGTGTGAGCGTGTGTGTGTGTGTGCAGTTAATGCTCCCAGAGGAATGCCTCCAACAGCTGCAGCACACTGCATAGTTCAAGGATGCAGTGTCCTAGCTTAATTAATACAGGCTTTTCCACCTCACAACGCACACAGAATGCCTCACAGAATGACTCAGGAGATGATGCATCCTATGGAAAAGTGTTGCAAGGAGTAGTCTGCATCACTATCATCATGACTTCTAAACTGAATTGCAGAAATGCGGTTTAATCGGCTGTAGTGGTCCACCATGCATGTTGAGCAAGGCGCCACCATTGTCACTGCCAAGGACATGAGTTCATTTTCTCAGGGAGCTTGAGTGCTGACCACACATCCATCATCTCCATGTTCCTGCTAAGTTTGGATGGAAGGTTTGTCAGCATGATTAAACATGCCGGAATCTCACTGGTTGCACCACTGTGTGAAACAGTGTGGACATTCCCACTTGAGCTGAACGACATGTGTGTTGTTTCCTGGTATTCACTGTCTCTGACTCAGTGAAGTGGACCCCTCATGATCAGCCTGTGGGAGTGAGTGACTGAGTGAGTGAAACCCTCCTCTACCCCCATCCCCACCCCCCAGGGCCCTCTGTGTCATCGGTGCAGGATGGTTCATGTTTATGGGAGTCTGACAGCTTCTTCCTGTATCCCAGGCCCCTAGGCTTGTCCCAGGCTCCTCATTGGGCTGGGACAGAGAACGTGTGGGAGGGCGCAAGAGAGAAGGAGAGAGAGAGAAGAGAAAAAATTAGTGAAATGGGGGGAAGGGTACTTTGCGCCCACTCAATTGAATATAATTTCAGCCTAGATTCTGTCTTTTTCTCCTTCTTTTTTTTATATTCCACTCTTTATTTTTCTTTCTCACTTCATCTCCATCTCTGACTGTATCTCCTTCTCTCTCTCTCTCTCTCTCTCTCTCTCTGTCTCTCTCTCTCGCTTTCTCTCTTCTTTAGCGCTGTCTTATTTTGCTGAGCAGGCCAATGTAAACTCTTGCTTCCTGCCCAGAGCGTAGACAGGCGCTTGGGGAGGAGAGATGATCCCCTTGTGAAGCGAAGGGAAAAGGCTTCTTTTTCTCAACACACACATACATAAATAGATACGCAGAGAGCGAAAGTGGGAGAGAGAGAGGCTGTGTGGGGACGAATATACACAGATGAGAGAGAGAGAGAGAGAGAGAGAAGTTTGGAATGTTAAACACACTCTTTATGGCATGGGCTGCAGCCACTTTTGGTAAATTACAGAGAATGTTCCGGCACTTGGAAACACGCAGCACACAGTTCAGAAAAAGGTATCAGGTTTCATAGCCAAACATCTTATTATCCCAGTGGAATGAGCGTAGGGGAACACTTGCTTGCCATTTCCATTTTTCAATGCAGAGAGAGAGAGAGAAAGAAGGACAAAAATACACAGTCTGATAATTCTGTATTGGTTTCATTTAAAGTGAATCCTCTTTGACACAGTGGCTCGCTGACATGTTGCCCCAACACTTCCATTGGACTCCTGACAGAAAACCCTGAAACAGACTGTGACTTATCCTTTGGCAGACTGTGTGTGTGCGTGTGTGTGTGTGTCTGTGTCTGTGTGCGTGTGTGAGTTTGTGTGTGTGTATTATGACACATACACATGGCACAAAGATAAGCCTTCAATGTAGTGTCTGTGCGGACGGCGTAATCAGATGATTACAACTGCCAAGCCAGTGGTGTCATTTCATAAAAGCCTCAGCAACACCCATGCCTCTGGGTAGGTTACAGGTCTGTTCCCTGCTTGGTCTCTGTCCCACACTCAGCACACACACACACACACATACACACACACACACACACACACACACAGTTACACAAACATACACACACACACACACACACAGCTGGTTTGTTTTATTGAGCTCTCTAGGAGACATACTAGCCGCCCCCCTTCCCCACCCTTTGCCTCCCCTCGTGTTTTCCCGCAGGAGTGCTACAGAGCCAATCGCAGTCCTCAGAAGCTCCCTAAAAAGTGCTGGACCCACTCCTCCACAGCGTCCTGTTCTCCCAGAAGATGTTGAGTCAAGCATCCTTCCAGCTATGCTGCCTTATGCACTGGACACAGACCATTATTCTCAGCCCTGCATATCTGTCAGAGCTCTTGGGCTATCTCTGTGACTAGAGGGAAATCAAATTATATTTTATACATGGATGTAGGAAAAAACACACAAACACACACACAGACACTCTTTCTCTCTCTCTCTCTCTCTCTCTCACACACACACACACAGTCACTGTGTTCCAATAAAAGGCAGCTAGTGGAAGAGTTTACCTCACCCCCTGCCTACGCACCTAGTGCGGCGTCTGCCCGCCTGCCTGCCTGCCTGGCCTCAAGCACCCAGAGCACCATGGGAAAGTCAGCCGAGCGCACTCTGAGTCACCGTCTGGCACTCAGAGACGTTCACACAAGTCCTCCTGCTGCCCAAGGGGAGAAAAAGAGAGAGAGAGAGAGAGAGCGAGGGAGGTTTGGTGTTATTGACAATGCATCAGCACTTATGGGTTGCTTGCCGGCAAAGCAGCAGTGGAGATTCTTGGACTGGGAGCTCAATGAATGCTCAGGAGGTGACGTAGAGTGGGAGGTGTCAGGCTCTGCTCTGCTAAAAGAGCAACCAACCCATCCATAACAGCTACAGAACAGCACACACTTAATGGGAATGTAAGGGGGTAAAATAATTGAAGCAGTATTTTTTGGACTGTGTAAAGGGAGGAAATGTCTGGACACACACAATCAACCAAGCACACATACGACATACGCACAGCACATTCAAGTTATAAGTCAGCCATTTTATTTACACAGACTGTGTGCATGCATGTGTATGTGTGTGTGGGAAGAGAGAGAGAGATGGTGTCTTAGTGAGTGAGTGGGTGGGTATTGAGTGACAAGTTCTGTAGCTGAGCAGGTGTACTCACAGTTGTCTTAGTTTGTCACTCCCTGTGCTCACCTGTCCACCTGCCACTTGACAAACATTTGTGACAATTGCAAATACACACCACGCACCCATACACACACACACACACACACACAGTTTCACTCACTGCTTGACACGCACAATATCTACAGTTACCAATGTTCACAAGCAGGTGTGTGTCCATTTCCTATTGTGGCTCCAATGGCAACTTCACAACTGGGGCAAAAAAAAGCCCTCTCAAATGAAAAGCAGCGGCTCTACTTCCGATAGAGATCGAGGATTTATCCCCACTAACTTGCCACTCCACCCTCCATAATTACCTCCAGACTTCCTTCATGTGGTTTCGTGCAGTTAAAGATAGACAGAGATAAACTGGCCTTGTACATTGATATGTAGAGTGATGACAGAATAACTGCGCTACGGGTAACATTTACATTGAGTCCCTCAGCAGATATATTTATCCAGAGTCTTCTCTGAAAATAGCACCTCACGGTTTTGGCTTGGCTAGCGTGTTAGCTGTGCCTCTGGACTGCCTTCCTCAGCCTGCAGTGGTGATCGCAGGCCAAATGACTCGTGTCTGTCCTGTGTTTAAGTTAGAGCCTGTTGAGGTAGTTTCTTTCTCAGTCAATTCAGTTGCTACGAGTTTATGGAATAAAACTGCACACATACTGCACTGGAATGAACAGGACTGATTCTTGATCTCTCTGTGCTCTGTGATCTAAACAATATGTTTGATAACTGTAACTAGTTGGTCTTTAGAACAAGAATGAGGACATGAACTATTTTTTTTCTTACAAACATAAATAATTTTATTGAAATGTGAATTTAAGGGCAAGGGCAAATGGGGAGAAAAGCACATATTTTATAAATTGACATTGAACATGATTACAAAAAACACTTTAGAGATTGCACTATACTTTTTGGTTTCCAGAATACTTCAAAAATGCGTAAAACCATTAAAAAATAGTTCTTTAAGACACACAAAAGCTGTGAACCTGCAAGCGGACATGACCCGATCAGTACAAGGACCAGGAATGCTACAATCAGGTCAAAGGAGTTTTCATTACGAATCCATCTGAATGGTCCCAATTTTGAAGCTGTGTTACTTCAAAATTTATTTTACACCAAATACTAATACTGCAGCCAACATGTGACGACCTACTGAGGTATTAAGTCAACTCTTTGGTTAAGAAATAAGATTTGTTTTATCATAGAAATACAGATCAAAGTATAAAATATGGCTATCTGATTTCCTCAGTTCTCCTGCTTAGAAATTGTATGAGGAATCTGGAGGGAACCATTAACACTTTGTGGTAAATTTGAGTGCATTACTTTAAAAAGCAGAACCAGTCAGACAAAGCACATCATCAAATAGCCAGTGAGAGTTTTTTTTTTTAAATGGACCTTAAAGAGGTCTGTTCATATCTTTGGTCTCACTAGAAATATGTGACAATCCCTCCTACTGAGTTTACACCAAACAGCAACGACATCTCATCTGTGTCAGTCTATCTCCCTCTGCTTTTGCAAAACAACAAGTGGATCTCACCTGTTATCAGCCCTGTGAAGGCCAGTACCACTACACCTGTTAGCACCCTGTCTTTATGCTACCCCACAGGGAACAGCTGTGCATGCATGCGTGCTTGCGTGTGTGTGTGTGTGTGTGTGTGTGTATGTATGTAAATGTGTGTGAGAGAGAATTAGTAACTGTGTGTGCATGAATGTGTCTGTGAGAGAGAGGAAAACAGAAAAAACACACAGACATACCCAGCAACCTTGCCCCTCACCCCCAACTCAAAGCCGCCCCCTACCCCCCACCTGACGGCAGCTGTCCCTGGTCGGCGGTTGTCTTCGTCAGCCTGCACCGAAGGCCGCTCTGGAATAACAATTAGTCAGCGAAGCACCATTTCTCCGCCAGTGCACCGCTCCCCAAGTCTGCAGCTCCAGGGAGCCTTCTGATGGACGGGGCAGAGAGCGAGAGGGAGGGAGGGGGCGAGTGAAGAAGGCCCAGCCGAATGTTGAGCAGCTGCTGCTCAGTCCCGCTCTCGAAGAAGGCACACATTTTGTCGGCTTTGCATTTTCAGCAACAGAAATCCACTGTCCAAAAACAACAACTACAAAAAAAAATCTGTCTCTCCAGCACTGAAGTGAATCGTTTCGCTATGGGTGAAATGACTGCACGTAAGAGACATAGCTGCGTTTTCTTTTTTTTCTTTTTCTTTGGTAATGTGATTTGTGGGGAAGTCAAGCAGATGGGGGTGGGAGGGGGGACAGGGGCGGGGGGCAAAGGTGACCACCCCCCTCAACCCCAAACCCAACCTCCTTTTTCTCCCATGTTCTCCCAGAATGCCTTGCGGTCAGATTGTGGGCACGCTACAGCCGGCAGAGCTGTGCTTCTGCAGCAGGGACATGCGGCTGAAGGTGCGCGAACAGGTGCCACACTGGTACTTCTTGACATCGGCGTGTGTCTGCAGGTGGGCCCGCAGGTTGGAGCGGTCAGCAAAAGCACGGTTACAGTGCGGGCAGGAGAAAGGGCGCTCGCCTTTGTGAAAGAATTGAGAGAGGGAGAGAGAGAGGGGTTACAGGCTAGTCTACAATTACACACTATCACACAAACTACAAACAAACAAATAAATCAATACATGCCCTAGGTCTTCACAAGTGCCACTATCTGTACATAAATGGATCATTTTGCCAGATGGGTGATGGGTTTCCATGCAAATGTGTTGAAATATGATTATTTATCTGTCAAACGATGATGGTGGCTTGTGAAGACTAGCCTCAGGGTGAAGAATTTCCCTAAAATATCTTAACTCTTAACTCTTGATGCAAATACTGTATAAGCAAAGCTGAGCATTCCCAACCGTCCCAACAACATCTGTATGCAAACAGGTCTGCCAAGCACAGACCACTGTGTTTAGGGCTGTTGCAGTCAATCACAAACATTTTTGCAATCAATGTCAGGCCGTCAATGAGGTCCATTACATAGTGCAAAGTCCCAACATCCACCACTTCCACCCGGCAAGCACACAGTCCCCCATTAACAGGGCACCTGATAACTAACCTTGACTCAATCAGGCAATCAGGCTGCTAATTCAATTAAAATGCAGGGAAAACAAGTGACCTGCCAGCGTAAACGATAAGACACAGAAGGCCCTTGATCTCCTTGTTCTCATGGAGAGTTCCACCATTGCCCCTTGGGGACTGACGATTGGATTAGTCCCGCAGATGCATTGTTCCAGAGTGCTACTGACACAATGCCAGATCAATGAGCAATGGCCTGAGCACCCATTACATGTGATGGCTGTCTGCCTCACACCAGTGGGAGGTGAAGCTAATCAACTAGCAGAGCCTCTCAGACTTCCCTTCACTCCACACTGCGAATAGACTGGGAACAAGTACCTATGAATAGGTTCAGCACTTGATTACGGTAAAGAGAGACAACAGCCTTTAGAGCTATTAAACAGAAGTACTGGCTGGAGTTTATTCTATAAGGATAGTATTTGATGCAGCACAAGAGAAGCATCAGTACGGGATTCAAAGAAACTCTGAATGTCTCGTCAACATTTCAAACAACAACAATCCAAGTTAAGCTGTCAAGATCATCTCTGCAATGCTATATCTCCACTCATCTGATATGTCTCACCAAACCTGCTTTCTGTTTCAACATTGCATGGAAAAGTGTGTATTTTTCACACATAACCTGTTGGAAAAAAAAAACTTGGCTGTGATTCAGTGCAAGTCAGACAAGTCTGAACACTGACACTGTGAGACACTGACTGATCCTGATGATCCCAGGCATAAGCAGGGTTGTGTACCTGCATGTATCTGATTGTGTGTGTGTGTGTGTGTGTGTGTTTTCTTTTCCTCACCTGTGTGGGTGCGGATGTGACCCCTCAGCAGCCATGGCCGGGAGAAGGCCTTACCGCAGGTGGGACACACGCAGGGCAGTGTGTGCGAGCGGATGTGCATCTTCAGGGCGCCGAGGCTTGTGTACTCTTTAGGGCAGTGCTTGCAGAAGAAGGCTGGCCTGGCGGCAGCAGTGACAGCCGTGGCCTCCCGTGGCTCTTCCCTGGCACCTGCCCGGCTTTTGCCGCTAGTGGATCGGCGTGGTCGCTGGGGGGGCCTGTAGTTCTCTGTGGATTCAGGGCTGGGGGGGTCAGAGGTACGTCCCCCCTCATCTTCCTCCCCACTACTACTGCTACTACTACTGCTGCTGCTGCTGCTGCTGCTGCTGTTGCTGCCGCTGAAGCTGGATGGAGAACTGAGGTCCAAGGGGGCTGTGGCAGAGGACAGGCTGGCAGGGGACATAGGGAGTTGCAGGGCTGGAAGCAGACTCACGTCCCATAGCAGACCAGCAGTAATGCAGGTCACGGGTAGGCTGCTGTCGCCTGGAGCAAGCTCAGCCAGCGGATACCTCTCCATTGGAGCGTCTGGGGTGGGTAGAATGAAAAGTTTTAGCATTAGATTTGCTTAGTCAAACAATCAGCTCAACAAACTTTTACACAAGCTACTTAATCGGCGCATGCTCCTCATATGCATCGAGTCGTTTTTCGAGCAGAGTCGTCAAATAATAGGTGGTCTGTCTGGTTTGAAAATTCCTTACATGGAATGATGAACTAGTGGTAGTCGAGCAGGCGCCCTTTCCCAAACACCCAATGCCCTAACCAGTATAGTCAGCGTTGAAGACCGTTATTTGCAACCTGTTTCCCCGTCATAATTTTTTAGTTCAATTTTAGCATATCTTTGATAAACATTAATGTTGAAACAGAATTACGAAACAATACATTAACCAAAGGAGTGGTCTACGCATGACCTACATATTGCAATAATATGTATTAATCGAAATAAAAAATATTTACATGGCTTTGAAACTTACCATTTTGATCTTCAAGTTCGCTGTAATTAGGTCTCTTGCTGGTAAAATACTTTTTCACGAGGAAAGACCGCGGCATGATGATCTTTCAAAGTTAAGTCCTTTCAGTTTACGATAGTCGACGCCTGGGAGTAACTTTGTAAAGGAATTGAGAACTGGGTCCAAACTGTCCGACTCTGGCTGAAATAGGCTTCTAGATTTCTAAGTGCAAAGTCCTCATGGAATGTGATGCGTATTTACTAGTGTCTTCGAACTCTAATTAGAGCGGCCGCTAGTTCCCAGTCAACATGTTCACAATTAGTCAGTCTGCGGGCTGCTCATCTAAAACTGTCTGTCATGAGAGTGGGTGTAGGGTGGTTGAGTCCCGCCCTGAGGCACAGCCCTCCACCGCAGTTCAGCAGCGTCATTGGTGGCACATCTCTCAAAGCTCCAAAGGTGTAAACGGCAGCGAGGTTTTCAAAAGGTAAACTGATCACATCAGTTGTCCGAGCCCTGCGAATTTCCCTTGGACGGGCTAGGTGAATAAGTTTTTGATGATAAACACGCCCATACTTGGAGGGGTTTTGTCCACCTGCTCAAAGAATCAAAGTGGAGACTATTCAAATGCAATAGAACCACAGTTCTGTACCTAAACTCTCAAATATGCAGATTGTAGGCTACAATAGGCCTGTAGGACAACACGCTACTTTTGTCACAGTAGCCTACATATCCTCGTCCTTGCAGTCAACAACAGGAATTTGACATCTGATTAAAATTGTGTCCTTACGCCAATTTGTGAATAGGCTGCGTAATGGTCACGCAGGTATTCAAAAAGCTACAGTTTGATCACCCATACACAAAATAACCTTCTGGATCGATATATTGTATCACAGCTGTTTATTAATATTCGTGACAATGGTCATCTTTGCATAAAATTCCCACAGATGACAGATTAAAATAATCCTCAAGATAAAATGCTGCAGGCGACAATGTATCAAGAACGGGGAAATCTTACCTGTGTATCTGTGTCAACAAAGCGCACCTTGCAACTCTTTGGCAAATAAAAACTTACAGTGCGCGTTGTGTCAGTATTTGGGAAGGGAAACTGCATCCTCTGCTGTCAGAAGATGGTAATTGCAGTTGAATGGCCACATCCTCATCTTAACACAAGGTGGCAGTAAGACAAAAGTGGTCTCCAGTTTTTGAACCAGTTCATTGTGGCCACAACAATTGTCCACTTAAATAAAAGTTAAATTATCAAAGTTTAAATTAAAGTGTCAACAAGTTTTCAACAAGCTTTCATGGAGGCCACAAGAAGTAACCTGTTTGAAAACTGTAGCCTATTGTAAATTTGTGAGGTTTGTTTACTCACCGTTTGTGTCCATTTACATTTACCAGAGTTTACACTTTACACCTTATCCAAAGTGACTTACAATTTGCCAACTATGAATTGTTCAGGGCCAGTGTCCCCTAAAGCAACTTAAGTGCCTTGCTCAAGGGCACGGCGGTGGCAGCTGGGATTCGAACCCAGAACTTGTCACGCTACTTGCACGCTAGCCAGGTTCCTTCACCACTATGCTACCTCCGCCCATAATAGTTGTCTAATAGGTATTTGGTAATTGCATATTTATAAAGTACTAACATCCCCAGAACATTACATTATTGTGCATTCTTCCACCCTCTCGGTCTTACTCATATCAAAAATCTGACATTCCTGTGGCTTAGTCTGAATAGTTAGTATTAGTTCACTTTCCTCCTTCAGTGATCGGATCACATTTTGTCCATCGGTGACAATGCCTGGAAGAAAAGTGTGGAATGATGTGGAAAGATGTGGAAATACATACACACACTCTCACTTCAGACCCTTGCATAATATAACGTGACGCGGGTGTGATGGATTATTATTTAATTTTATTGTCTAAATACAATGAAATAAATATAGAACATGGAAGATGATTTTTAATTTGGGCAGAGTGAAAAGCCTGCTGGAGCTGGACCAGACTCTTTCATGTGACTTTGTGCAAAGATTCTGCACAGTGATATGTTTTCCTTGCAGTGAGTGAGCACTTCATTTGAACTGCCTTCAATTTATATTTGCTGATCAGCTGGAGAGTACTTTAATGTAAACTGCAGTAAAATACAATATTGAGTGGAGACCTCTGAGATGAAAATCAGGGGTATTTCCCTGAATTTTCCCTGTGGACAATCTTATTTCTACAGACAATATCATTAAAATAAGGAACGTTTTGGCTTTCTTGTATTTTGCTGGGGACAGACCACCAAAATCGGGGACTGTCCCCGAAATCGGGGTCATCTGGTCACCCTAACTCAGAAACAGCAACAGAATGTGAGGAAACAACTGTATTGCCATCATGTGAAAAAACACCTCAACATTATGTAGTCCAGATCTCTTCTGAAATTAGCGTTCAGATCAACTAGCCTAGGCATAACTTTACCATAATCTTAGGTTTCACCTAGTCTGGTTATAAAACCAGACCACACTCATTCCACACTTTCGTTTCGTACAGAGGGTCTGGACATTCGTTAGTGAGGTACGATTGCTTGCTTGAGGTGTTTAAGTTTAAAAAGACTAGATCAGCCCCTGACTGATAGCTTGCCTTGACTGATAGCATTCTAGCTCTGCATTCACAAAGCCTGCATTCTAGCGCTGCATTCACAAAACATTCGCTGATTGGACAGGTTAAAATGCATCTTGACACAACAAGCTCAATGGGATCAAATTCAGACTGGCACTGTAGGGAGATGATAAGCATGGCCAGGCTAGGGTTTCCCATGTGTGGCTTTTATATGAAATGAAATACAAGTGAGTGCAAAGTACTCAAGACAACTAAAAACTGAAAGCATTCTGTGAGAACTGTGTGTGTGTCTGTGTGTGTTTCTGTTCCAGTTAGGCACAGTCTTTTCTGGCACCTGCTCTCTGCATGCCAAGGACAAACTTTTTACGGCCTTGTAAGGGATCTGTTATGGAAAGGAAATGTTTTGGTATGCAAGATACGGTGTATGAAAAGTACCTGTTTTGAAGCTGCTGATCATGTAGCACTCCTTGTACTGGAAGGTTTATTGAGTGAGTGTGAAGGGATTTCATAGAGTGAATGATCAAGAGAGAGGGGAAAAAGTAAATGTAATTTTAATGAGTAATCTATTCTATTAGTTGCTCTTCATTAGTTTCCGATAGCAGTAAGGATTAAATTCAAATCCCACATTCTTGCCAAAAGGATACTTCCTGGATCTGCACCTTGCCATCATAATTCTGTGATTCAGCTCTTCGTTCCCTCTTGCCTACTGTACTTCTCTGATGAATGGCTGGTATGTCAGCTTTAGGAGGTCATAATCAAGGCTCATCTCTTGTCATAGAAATGGCTTCCTTTATGCTCTTTGTTCTCGCAATAGTTTGGGGATCTTTAAAATTCATCTTAAGACTGTTTACATGATTTTTTTTACAATGTTGTGGGTTTTCATGTTTATTGTTATTATTCTATACATTTTTTTATTAAATTATTTTTTTTAGTGTAAGCTAAATAATTCTAAATTATTTAAACTGTTTCTATTACATTGATTTAATGTTTATTAATACCACTGTGAGAAGCTTTGGAAATAACAGTAACATAAGCCTTAACCTCTGATTAATGTTAAATCTAAGGAAATAAGTTGTGTCCAACCCAGTGATCCAGTCTTTCAGAACTGGTCAGAATTAACTGTGCATTCACGGCATCTGGGACACACACACACACAGTGGCCTGCTGTTGATGTTTTGCTGAATATGTCTTGCTTATGTGTATGTATATTTTATTCACATGAGCCTTGAAGAGGGGCTTCAAGAGACTGCATTGGGTAGGCTGTACAGTACAGTGGTAGTAATATTGAGCCCTGTTAGAACTACAGGCAGAAAGAGTAAGTTGGATGATGTTGAATGATGTGGTTTCCTGTGTAGTTCCCCTCAGGAGGGAGCAGCGGCTTGCCTTGACCCTGAGAGGCAACATTCAAACTGAACCCCGCCTCAAATCCCATCATTCCACTGTGTCGACCACCCCATTCTTAATTTTCAGCAGACCTACACTTGATCTTGCCTGCCCAGAAAACACTGTGAATTAGTCTAGACTACTAGTCTATTTCTGGTCCAATTGTACTGGGCCAAACAACCAATTTCACGTTCTTTGTAACAAATACATTTTCGCCCATTTCTTATTGGCGATAGGCCTATGATGAACATTATGCCATAACTTTTTTATTATTATAATTATTTTTTTTACTCCTGTAGGCAACTGCCTTTAACCAGAGTCAACTAAACGTCACAAACATAGATTGTATAGGCTACGCAACAGTGCAGCAATGGCGCGTCATGCTTTACCTCAATACATTTGGTTGCATTCGGTGTTTAGGCGCAAGCTGCGGCAGCATTCAACATCACAGCCCCTCATCTGGTTACAGGAGTAGGGTACGTAATATCAAACGATACTTTTTCTGAGTGAGTCTTGACAAAAAAATGTCATAATGTAACGGTCTCTTGTTATGGGTCGGGCTATGGCAGTACAAACAGCCTGCCCACGGAAATCTATAACCTATCATTATCCAATAGCAAACGCTCACTGGATTTTAAAACGGCGTTGTTCCACCCATCTTTATGTTATATTTTTTCCCTCAAAGAGCCGTTCTTGAGTCAGCCTTCAAACCCTACACCCATATATTAGAAGGGATTGGAAAGACACGGAGCTGATTGTGGATCAGGGATTAGGCAGGGGGTAGGAGCGTTACCCTCTTCCTACTGAGACCACCTTCTTTGGGTGTGTGTAAAGTGCTGATTGGTCCATTTGCACTGCTGCCTGGATAGAGGCTGTCCTAAGGTTGTTGTTACCACGATCAGCTGTTTGTTATTGTGTACTTGCCCATCTGACATGGGCCGATTCTGTTGACAGAACACTTGCCTTTTATCAAGAGGAAAGAATAAAAATCTACCTCATTCGACGAAACCGATATGGTCAAAACTACCCAATAGCCTATTTATTTGGATTTTAGTTTGGCCATATATTTGACCGAAGAGAAAAATCCAAAGGCAGGTAAGAAGATTTTGGACAATGTTTTTAAAGGACGAAGCGTCCCCTATGTCTACGGTAGAAATATAGCACTAGTTTAATCTGAGGTTCAAATAGTTATAAAAGCAGACTTCGAATCGCCAAGGCAGCATCTGTGGGTTCTCCTCTTGGTGTGTATGGAGCTATTTATATCTCAGCTGTGCAAAATAGATCCATTTTTAACAATGAGACATTCACTGGAATATAATCAGCCATTTACACACATAGACTCAAATAATATTCTTTTGATATAAGCTATTTTGGCAAACGTTTCGTTTTAATTATCATATTATTGCATACTGGATTTTTGCTACTATGATTTAAAGAGATTGCGTCGCTGTTTTAATTACCTTGACCCAGTCATCTTCCCTAAATGTTAATAAGAAACAGTAGCCCCTTTTCCTCTTCACAAGATGCTCTGCTGCTGTATTTTTTTTGGCTATGTTGCATTTGGAATGGCTACCAACTAAATGTACAAGTCGATTAACAGGCAGGTTGGCTGATCAATGTTTAGAAGGTCCCTCCCACTTGGATGTACTGATATCCATTGTAGTCTATATGTAGGGCAACTCAGTCTGTAAGACATTTTCTAAAACTCCACTCACATAACTACATGAAGGCAAAACAATATAAACTCTTGAAATCGTCTCACAGCCTACTGGGTGGAAACATCCACTCAGCATTCATGAATCAAGACTAACAGGGGGGGAACAACAAATCCAGTGTATCCTTATATTTGTTTTCCTCTCTATTCCATTTCATTGCACCCAAAAAAGGTCAGACACAGCTGCTTCAGATTTGGCAGATATGTCAAACCAAACAAACAAGACCCAGAAAAGAAGTTTGACGATAATTATTTTAAGTAGGCCTTTTAACCAAGCCTACAAGCCAGTTTGAGACTATTGAGGAGGAAGTGATGATAAGACTATGGCTGCAAAAATGTTAATTAGTGTTTCTTAAAGACCAAGATTAGGGCCCATGTCCTCAAATGCCTTCCCATATAAAGACAGTAAAGACTATGTGAAAACACATGAACATTATTATCTATCCTTGTAGAATAATGTAAGGACTGTGTAAATCCCATAGCCTATATAATTTGTATTGTCTCAGCTTGTACAGGGTCATGTGTGTGTCTGTGTGGGTGGTGTCCACACACCCAACACTGACTTTGTAGTCATGGAGAGATAAAGCAGAGAGTACATAGAGGTAGTCAGGGGATTTTGAGTCAGCTTCCTTAAAAAACAAATAGAAAATGACAAACTGATCAATAATTACCTAAATAGTTTCAGATTCATTTGGTAGTTGAAAATGCATCGATTAATTGTTGGAGCCTCAGACTACTGTAACCCTTCCCACTGGTTCCTAAAAACACACTCTGTTGGAGAGACTGGCATTGCTTAGCTTGGCCCATCCCCCCAGTAGGGGCGTGGAGCAGATGGACTCAGACAATGCAGCTCAGTTGGGGGTCAACCATGCCATCCAGCAGTGGGCCACACAAGGAAATGACAGTATGCATCTGACGGCTTTAATTAATCTGGGAGAAACAAAATGCTATGTTTGTGTCCCTGCGTTGTCACCACCCTGTGACACCATTTCACAGTGCCTCCATTGGAAGGGATATGGGCAAGGATGTGAATCAGTTTCATGTTGTGATCCTGTGCTAAAATTCATAGAGCCTATAACCTATTTCTCAGAGACCTCATGAGTATTAAGTCACATTAACTCCTTCTGGTTAAGACATGTGTCTCTGTGACAACTTTAAGAAGGCAACAATTTTGGAGGAATGCCTCAGGATTCTTGAGGCTATTTTTAGGAGTGCATAATAGGATTCAGTAAATCAAAGTTAATTATTCAGCTGTATCAATCAGAGAATGACCTCAATATGTTCAATACGGCAGAGGCCAAATCCTGAAAAAACATTTTTAGACAAAAATCATTTTAAGACAAGTACAGCCATACACAGAGCTAGTCAAATAGAAATATCTAGAAATGTGGTGTTTCAGCCTGTTGGAATAGACTACAAGTTACACAAGTGCTGCAAGGTAGGATGTTTCATGGTACAATGAAATCAAGCCAGCAACTTATTTAGGAGTTGGTCATGACTACACATTCTTCTGAAAGTACTCTTCTTTGAGTGTGAAATAACAAATCATTTAATATCTGGCCTCATCAGGCCTATTTTTGACTGTGGAAGACCTACACAAGGGGAATAGTCTGAATAGGCCTACATTTTTCCTTTGCCTCTGCCCACACAGGCCTTTGATGCAGGTTGCTTTCAACTTCACACTTTACCACACAGAGCCCTTCCTGCCTCAGCTACTTTCCTCGAGGAGACGAAGGAACCTAGTGCACCTGAACAACCGCCCAACGAGCTAACAATTCAAGTGGACCACATCACAGAGACCCTACCTCCTTTCTATCCAGCAGCAAACCCAGCCACCCAGACCCTCACCATGTTCCAACGCCTTACAAGTCTCTTCTTTGGAAGTGCTGAGGATCCTCCTGCAATTCCAGTGACCAGAACTCATGAGGAAGATGACGAAGAATGGCAGCTCGTCAACCTCACCGGTGGGTAGCTCGCTGGGCAGGGAATAGGACAGTAAAGGGAAATGGCACTGGCTATATTGTTGAGAATGATCAAAAGGGATGTGTTGGCTCCCTGAAACTGAAAGGCGTCCTGACATTTGAGTTTATGCCTTTGTGTGGAGGAGGCCTATGGCTGTGTTGTACAGTAGAAGGGAAAATGGTTGGAATAAAGGGGATGGTTGTTTTCTGTTCTCTGTGTCTGACAAATATTTTCTTGGCATATTTTCTCTTCTTTCATTTGGTTTGCAGAATGTGATATCTCCCCGTGTACTAACCTTAAAATCCATTCAACAACAAACAAGCCACGAAATTGTCTGTCCATTTGATCATGCTCCATGATGACTTTGGAGACACTTTTCCATTGAGTTGTGCATCTTTCGTCCCTCTGTAGAAGCAGAAATCCCTAGTGGATCCAACTCTCTGGCAGATGTAGCAATGAACCAGCCCAGCCTACTTGTGTGTCCTTCTCAGTCTAGCCAGTCCACTGAAGAGAGTGCTGTTAGCCTCATGAACAACACCAGGTAGGCAATGTTAAAATGTGGGACACTTGTTGTAAAAGTGAAATCTTCTGTACTACAACACCCTTCTAGTAGGCTACCCTCTACCTGTTTATTATGTTGTGATGCTGCTTTGCAGTGTTTTCAATTCTAACATTCTGACTTTGCAATGCCAAATTTCTAATTGTATGACTCTGAGAGTCACAATAATGTGGCATTAATATTAGCGACTATAGTGTTTTAGACTTGAATACAAAATCAGATGACACTGCCTTTTAATGCTATGCTTTGAACATATTACAGTAAGCCTGTGACTGAATGATTTCCTAATACATTGCTCTAAATTCACTTATATGATGACTATTGTAAAGGAAACATTAGCATACATGATAGCATGTTTGCATGTATGTACCCATCATGTCTTCCAGCCTGGCAGAAGAAGAGGTGCCTGTACCGCTAAGAGCCACCACAGGTCGTCTTATCCATGGCATGGCGTCACAGGCTGGCGCCCTGGCTAAGGTCACACAGATAACCCGCATGCAGCACGCCCAGGCCCGGGCACACCGCTGCTACCTGGGCCGCAACTGCATCCAGCGGCAGAACAGCACCCGGCAGAGGCTGTCCCGCCACACCACACGGCAACGTCCAAAGATGCTGCACCAGCCTGGCCACCGCAACTTCTGCCACTGAGAAGCGAGAAGCACCACATACACACTCGCACACAGACAAACTCTCTCCCCCCCTCTTTCTCACACACACACACACACACACACACACCCTTTTAAGCTAACAAGCAGTAAGAAAGTGCATACAATACACTGTTTAGAAATCCTCACTCAGACATCACGTGCATACACACACATTTCGTTTAGGAACTTGTTGGAATGTTGAAAATAAAGTCCCGCTTCAAACATTTTGGGATTTTGCACATCTAGTATTTGCTGTCATTAATCTGTTAAAGTCCAAGACAGAAAACTTGATTGTGTGTATGTGTGTGTTTTTTTTAAGGACATTTGCTTGACTTTAATGTGTCATGTTTACAGACTAGGAGTTGTCATCCCACAGTACTGTCATACAAGGAAATGATTAAATGCAAATGTAATCACAAACAGGCAATAAATCATGTTTTGCAGGATCATATCTGTGTCTTTACTGGAGTTTCAGTAGTCTGTGGCAGTGGCAAAAACACAAGGTATGATTATGAAGTATATAATAATAACCATTTCATAATGCATTGTATAGGCTATAGGCCAATAACCCTGGATTAATGGCCTAAATTAATGCCATTACAGAGACAGGCAGAATGTCATTTGACATCAACTGGTAACACTGGGCCTCATTTACCAATATCTTCCTAAGCCCTTTCTTAAATTTGTTCTGAAGGTCCTATTTCTCAAGCAGGTAAGGGTAACGTTAATTGCCATTCAACTCCTTTAGTAGCAGACTCGAAGGCTAAGCGCAGTTGTGATAGGACGAGATAAATCCCCGAGAAGAAATCTTCCAGCTGTCGATCAGCCCTCAGTTTTAAGACCATACAAACTGCCTAGGCCATCGCCAAGGGTCTGGGATCACAGTACGGTAATCATAGCAGATCAGGTAGTCTGGGCTTCACTCTTTGTCATCATGCTGTATCATTGCTTATGTAAATTGTTTATCGGTAAAGTAAACTCTTATCACCACCAATTTGTGCAGTAAAAATTACTGCTAACAGGTATGAAAGGACTATTTCTGTTCTAGCGTTAACGTTTTATGATTGAGTCCTTATTTCCCCCTCACTAATCACACACAGCTGTGGGGTGGCGACGCGCCGACTGGCTGCGAAAACAAAATGGTGATGGAGCTGCTTGATTTCAGCCAAGACCCAGAAACACAGAATTTGGATTCTTTAGAGAGACTCAAACTGAAACTTTCGAAAGAAAGTCCTGGAAACGTCCCCGCAGTGGTAAAGGTATAGAGAGCATTCTGGCCACGTTCATCACCTTTGCTCTTGGGCAAATGCCCTTGCCATTATTTTGCATTCTTTTGTCGGACCTCGCGAGGTATCATCAGATGTAACAATTCATGATAAGTCAGAAGAAATCCTGTTATCACGAGTTACGCTGTGAACTCCTATGAGTTAATTGTTTGTGATGGTGTGTCGATCTTTATACGCCATGACTACCATGACCTGGATGAATGAGAATCTTCACAGACATAATATCTTTATACACATCCTGACCTAGCGTTATGCCTTGGCAACATAACATCCCCAGGCCTTCATGTATGGTGTGTAGGTAGTGGGCTCTGGAGTGGTGGTGGCCAACAGCGAGCTCTGTGCATCTCTAGGGTTAGGGGTGATCAGAGATGGGGGATCCAGCAGCCATCACCTCTGCACTCTGTCAGGGTGTAGTGCAGTCACATATCTCTGGCATAGGAGGGTAAGTGAAAACTCTTAAACTGGTGGCCTGGTATACCAAAGTAGTACTGTCTACATAAATGACTTTAGAGTATCCATCATATTTTTCATCCTGATGTAAGCCTATGTACTGTGTTAACTTCCCTTCTCACAGTGGTGGGGTGATGCTGGTTCATGATGGTCGAAAAAATGCTACTATAGTGAACGATTTTGATGAAACAGCTCCCTCAGCAATTCACGAGGAAATGTTACAACATGATTTGCAGCACAAGGTAGTCTGTTGGGCAGTATGTACTTGCAGTATGGTGTATTCAACTGTTCTGTCTGAAATGTCATTGCTGTCTAAGGTGCTAACGCTGCTGTCAGTCTTACCAACTGACCAATAACCTGTTCAACTCAACTCTGCAACACACCCCTGGTCAAGTCACTTTACTATAGGTGCATTATGTTTACCTGCAGCCTGAACTAAAAGTACTCTTTTGATCCCTAAAAGTACTCTTGTTCTTGTGAGAGAGGTTTTGGCCTCTGCATTTATCCCGTCCAGTAGTTGGTGGCACACATGCACAGCACAGCAAACAGTCAGCACCAGGGGTGCACTGAGCAGTTGGGTGCCTTGATCAAGGGCACATCAACCATGGATGTGGACCTGTGAGAGTGATGTTCAACCACTTCGACAATACTCTTGTCATGGTCATCCCAGTGTATACAATAAAACCTTCAGATGGTCTTTCATGTGTGGCAATCCAGCCTCATTTGTGGTTCCTTAATGCACAAGCTACAAAACACTATCTGGGCACATCCCATGACACCATGAATCTTCTGAGGACTCCTCTATTTAGAGATGCACCTTATTTCCCTGTGCCCCAGACACTTCTCACTGTGCACTATTTCGGTCTGCTCTTCATGTGTGTTTTTGTCACTGTGTGCTTACACTGAAGGTACACTGCTGTGGCTTGCCGAATGCATGAATGTAAATATTTGTCCAGTCAGGCCTTGTTGGAGTGCCAGGCATGCTCAGAGGCTAACACCAGGCCCATCAGCTGTATGGAAGGTCAGGAATCTTGTCCAGTCCAACCAATTTGTGTGTGTTGCTCTTGCTTCTCCATTAAATCTTTTGCAAGAATTCTGAATTCATCAAGAATCAGTTTGTAGCATCAAATCATTGTCTTTAAATCTGTTGGTGTGTTGCAGCAAGTTTTTGACCAACTTGCCTAAAAGAGAGAAGTGCTCTCGCTCAACAGGTTTTCTAGGCAATGTTCTCATCAATGGTTTTTATCCAGGGTGTCATGGCATGATGTGGTGATGAGAGCAGCCAACGTTGCAAAAGAAGGATTCAATGTCTTTGACAGTCTGGGTAATAAGAAATCCTGTCATGTCTATATGTCTATATCTTCCTTTTGTGACATACAGCTCTGTTAGTCTTTGTTATTGTCACTTCCTTTACACAGTACTTAAATTCTGGAGAACTTAGATATTACTATTTAAATATTACTACATATTTTAAAATGAAAATGTATTACAAAATGAATATATAAGTATATTATATAATATAAAAATGAACAGCAAATATGTCTGCTTGCTTCTGTATAATTGAATGTTAAATAAAAAAGTAATAATATTTGCACATATAATTAGCATGTCATATCTCTATCTATATATCAGCTAGTCAGTACAGATTTGCTCATTCACCCTGTGCAGTTAATTTCTTAACTTGATTCAATCCCAACAAATGTAGGCATTAAATAATAATTGGAACACACACATCCTCTCATAGTTGCTATAGAACATCACCACACAAGCTCACTGTCAAAGCTGCCTGTGTGAATTATGTATTTACTTAAAAAACGCAAAATACTGCTAGCTTCATATTCAACTCAGAACTATGCCTCAGTGCTAATAGTATTTACAATATATTCTAATGGGTCTCCAGTGAGATGAAAGCAATGATGTTGTTGTTTATAGGTACAGGCTAATGGAAGTGTGCTTACCAGAGCTGATCTGGCCAACTACAGTTCAGTGGTGCAAAAGGCTCTTACAATCCAGTATGAGGGTAAAGTCTCTACAAGTACAGATAAGTTACACACAAGCACAGATGTCTTCCTTGTTGTTACACATGCACAAATGTTTTCCTGTTAAAACTCGTCTGAAAGGCACTTATAGTCAATCAAATATAGTCTAATTAATTATTTTGACAGAGCGAACTACCAGATGCCAGAAGTTAGTACTACTTTAGCATCTCTTAACACAAACTGTTGGTCAGACTTTGTGCTAATTAAATCTCACAGCAGCAATAATTTAGTAGTTGATGTAAATACAACTGTTATTCTCTCCCTGTCTCATCTACCTGGGTGTTTGTGGCCCCTCCACCCAATGCTGGCGCAGCCCTATTGACCTTCCTCAATGTTGTAGAGGGCTTTAAATTCACTGGACAGAATCAAGATGGTGCCTCCCACTGGATTGCAGAGGTACTGCTTCAGCCTGCTCAGTTAAACTTAGACTGTAAAAGACATTTTAGTGGAATTTATGTATTTACATGCATTTAAAAATTAAATATTCATGTTGAAATGCTTTGCTCAGGCTCTAAGAGCAGCCCTAGCCATGGCAAATGGGTTATCTGACCCAAAGTCTGATTCCTCTGTCTCAAGCACCATCTCTAACATGCTCAGGTAAGATTATGATCGTACATGAAAGTATAAAATATAACTTGCTTTGGAAAGAGTAGATTTTTTTGTGCCAACTCTTACACCAGAAAATATTTGAAGACCAGAGAGACGGACAAAACTCATGCAGTTGTGTAGTCTTATAGTTAAAGTTCAGTTGTTCTCTCTGAAGCCTTTGACAGTGTGAAGGCATAGTCCATGCTTTGCAGTAGTGTCAGTAAATCACCCTTACTGTTTTGCTGCATTTCAGGTCTCGCAAGCTGCTCTCCTTGCACGTTCTGCTTAAATGATGTGTCCTCTCTTTCCCTACTGTAGTAAAGCACATGCTACCGTGCTGCGTCACATGATCAGCAACTCCAGCCATGCCCTTCTGCCTCAGCATTACTCAGCTCTCCTCAGCCAAGTGCTTGTCATGGGCCCTGACAACCTTATCGTGTCACTGTCATGGTACCATAACAATTACACAGCCAAGGCAAATCTATAACGTCTTAAGCCTTTTACAGTTCAAATCTCTACCACAATGAACAAGAGGCTATATATCCCTCTTAAATCGTATATGATCTTGTTCATCTCATTTTAAAACATTCCTCTTCCTCCACGCCCCCCCCCCCTCTCCTACTTTGGAAGTTTTGTAATCATATTCTCAGTATGATAACTTATCCTGCCCCTGGCCCATCTTCATGTCTCTGCAAACTGAGATGGTGATCGTTAAATATAATCGTAATGAAGATCTGTGGGGTAAAGACGTATGCTCTCATTGTCTCATGTTGCAGTTCTCTCAATAGGCCCTTTGGAAGAGGACTTATCGCCTCATCTGGCATTCCTTTGAACAGCCAAATGATGAATTTATTTTGGCTTGAACATGACCTGGTTGAATAAGGTACTGGTGATGCATGTAGACAATTTAATAACAAGTGATAAAAAATTGTTTGTTCTGCCCCAATTAGTTTTTTTTATTTTTTATTTATATCTGACATGTCTGCACGCCTCACTTGCAATCACATTTTCAGTCAGGCCAGACAAATATGCTCTTAAATATTTGTTTTGCTACACCATTCTAGCATAACATGATCCAGGGAGGGAGGAGGACCCTGTCCTTTCTCATGCCCACTATAGTGAGTCAGACGGGCAGGCAGTGTGGGCTGTCTGTGGCCCAGGGAGCCTCCATGGGTCATAGGGCCCTTAGTGGTATCGCTCAGGTATGTGGTCAGCGGGTCTTGTGACCTCACATGAGGCAATAGAATCTTTGTGAACATCAATGTCAATTTATTTATAAAGCACTTTACAAACAGCAGTTTACCAAAGTGCTGTAAGACAAAACAAAATAACAAAATCAAGAGTGAAAAACAAATACAATATACAAAAAAGAACAGATAATAAAATAGTACTTATTATAACTTAAATTAACTTTTTTAAAATGATGGTAAAAGATCAGATCATTCATTTATAAAATTTAAGAAATGAAAAGTAGAATAAAAAAGAAAAAAAACAGGGATTCCAAAATGAGAAGAGGTGATACATAAATGACATTATTTTAAATAATTAATTTATTTTTTTATTTATGGGGGGGGGGGGGCATCCTAATACAAGGAGGAAGATTTTTCCAAAGTTTAGGGGCTACTGCCATCCAAGCTCTGATGTCCTCTAAACAATCTAAACGTGACTGAAATGCAGAAGCATCACGCTTTTAAAGGTAGATAAATAGGGGTGTCATGTCAAATCAAGTCGCGTTGCAGTTTTGCTTTCAGTCGTGAAAGCCATGTTGGTTGGCATTAAATGGTTTAATGCACTTGATGGCATCACTAGTAGGACGTGGTGTAATCTGAGTATGTTCTCTACTTACTCATGAGGGTCAAGTGTTGCTCATGTTTTTGTTTTTGAAGTTTCAAAGCCCTAGACTTTCTATGTATATTGCATTAAACTGTTTTGTTTCCATAATTTTGTTACAGGTGATGATTAACATGTTATCAGCCCACAAAAATCTGTCTGACTCCTTATCTGAAGGGAGACTCCACCCAAGCCTGCAAGCAAACAGTATTCTGGTTGACTGTGCATGTCTCTTTACTTAATTGCATGACTTTGTATGGATATGAAGTTATGAATGCAGTCTAATTTAAGAAACCAAAGCATAAGCATAATGTCTGTTAAGTTATTTTATTCGTGTTTGAGTCTAACCTCTTCCTTCCTTTGTTTTCCCTTACCCTTATCTCTTATTTTTCCCATGTTGCTCCTGTCCCCATTCCTCCTTTCCTTTACGTTTTATTCCACTTCTCCTCTCTCTTTCCTTAATTTTCTTCTCTTTCCTGCATCAGCTGAGATCCAGGAAAGACATGTACAGGCCCTGCGCCGGAGGGGCCATGTCGTTCACAGGGTGAAGGTGCTCTCCGTGGTGTCAGGAGCAGAGCGTAGAGGAAATGTGATGCGTGGAGTCACAGATCCACGAAGTTCTGAGGCCTCAGCTCAGACCATTACACCGCCGTTGTAGGGGGGCCTAGAACATTTCTAGCAACTACCAAACATTTCAGAATTTCCTCTTGAGCATGGTGTATTGTTGTATAGTTTGAATAAAGATATGTAAAAGAGATGTAAGTGTGATTCTGCTTTTGTTTGTCACCTTGTATAGCACAAAGATTAGTTTTCCATATTGTTCTAATATCTTTCCTGACCCCCTGCACTACCCAGACTAATGGTGTGGTGAGCTGACTGAACTCTGTGTGTGATGTGGATGGATCACCAGCAGGCTGCATAACTATCACCCCTATCCCTTTGCAGCTGGCACTGCTGATTGGCATCAACCAAAAAGTTCCTGAGTCATGCAGTCACAAGTTACATCCCCATTGGCTGACACACAGCAACTGAACATCTGGTCAGATTGCTGAACAAAAGAACATGTATGGAGGCCCTTCAAGGTGCATCAAATGACAAATACTGGTGAAAGTCCACTTAAATCAACAATATTCCTTGATTTATGTGTAAATTCAAGGCAAGACAATAGGTTTAGGAATTTATGATAAGTTTTGACCACTTGATCATATTCAGTTTAAGCAGACAACCAGTCAGGAGGAACAGCATAGGTCGATACAAAACACGAGATGGATAACAGTCCATTTTTCCTGCCAATCAAAACATTGAGACTGCTATGGCATCAATGGTATGTGACACCTTGCAGATTAATCCTGAAGTATGTTCTGTATGTCTCCTCAGCAGCAAAAGAGATCTATAAATGAACCTCCAACAATTTCCTTGTTTTATTTTAATATATTCATCAAGCCAATAATAAGCATCAGACTCCTAACAGAAACAAGTGCATATTATTAAAACAATTACTTTTGATGTAATATTAGAAAGTAAGTTTGGGATGTATTTGACATTCTCCAGGCACCATGCATTACCATCTTGCCATAAGTAGGCCTATATTAGCATGGCTGAACACAATTAGGCCTAAGCTTAGCCGAAAACTATTTGCTACCGCTAGAGCACGTCTAGACTATTTCTAGGCTACCAAATATCCTCATTGTTCTCCTTGTATGTTGCACCATCTTTTGTGGACATATGTGGATATTTTATATAAAAGCAGTTAGGATACATCAGACTTCCACAAAAGTTCCACAAAACCTGCAATAATTGCAAGACTTTAAATAAAATAGGCTATTTGAAATGGATCGTATGGTTTAAATTACAGGTGTTTTTTGTTTGTGTTTTCAGTTTCAATGCAGTTTTTTCTTACAGAAACTATGTGTAAGAATAGGCTACCACAAACTGACCTACCAAAAATGTCATACTTACTTATTATTGTGTCTTCATGATGTATCATTTATGATTATAATTTATCATGAATTGATTATCGTAGTAATTTAGCTCGTGTTATTAATTAATATTGTTCAGTAATGATTAACTGTCATCAGTCCATGCAAAAAATCATATTATTCCAGTTATGCTAAGCTATAGCCTATGTTTTGCTTAATTACTAAAAAACAAGCTGCTAACAACCATCATTTGTTTTACTGTTTGCTGAGAGACATGTTCATCAGTCAACGTCAGGTTATCACCACAGACAGTAAAAGAAAGTTATCACGAGGTGCCACTACACGGAACTCAAATGAAGTGGGGGCGTGTTCGGTCATGCTGAGGTCAGATTCAGACACGAGAAAAAGCCTTCGGATCACAAATTGTCGTTGCAGTCGAGCACCGATAAGAAGTGCGAGAACAACTTTGCCTGTCGTTGTGAAAATAGTGCTGGATAACCTTGTCTAAAGGTGAGCTAAAACAAATGTGTAGGCTAGAGCTTTCTTTTTTCACTAACAGTAAACTTTCGGGTGCAATGTAATTTTAGCACGACCTTGTGAAGGTTTCTTTGTATGACTCCATGCAACAGTCGGTACATTTAACGTTACGCATGGCGTTGCACCTGAGTCCATAAAAACGTTTTTGGCAGATGAGCGTCCCTCTATCCTAGGCTGATTTCAGTAAGGTTAGTTCGTTTGTGAAAGGGTAGGTCTATCCTATAGTATAGCCTTCGCTGTCTTTACTAATTCAATTATCTGCAATCTGAAATATCACACACAATATCACACAAGAGTGGTGTAAAAGGTTGTACACACTTCATCCTGTAGTTTTTAACTGTGCAATTGCAATTGCCCTACATTAAATTAAAATACTATGTTATGTTAATTTCTCTTCAGTCTCGTCAGTTTGGCCTGTGATCCTATGCGGTTATTGGCAGTTGTGTTCTTAATTGGCTGAATTTCATCTCGCCACTGAGCATCCATGGAGAGCATAGATAAATACTTCATCGTCACCCGTGGTAAAGGCCGGAAAGGCTTCTCCCGCGGCTGCATTGGTCGAATCGAGGCCGAGACGCAAACGGGGGAGATTTTCGGTGTGGTTTGTGGCAGTGGCGGCGGCACAGCCAGAAGCGGTGGCCTCATAAAGCGGGAGGAAACGTACCCACTCACACGTCACCAGGCTCAGCTCCTTATGTTCGTGTCGCCGGCCAGCCGACGGCTAGAGATCCTCTGCAATCAAACGCTCTTCAAGGCCATCTGCGATTTGGCACAAGACGACCTGGTCGTGGTGCGCTACAAGAAAGGTCTCCAACCATGTCTGGTGAAAAACCTGATGCAGATTGGACGTAAGGATGGATCGGATGACCTCAGCATGCTGGGATTTGAACTACAGCCTGTGGTGTGTTCTTTGGTGGTATTTTTCTTTTTTCAGATAATTGAATAAGTCAAAAAGTGTGCGAATGTGTGCATATACTATATTTTTTTGCAGTTGACCGCAAGCAGTATATGACATGTACAGTGACATATGACCCTTGGGTTAGCTAGTTAAACTGTCACACAACAAGTACAGCATTAAATATAGATGAGATTAGATTCTTTATTGCTATTGTGGAACATACAATGAAATTCAGTGCACTCAAGAACTAGGTTTCATTTAAAGCAAAATAGATAAATAAACAGTAAGAAAAAATATGTAACGTACACAAAATAAAAATAATAACGGCATGTGATCGGTCACAGATGGACATGGCATGCCAGTATCATGATAAATGTTGAAATGGGTTGAATTGCATGTCTCATTTGGCTCTTTGTGCACTCTGTATCCAATCCCCTCAGAACCCAGATCAGAAGCTGTCATCGAAGAAGCCAGTTCTGCTGCCAGTGTTTAGTACAGCAGACATCATTCAGGTGGCTCCAGCCTACCAGTCAAACACTAGGATGCCGCTGAGAGACAACCATACCATTAGTGAGTGCTGCCTTTGTGTTGTACTTGCAACTTGTCTGAGTCTAAACACATGATCATCCTTTTGAGAAATAACACTTAAGTAATGATGCACTTGTATATTCTGGAGGTGATATCAAGTCTGCCTGAATATAGAATAGGGATGACTAGTTAAACAGACATAAACAAAGTGGATCTAAAACAGACATATTGATGTATCTGTATGCAGTAATGCCCAAACATAGTTGGTGATCTTTTCCCTATGCTACAATGCTACAATTTTTAAAATGGCCAAACTTGCCTATCTACAGGAAAAATGACACTAAACTGGTTAGGAAAGGCAGAGTGCAATAGATTTTCTGTCACCAGGAAATTACTTTTGAAGTTTCAGCATGACAGCTTGACCAGATATGGAGAAACCATGCTCTCAACTTAGCTGTTCAGCCGTCTGGCAAGGAACATTTGACAGCCAATCTTTTTTATCAATCAATTATGATTCTGGGTAAGACACCATGTGATCACATGATTAGAGAAGACATAAGACTATACAGGCAAAGATCTGGAAAAACAGGTAGAAGAATTTTGGAATGCTGGAGGCCGGTCACCTGCATCAACACCTCATGACTCCTTGTGTATTTGAGTGCACAGCATAGCAAACTAATCTTGCAACTTATGTCATAAGAGCATTCCTTTCAGGCAATCAGGCAGGTCAGGTGTTATTGTTTTTTGATTCTTTCTGTTTTGAACAGTCTTGTGACAGCTCTCCCCCACCCCCATCCTGCAGGCATTAACAGGAAGACAGTGTCTCGCAACAACTCTATGCCAAACATGGTGTCTCAAATGGGATCTTTTGGGAAGAAAATATCAACTCACAATACACCTGACATCAAGGCCCTGTCTAATATCTACCAGCTGGAGGTGGGCTCCATGGTGGAGTTGGCAACGGACAGAAATATCATCCTGTATGGTGTGATCCGATGGGTTGGTGTACCAGTGGGAAAGAAAGGCGACTGGGCAGGGATTGAGCTAGTGAGTTACCATGCTATAGCTGTAGTGCTGTTTATGCTGATGATTGATTCATACCATCTCTGTTAACTTGTCTTCCTGATGCACACCTAACTCAGAAAAAGATGGGAATATTGGGCTTCGTACGCACATACAAATTTTCTTAAGTTTGTTCTTAGGAACAAACCTATGAATACTAGATATTAACAGATGAGAAAGCATTGGAGAATGCCAGAATCTTTGTGAAAACTGTGTAAGTGGGGTTTAGGAACAATTTTTCTTTGTAGAAACGGTTGTCAACGAGGCCCATTGTTCTCATAGCAGTCTGGCCTGCATGTAATGCCTACTCAGACCTATTCATTTACCCAGAAAAGACTCTTCCTACACTCTATCTATAATATAATATCTTTTTAATTACCATCGCCTGTTGTTGTTCACTGCCTTTTGCCACTGAATGTACTGATCTAGCCCCCCTGTGATTCTGTCTCAGGATAATGAAGTTGGCACTTGCACAGATGGGACTTTCCTTGGTCAGCGATACTTCACCTGTCATGGGAATAGGGCAGTGTTTGTACCCCTGGAAATGTGCATGCCCGACGGGCGGTTCCACTCGCCCTCCCCAACCTCAGAGACTCTTTCTTCCACAGGTGAAGTCCCTCGCATTTTTTGGTTTTTAAATGACAGAACACAAACATTGTATGTGAGATGTATGCCTCTACTTAAACATACAGTATGCATTTTTCAGAGGAGCATAATGACCCTTGATTGAAGTTGTTTTGTTTTCTTCTCTGTAGAGGAGGAAGAGGTAGAGGATGAAGAGGAGGACGTACCACCTCTCACTGAATCTGAAGTCCTCAATGTACTAGGAGGGAAAATGAAAGGAATTCAAGGACATTTCAATTCCTGTTATCTGGATTCCACACTTTTCAGGTAAGAGTTCCAGAATCAATGGTCCGGTGGTAAGCGCACAGACAAAGCATTCCAATCTCACCAATTCCTATCTTGTTTTGTCTCTGTTGGAGTATTTAAACTAAAAATTATGTTGTGTGTAATTATGTTACACCTGTGTAGTAGGAGAGCCTGGGGCAGATTTCAGAGAAGCCAAAGGAAGGAAGCAATTTACAGTTGTGGTTTTGCTTTGACCTGGATAGTTTACAAAAGACTAGTATGAATTCAGAGGGTTTTGAACCAACACTTTGAGCTGTTTTGAGCAAGTTTATCTTGGTCTCATCAGACCACAGGACATGGTTCCATTAATCCATGTTTTTAAACTGTGTGTCTTCAGCACGGGACCCAAGATCAGCTTGTTTGGCTCAGTCACCTTCAAACCATTGGGCCAGGCCAGGTTAGGCCAACGCGTGCCAAGGCTAAATGCTTTCAGACCTTCTCGAGCCAGGCTGAACTGGGCAAAACCGGTTTGGGCTTAGTGGGCCTGGCAGCTCGATGTCACCCTAGCCTCACCTGGCCTGACTGTGAAAGTGGCTATGTTGTCCAGTGTGTGTGACCCCTTCTGAGGAGTACAAAGACAACTGTCCCTTGCCTAAAGTCAACAATGGTGGTAGTAGCATCATGGTCTAGGGCTGCATGAATGCTGCTGGCACTGGGGAGCTGTTGTTCATAGAGGGAAACATGAATTCCAAGCAGAGCATGATTCCCTCTCTTTGGAAACTGGGCCGCCTGCATGGCATGGCAATTTTACAGCATGATAATGACCCCTAAACACACCTCCAAGATGACAGCTCAGCTTTGCTGAGGAAGCTAAATATAAAGGTGATGGCCAAGTACCTAAACCCATTTGAGCACCAGTGGCACATCCCTAAGCGGAGGTGGGGGAGAGGAAGATGTCTAACATCCACCAGCACTGTGATGTCATAATGAAGGAGTGGGAGAGGATTCCAGTAGAAACGTGCAGCTCTGGTGAAATCCATAGGGGTTAAGCCAGTCCATAACAATAGTGCTCACACAAAATATTGACAGTTTGGGTAAAAATTGGGCATGTTCGCTGTGAGGTGTACTCACTTTTGTTGCCAGCTGTTAAGACGTTAATGGCTGTATGTCGAGTTATATTCAGAGGACAATAAATCAATACTGCTACACAAGCTGCACACTGGCTACTCTAAGTTGTATCAAAGTTCCATTTCTATATTGTTGTCCCATGACAAGATATAGAAGAATATTTACACTCATGGTATTCATATCAGTCATGTGAATGTGAGTGACGTGAAAGATAACGTCAACTTTTTTCTTTCTTTTTTTCTTTCTTTCTGTAGTCTCTTCAGTTCATCTGTGATTCTGGATAGGCTTTGCCAAAACTCGGCTGATGCAGAGGGGAGCATCTGCCGGCAGATGAGGAAAGACATTGTGAACCGGTTACGTAGGTATGACATATAACACCAGGGGGGACATTGACTTACATTTGCTTTTTAGCAGGTCAGGTCATGTGAAATACCTGTAGTTATAAGTAGAGTGGGATCAAGTTTTGGTGTCAGGTGTTTTCTACGACTCAACACACACTTACAAAATGCAGGACATACCACACAGCCAATTGTGTAGTATTGAGGGTTTTTTCAATGACCGTTTCTATGTGAACAGTTTTTACACCATATGAAGATGGCTAAAAGAGAATTATAACTATGTGTATTTGTTATGCAAGCAGTGTTTGATCTCTTTGTTGACTTGAGAATGTAGTATTGTGTGGTGCATCTATCTGTACGTGACGCACAGCGTGTTAAAAAGAACCTGACACCTTTGTCTTTTGCCCCAGGCATGGCTTTGTCCCAGCAGAGAATGTGATGAACTTTCGCAAGAAGCTGGGGTGCAACACGTATGTGAGCGAGGAGAAAGGTACATCCCAGACATCCATGATTGCACGTCTTGATTTTTGCCAGCTTTTCAGAAAAAATAAGGACACGTTGTATCTGTACCATGTGGACTGACAGTGTTGAGTAAACATGATAGCAGTCAGCTGAAAAGCACAGCCCCACCTAGGCTTGCTGAACTGGCAGCGATAACCATAGGTCATCTTTTGTTTTTGCTTATTGTTTTCCCACAGATCCAGAGGAGTTCATTGCTATCCTTTTTCAGCGTGTCCTGCACATGGACTCACTGCTGAAAATCAGGTACAATATACTGACATTGCTGTACAATCTGTGGGACAGAAATGCCATATTTGCAGGTTTTTTCCCCAAAAAGACATCTATCTATTACTGCAAGGAATGTCTGTCTATGTGGCACTCTTGGACCAAAAATACTACAGATATTGTTAAAAGAAGCATAGTTGCCTGTCGCTCTATCCACTGTAGCCGAACCCCCTCTCACACTCATGGTCTAGCATGGATAAAAAGGCCCATTGCGCTGTCACATTTACCTCTTGCCATTCAAGGGAATTACGATGTCTCACTTTAAATTTAACATACACATTGTTTAAGTTCGCTGATTTTGGAACAGCGTGCCAACACACACAACCCACATAGGTAAGCAAGCTGTTAAACACAACAACTGCTGTTGCCTACCATCCTCGCGGTTCTGTTGCCTTGTGTCTGGACGTTAATTGTGACAAATAACATTAGCCTAAAAATGAACTTTTCGGCTCTATCTGTTGCCTCACGTGTCTGCACGTCAACTGACAAATAACATTAGCCTAAAAATTAACTTCTCAGCTGTATCACAGACCTGGCCTCTGCAGCCTCTGTGCTTAATGTGCACATAATCAATTCGCAAAAAGGAAACACATGGGTCGCCTATGCAGTGCATCTTTCTTTACCTGCAACCCATTCATGCTTGACTTTCAAGACTCGCTACTTTTGACCGTCTTTGTAGCCTTTAATAAACAAGTGCCTCCTCTAACTGCTCAGGCCAGAGTTCAGCCCTTATAATCACAGATTCAGCATGGTCCTACTGCCCACATGTAAAGTGCAACCAGTTCACTGAAATGCATTGTTTTTACTGCTCTGGTTATTCTAATGTTATCTTATCTCACATCAGGTCACATAGAGATTCAGGGTTGTCACAAGATGGCTACACATATCAGATTATCCTGGAGAAAAATGATGTTGGCCCCAGTCCCTCTGTCCAACAGCTGCTAGAAACATCTTTTAATTACTGTGATTTGAAGTTTGAGGAGGTGGGTAAAAAAGAATTATAGTTAGAAGTAAGGTTAAGGCCCAGCGCTGTTAAAAACATTTGCATTTCCTTCAGTCCAGAATTTGTATTTCATATACAAAGAAACTCCTTGATCATATGACACATTTTCCTTGTTTCATGCCCTCATTTGTTGTAGGCCCCATCATGCCTCATGATTCAGATGCCAAGATTTGGAAAAAACTTCAAGATGTTTCCCTGCATCATCCCCTCTACAGAACTTGATATCACAGACCTCTTACATCATTGTGAGTTCTCAATGGATAGACTTTCCTTTAAATGCCCATAAACTGCAGTTCTGAAGTCAAGGAATTCTGTAATCCTTACATTTTGACTTAAAAGGCCCAAGTTCCCTATTTCAGAGCCATCCCATTTTTATACACTTCCAACTTGTTGTTTAAAATATCCTTAACATAATTCTGTCACAGGAGCAGTATTGAATTGTCAGTTAGTTCCTTTGCTTTAATCTCTTGTCTTTTAACAGTTATAGATAACACAATTGCTTTTGCATTTGTCCTCTAGGCATCAGGCTTTGGGCTTTTGAATGTGCATGATATTTATTATTGACTTAAGTGTAATGGACATAGCTGAGAGTGCTACCTTCTTGCTCTTGTTGACAGCCGTGAGGAAGTGCTTCATCTGTGGGCAGCTGGCACAGCACGAGTGTGCCCAGTGCTTTAGTGACCGTAAACTCCTGCCTGGAAGGATCAAACAATACTGCTCCACCTGCAACACTCAGGTAAACTCAAATAATGTACCATCATCCCATTGGCCCTTTGTTATTAATTTCCTATACACTGTCAAATATCAAAGCAAAAATCATAGTCATTAGTATCTTAACTCTGGAAAGGATCTTTTTAAGAGATCCTTTTCTTTTTCAAAAGGACAGTTCACAAAACAAAGCTGGCCAATAACCAACATCTGCCTAAAATGACATCATCCCCCTCTGTGTGTTTCTCCCAGGTTCATTCTCACCCCTCACGACAAGGTCATACCCCTCGCCACTTGGCCCTCCCTGCTGAGCTAAGCACCTGTGGCCCTGTGCCCAGGACTCAGATGCAGTTGTTTGCTGTCCTCTGCATCCAGACAAGCCATTACGTGTCCTTTGTCAAGTATGGCCCCGGGCCCCAGTCCTGGATGTTTTTTGACAGCATGGCTGATCGCTGTGGTGAGTAATGCATGTTCAGTCACATGAACGGAGGCATAACATGTTTTTGTTTGTATTCTGTATATCTGACTGAGAATGTGGATTCCAGATAGCAAGCACAGAGACGTTTTGTGGGAAGCTTCTCATTTTGGAGAAAAGCAATCTAAATTTCAGTATTTTGGCCTCAAAGTTGTATTGTATTTTTGATAATTAATACAACTAAATCTTGAAGTTGTAAGTCATAATATTGAGCCGCTGGGTGAGCTGCTTATCCCCAAGTTTAAATTCTCATTTTGAATTTATTATGTATTTTGATTATACAGGTTAGAGGGTTTTAAATAACATTTAAATATGAATTTTAAAATATTTGTCTATGTTTTGAATGGAATACCGATGTTAATACTGAAGTGAAGGAATATGAAGGAATCATGTGGTGCTTTCCTGGAATTCATGATATCCTCCAAAGGTTAACTGTCACCTCAAATGATGTATGGTACCATATGCTGTTTGCTAACAGTTTAACTATTTTGTTTGCTTTCTCTTTGCATAGGGGATGACCACACTGGCTATAACATTCCAGAGGTCCGTGCGTGTCCCGAGGTGGGTGACTTCCTCTCCCGGTCAGAGGAGGAGCTTTCTCACGTCGACCTATCACAAACCAATGGACTTGTACGCAGACTACTTTGCGATTCCTTTATGTGCTTTTACCAGAGTTCCAAATAAACTCAAACAGAAGCCTCTGGCTTAACAAGAGCTAGCGTCCACTATCACATAAACACAGCTGATGTCACAACCTTGGCCAAGTGGCGTCAGCACACAGAGTGCCGGAGGACAGTGGGAGGAACCCGGAGCCCCTTGTTCTACCTAGTAGAACCATAACTCTAGCTAGAAGCGCATGTTTATATTACAAGATGAGCTACATGTTCCTGTCAAGGACTGCTTCTCAAATTTGTGGCACACTAACACCATAGTTTATCTAGTGAAGTCCTGTGTATTGTTGTTCTGAGACTATCTTGAGATATGACACTTTAATTATATTTATTTTTCAAAGACATGTTAACTGGGTTCATATTTTGTCTTGTAGGTTTATGTAGGTTTGCATGTAAACCGATTCTGTGTACTGTATCACCTTTGATTGTTTTAACAGTGCTTATAACACCCCCACACAAACAGTACATGATGTGTTTTAGGGTGTATATAATATGAAAGGTATTAATTTAAATTATAAAAGTGACCCATGTGTGACTTGTCTTGACCTGTAAGTCTTGTAAATTGTATGTTTACACAATATTATTAAATGTTGAAAACTCTTAAGCAAAGCCAGTATTGTGGTCAGTGAAGATTACCCTGATCCCTTTCACAACAAAGGAAATTCAGTTTTGAAAAGAGAAGTGCAACTGTGTTTACTGCTGCTTCTGTTTCTTATCTTTGCAAAATTCATGGAGCATGGCACTGGTGCTACTGGTGCTAATTGTAAAAGTAATAGGTGATGGGTAACTTCACCTAAATCAGGGGGACGATGCTTCTCGTACAATAAAGGCAAGTTCAGTATGAGCTTACCTTGAATAAACAGTGTTTCATGGATAGATAGATAGATATTTTATTCATCCCAGGGAGAAATTAAAGAAGTGTGGTGTGATTCAATCTAGAGCCCTGCTGTTTGAGGTCACTGAGTGCTGTCTGTTGGCCAAATGGCAAACTAGAAGCAAACATCAGCTGAATGGGGCAATAAAACTGAAAGTGAGTTTCTGTGCCCCATTCAGTTAGTGTTAGCTGCTGGTTCACCATTAGGTCTATGTGTACCAAATTTAATTATACTTTTCCCTACTGACATCACTCGATGCCATTTAATTGCTCGGAAAGATATATTGCTTGAACTATATGCCTCAAAACCTTTCAGCAAAGTAATCAAATTTTAAGAAATAAACAATAATTAATGCAAACAATGCATTATTGTCTACATAAAATGTAGAGGGTCATGTATCTATACCGTATACTAGATAATTAGGCATGTGGTAGTTCAGCCAGTCATGCCAACTTTAGAGGAAGTTTTTTATCCTGTGGTTAAGGAATGTAAGCAGTGTAGCCAAAAGAGACTTTTAAAAGGAGTGGAAATGGTAGCCTATATGTTGGGAGATGATGGCCTACTGGTTAGGGCTTCAGGGTTGTAGATTAGATTACATTCAACTTTAATGTCATTACACACGTATGAATACAGAGTAACGAAATACAGTTTAGTATCTAATCAGAAGTGCAAGTAGCAGAAAGTGCAATATGTACAGTATGTGCAGTATGTACAGTTAAGAGCAGTTGTGTACAGATAAGGGCTGTGTAAACATGAGAATAGATATGTGCAGATTATGTACAAACAAGTTATGGTGGGAATAGTTATTTGCAGATTATGTACAAATAAATTATGGGAGCTGTTATGTACAGATAGGGCAGTGTAAAAGATGGGATTAATATTGCTTTACAAAAGAGCAATGTGCAGATGAAGTATATTAACATACAGATGTTCTATACTACTATACATAAGGCAAATATACAGATGTACATATGTACTATGGACAAATATACAAATGTGTAGATATATCAATATATGTATATACAGATGCACAGATGTGTTGTAAAAGATAGGCACCCGAAAGTTAGCTTGTTTGACCCCGACCAGTGGACTATGGCTAAAGTGCTCTTGAGCAAGGCAGCTAACCGTTCACTACTCCCCGGATGACGATATATAATAATAATAATAATAATAATCATCATATTTATTGAGATCTATGTCATCCCTCAGGATTTCTTCAAATTTTCCAATGTTGCAATATTCAGTACTTTTGTATATTTGGGTCATATTACTCAATGTTAGGAAAAATAAGTTTAGGCAATGTTGATCAGAACTAATCACACTTCTTTCTGAATTTATTAACATTTTCCTCACAATTCACATACAAATTAATTTCTCTCAGCATTTTTAAAACACTATAAATGGAACAAAGTATCTAAAGCCATTACAATATTTCCACTATCAGCGTTGCTGCAGGAGCAACAGGAAGGGCATGTCTGATTGGCTGTTGAAGACGAATAAACAAACCCTCCAGACTAATGATAGGCTACTTTCAGGTGAGTTGTTTTCCCATTACTCAGGTTTCCTCCATTGCAATCATTGCTGTCCTCTACTGGTGGAAAGAGAGCACATAGGGAAAAGAAGCGTGGAAAGGTCTGAGTAGGCCTCAATAAAGGAATTTGGCCCACATAGAAGAAATAATGGTATGTTTTTATAACCAATAATAGGCCTATAAACAACACACAGTCCCAATGATGCATCTAATGTCCAACCAAGCCCTAAACCCTGAAAGACATACAATGGGCCTAAGTGGTACAAATCAACTTCATATGACAGTTAAGTATCAGTTAAGTCTTTGAGGATTTATGTTTTAGGAAGCTCTTTGGCATTCAGTCAGTCATGAAAATACATTATAACAACAGAGGCCTGTTAGGCTATTTTGGCTTTTAACTAGAAACACAGGCTACAGACACCCTTTACAGCAACCAATGTCAGATAATCTTGGGTCTTGGCAAGGGTTAGTCTGCTCTGTGTAAAACAGACAGAAATCAGGTTTTGTAGGCTGGATGATGATAGTGAAAGTCAACCAAAGGCTACAAAATGTTAAGTTGTTTCGGCGCACTCCCAAAAGTTACTGTATCAAAACATCGCCAAAACATCTGCGGAAATTTGACTTACTACTTAACTACGGGCAGATAAATGTAGATGTCAAAACAAATTCTTTCCTAATAAAAATGTGTGATCTGTGCCTATGGAACATAATCGATGGACCATCTATAAATTGTTCATTGTGGTAAAAAGAAATTGTCTGGTCAATATTACGACACATGCACAAGCCCGACGCCGTCATCTTTTGTCGCCACATGGCTAGTAAAGTACTACACACATAACGTGGGTAGGACAATCAAGTGTAGGCATGCTGTGAGGGGAGGAGTTTTAGGTCCCACTCGTTTTCACCCTTTTTAAAAGCCAACGAGCATGCGCAGTGGTTAATTTTTCGGACTTGGTTTGTTACACAACTGCATCTTTCTTCAGTCTGCCTACAACTCTTCGCCGGCGTTTTACTTTAACACCATTTTAACTTTGTTTTTAAAAAGCAAGATAGTTGGAAATGAGTGGGGACAATGCCCACAACGATTCCCAGGTAACAATTATCGTAAATTGCCATGTCATTGTGCTGTTGTGAATGTAGTTATTGTGGCTAGCTGTCTGTTTTAATTGCCTCCGCAAGCTATAGCTTGCAGGCTGGCAAAGTGAGCTAGGTTAGCTAGCTAACATTTGTCCAAGAAGCCAGTTAGCTACATATGTATCAAGCTTTGCTGGTTGTGTAGAAATGTACTTGACAGCTAATCGTTAGTATTACATCGACTTTGAAGTAATCATTGGTCATTTGACTTGCTCTGTATATTGTTATAAATGCTTTATTTTAGCAGTGTTGTACTGACAACTTTTTGAGGAGTTGTAGCTAAGTAGCTTTAGCCATGTTGAAAGCCATTTTATCAGCCATTTGCGCCCCTGTAAGGTGGATGGTTAGCTATATAACATTAGCTGGTGAGCTAGCTTGATAGCAACTTCAAAGTTAGCAACCCTCTGTCATGACCCAGGTAAAACCACCAAATATCTTTATTTTTCAGATCGATTCTGGATCCAGGTACAATGGTGAGTATGTGTCTAGCGACTACAATGTCTCCACCAATAATTCTATATAATATGATATTTTGAATGCTCGTTCTTTAGCTAGCTAACCTAGCCATGTAGCTGGAGTTTTAAGGACAGAAATGGCGTCTCAGAGACTAAGTCCCCTCTCGCTCACTGACAAGCGCCTATTGTTCAAATTGAAGCCTTTAAAAGCTCATTTAAACCGCATTTTACTTTAAAGTTCATTCAAAATCGCACAGAACCAGAGATTATTTTTATGAAAAGTGCTTTATATTAGACCTCGAATAGCTATCAGTGGTCTTATTCTGATGTTGAAAGTAGAGGTTTGGGGGTTGAGGACTTAGTCTCTGCGCCATTTTCTTTTTCCCTGCCTAGCGGTTTGAACGTAGAGCACATTAAGTGCAGATCGACGTGATATGGAGGCGAAGCATGGAGTAGCGTGTGTTACCATCTCAAACGCTTTACACTAGGACCGGGAGGGAGATCTACCCTTAATGTTATTATTATTTAAATGTGATGCGATACATAACACAATAGTGTGTCTGCAGGACTTTTAAAAGCTGAAATATGTATGCTCACTACCATTTGGAAAACATTAACCTAGTAGTGTCACTGGCCACCAGACATTGAGGAATGGTGTGTTCAGGAATAATTGATGAGTGAAGATCATTAATTGGCTAATCAAGAGGATTTAATGTATTTGCAAGATATTTGAAAGTGCTGGTGTCTAATTGTGATAAATTCCACCAGTACTTAAAATGTGTTGTGCATTTTTTTTGTAGAAAATCTGTAGTAACTAGTAGTTTCTAGAGAGTTGCATCTGAACCAGCTTCTGCCCTGCTGCAAATCCCTATTAAAGACAGCTCAATGTAACCTTACTGCCTTCTCAGTGAGCTGACCATTGCAGCATCCATTGCTGTTCTTCCAAATAATTTTGCTCCCTTTGTTTATTTTGTCAAGCACTCCTTAACAGGATATTCATTGCTTTTTAACTGTAAATAGGTTCTCAATATTGCAGCTATTGCAAGTGCATTTCACTTAAAAAAACTTGAAGTGAAAAGAATGAAGTTGCACAAAAGCACTAGGATAAAACCTGAAGAGCAATGGTGAGAGGGTGTAGGATCAGAGGTCTTTCTTGTCTTTCTCATTTGTATGGGTAGGCCATAGTGCTTTCTCCCTCAGGTAAAGTGCCAGATTAACATGGGCGATGGGAAAGATGTTTTGTTTTGTTATTATTATTGTTTTTATATATGATTGTTATGTAATATTATTATTATTATTATTGCAAATGTCTGAACACACAGCTAGGTGTGACCTATAGACCTGAATTTATTATTTGACAAATATTTTTGACCTTTTTGTTTTCAAGGTTTTGGATATAATGTCATGGAGGTGCCCTGACTGAATGTCTTGGGCTATTTTCGAGATGCCATACTACCAGCATACTACATGCTGAATAAGCTGATATTGACTGTGAGGTAGGCCTAGTATGTTTCAAAGCCAGGTCGGTATGGCCGTGTGCAGCATAGCATTTTGGAAATGGCCATGGATTGTTTCAAGCGACTCCCTTAATGGCCCAGTGAGGCACTTCCTGTGGCGCTCACTTCTCTAACCATGACATGGCGCAAATAAGCCTCTCGTCTCTTCGGGCAGTCCAGTGTGATACCCACTAGCTTGTGTGATGCTATGGACTGGCCGTGCTGTGCTAAATGGCCAACCTATCAGCACCTGTGTCGTGCGCGTGTGTAGGCTATGCGTGTGGTCTCTGCCTGGCACCCTTGCTGGTACATCCACAGATGCGAGGCCTCTAAATCTTCATTCCCTCGCTCAGGCTTTTCTCCCTAATGGCTGAAGTGGGGAAGTAGTGTAATGGCACCTGATACTTTTTTTGCTGTGCAGTGCAACAGCATTGTCCAAATGTCTCCTCCTTCGGGTGACTCTGCAAGTGTGTTGTGCACACAGCCACTAGATGGTGCTGTCCACAAATGCAAGTTAGGTCCTAATGTTCTGCCAGTCAACTTATAAAGTGACTTTTTCTGTGTGTCTTGCTTTGTAGAATTTTGAGTTGCTTGTCACCTGGATGTGTTTTAATGTGAAGTGAGAAGCACAAAAGCAGTTTTAGGTGACTGGTTGTTCAGAGGCACGTAAAGTTTTCACTGATCTCGTGCTGTGGTCTGTGACATTACATTTTTGCAGGCAATTTTAGTTCTGCAGGTAGGACTTGCCAGTTTGATCACCTGAGCTAATGGCCATGAAGCATTTGAAATGCATTCAGAACAGTAATCTTGATTGAAGTGTTTAGTCTTATCATTTGTCTCGTCACCATATCCTCAATACGTCTGCTGCCTCTGTTTGCTCCCGGCATTTTTTTTTCTCCAGGGGATCAGTGGGGCACTCTTCTGCCTTTCTTTTCCTCCCTCGTGTGTGTGTGTGTGGGGGGGGGGGGCCTTCACCATGCGCACAGCGCCCCAGGCCTATTCGGTTTCAACGGTGCCCTGTCCTCTCCGTAACCCAATCTAGTGTGCTGTTCAAACGTCGGGTCTCAAAGCAGAGGGCTCCTCAGGGAAAATACACAGTTGAACTTAAGACAAGTTCTGCTACGCTTGAGTAGCAGCATTAAAGCACCCCTGTTTTGCTTTAATCAATATGTTGATTTCAACCAGAATAGACCCAAACAGATGAAGTCAATCAGTGTGAGTTCTGTAAATTACTCAAAGTATCATTGCGCTGTTTGCCAGAAGGCAGTACAAGCTGTATGAAATGTCAAAACGTAAACGTAATTTCCTGCAGGGGCAATAATGTTGTGTTTGTGTCTGCTGGTTCATAGTCTCATAGTCTTAGTCATAGTCTGGTTGTGCTTCTTTATAACAAGGGTTATGTTATTGTTAATTGCTGGCATGCCTAGCTTGGCTTAAATGCACACAGGTGGGGGAGGTACTTAAAAGTGGGCGTACAGAAATGAATCACTTTCTCCCGTCCAGCCAGAGGGTTGGTTATCTCGCTCTGGGGAGTGAGTTTGACACAGTTGTTGGACATGTACAGCAACCTGTTACTTCCTTCAGCCAGAAGGCAGGTTTGGGGTTGACATGGGGCCTTAGCTCTAATACCTTCTCTAGAGTTCCTGTAACATTTTTGGTTATATATTTAGTTTTTGTTTGTCTTTGGTATTGTGTTTTAATCTGGTCTGCAGAAAGCTCCCAACATTTTCTTTTCTTCTGTGCTTTACTGTGCATATGCTCACAGCCCGTACATAGGTAGACATTGGTTTGAGTCTTCTCTGTTGTGTTGTCTGTTGCATGAGAGTGCCAGAGGACGGTTAGGTGAAAGTAGGCCAGTCAGACGGAAACAATAGCAGGCACACTTGGTTTCCAAGCTTTACAGGGAAGTTATGAGCTCATGGCTCGGCTCATCTTCTCTGGTCCTGTTTAAAGTCTGTCCTTGTTGCGTTTCTCAGTTTCCCAGCATGCAATTTTCTTTTTCTCTGGATATGTGACGGACCAAATTTAATACCGTATTCAAGCTGTACTCGTCTCCTTCAGAGCCCGTTTCATTTTGTGTGAGGCCACTGGTAGATGTGTGTCTTCATTCAGCTGAAGGATGTGCTCCAACTTCAAATAACTGAATGAAAGTAATTTTTAAAAGATGCCACTGGTGCTCCATAGTATAACTGGGATCTTGACCAAGAAGAGAGTTGGACACCAGCCTCAAAAGTAGGTTCTGTCTTTGCCACAGTAAAAATGACTTTCTTGAGAAGGGCTGTTGCGGAGCGTGTTGACCATGCCTGAAGAGTGTGTCCCAGGCCCGAATTGAAGGTGTTTGCTTACTTATAGGTGTGTGGGGTGCAGTTGGGTCTTGTCTGGTGTAACACTATGTGTGATCATGTCTCCCTCTGACAGATTCTCACAAACACAAAGATAAGTATAAGGACAAGGAACACAAACACAAGGACCATAAGAAGGACAAAGAGCGTGAGAAATCAAAGCACAGCAACAGGTATGGTGTTGTACCCGCCCTTTTCCTGTTAGTGACTTTCTCTTCCTCCACAATCCCTCCCCCTCTCTTTCTTTCTGTGCACTTGCTTTTGTCACCCTCCCTTCACCCTTCCTCCCCTCTTTCATTCTCTGACATATTCTCGTTCCCCTCTTCTCTCTTTGTCGGTCAGAGCCTTATCGCAGTTTCACCAAAAATGTTGTTCTGAATGAGCTTGGACACAGAAGAGGCTTTTCCATTTGTAGTCTTTTGGTTGATTCTTTAAAAAAAAGTCTCACTTGGCCTGACCACACTAAAAGGGGCTCCAGGTCTAGTTGCCTTATGTCCACTTTTATTGGTCTGTATGGGGAAGGCATAGCGCAAGTACCAGTCAAGGAAGTAGAAAACAGCTGGCAGTGAAACTCTGGCTAGGTCTTATCAGAATGAGGCTGAAACACTGCCACAGCCATGTCATATCTCCTAGCCTAGTGAGCAGCCAGAGGAAAATAAAGGTGTGTGTGTGTGTGCGCATGCGCCAGTCAGCCAGCGCAGGCGGGTGCCTCGTGTGCACTGCTCACACATATTTCATCAGAGGGTGAGCAGTGAGGGTTTCGTTCCGTTCTTCGTCTTTCTACTAGACCCCCTGTTGAGATCGCAGTACTGAACTCTTTAACTAGCCATTTAGTGTTTTCCTATTTGGACAGCAAACTAAAGGCTTACACGAGCCAGAGGTGTAGCTGCTCGGATTCGCCGGGTGGAGGTGCACCTGGTGTTTAATGCCATTAGCCTACGTGCTAGATGATCATGATTCTGCAACTGAAAACCTCCTGCAATTGTCGCTGCCTCCACACTGTCCCACATGCTGCTGAGTCTGCAAGGGTGTTGTGTTGCTCTGACTTGTGTGTTCATTTGGTGCTTGGTTGCTGCAGTTGCCCCTCTCTGGCTGTTATTTAGATACAGCAAATAGGTAAAGGCAGCTTGTCAGCCTAAGTTTAACAACAACAACATTTGGTCTCAATAGTGTAAAAGAGACTAGGTTGGCTAACTAGTGCAGTACCAAAAAACGGAATGCAAAAAACTGTATAATGGTTTAACTGACCCCATGCTAGGTACTGATATTATCATGTAGCTGTGATTTTTGGCTCCATCTTTTTTGCATAATGTATCAGCCAGCCCTTTGCGGTTGGTGTAAGAGATCGGAATAAGGCGTCCGTAATCGACCCCACTGAATTAAACAGGCTCCATTATCCCCCTAATCTGTACATCAGGGCTTGGCAGGACGTAGTTAAAATATTTAGATGTCATGAAGGCCCAAGTTTATGGTTTCTGGGTTGGCCCTCAAGAGGCTGCTCTGGTGAGTCAGCAGTATAGAGTGACGTCAGCCGAGAGGGCCTTGGGCGCGCACCGACTGCTCTGGCTGCATGGCTCCAGACGACATGTGCTCTTTACCCCCCACCCTGGCTTTTCATCCTTCACCTTTCCCCAATAAAGGCCTTTGTGTTGCTCTTGTATTCTTCAGCTGTTTTTTCCTGTTTTTGTGAAGTCAACCTCCCTTCCCCTCCAGTCTGAGCGTATATGGGCCTGTGGTTGATATGCACATAACCAGGCCACCCATGCACATAACCACAGCACAGATGTGCAGCCTCTCCCATCTGAGTGACTGAGCCCCCTCTTGATAAGCTGTGTGTATGTGTGTGTTGCATGCATGTCTTGTGTTTTATGATGGTGTTTTAGCTCCTCAAACATATGGTCTCTCTGGCGTTGTGTGATGTTTTCATGTTGTTGCTGGGTAGAACAACCATCATTTGTCGATCTGGGCTGGAATTCCTTTTGTTTTTTATTTATTTTTTCCCTCTTTCCCTCCAAACTCCTCGGGGACTGTGCAGCGAGCATAAGGACTTCTCAGACAAGAAACACAGAGACAAAGACAAGCTGAAGCACAAAGATGGCTCCTCCGACAAACTGCGAGACAAAGACAAATACAAGGACAAAGAGAAGAGGAAGGAGGAAAAGGTGAGCCCTCAGACTTTTTTGAGTGTGTGTACATATTTGTTTATTTTTGCATCTTTTTTTTTTGCCTTGAATCCTATGTGACCTTCCATCTTTGTTAGCGTTGCAGTTAAAAAAAAAAAACCTTCAGTTACAGTTTGCAAGGAAATATGTTAGATTGATTCCATTTCAGAGACTCAAAGAAAATGTGGGTCAACCCACCCCTATCTCCCTGTAAATACAATTATGTGAAATTGTTTATTTCCTGACTAGATTTTAAACTATCTCCCCTCTGGATCTTCTTTCCTGCACGATCACATCAATAGCACATTTGTGTGCTCCAGGTAGCAGACTGCCCTTTCTTCTCAGGATAAAAACATATAATTGCATTTTGGGGTGTCACAGTTAAAATGTTCAAACTAAAAACTGCGTAAAATCACTGTCACATACTTACTGATACCCTAAGAGGGTTAATGATTTATTCAACTCGCATGCCAAGTTGATCTGTTTGAGGGTTCAGTAAGAATAGGCCAGATCGGAACAGTTCTAGAAAGGTCTATAGGATTAGGCATAACCAAAATGTACACAACCAATCACAGGACTTGTGGTTTGGTTTGTATGGGCCTGTGGAGGGCCTCGTGTAGGTTAATGGGGTAGGTAAATTCGAAGCATCCTCTGATGGATCCTTTGTGTTTGTGTGATTGAAAAGTGGAAGTATGCTGGCAGCTTCCTGTTATGCAGCGCCTTCAGCGACATGCTGTTGTCTACTCTGACTGAGGGCAGGGCTTAGGTCTCATCACGGTGAGCTACGCATGTATGACTGTGTAGGCCAAATGACAGGTGTGCCCTCACGATGATTAAAGACCTAATCAGACCAGAACGAACACACACCCCTCCTTATACACACCATCCACCCTCCTATTAGAAGCTGCTTTAAGTTCCTTATTTGGTAGGGGTGGATGATATCAAAGTCTATTTAGCACAGTAGGTTGATGCTGCCAGCTTCCCTGGACTCCTAGATTGTTTGTTACTGTTTGAGAAGCCCTTCCAGTAATTATGGCTGATACTCGTTTAAAAGTAGACATAATTGAACCACACAGACCCTGTTATCTCCCCTGTCTTTTATTGGGGCCAACTTCAATATGAGATTTCAGTGAATGGGTCACTATGGCAACACCTCGGTCTCTGTGGCATCAGATTGTTTTGCTTTGTTTTTACTAACCATCTATCTTTGTTTTCCATAGAAGTCCTTGGAAGGCAAAATCAAGAAGGAAAATGGCTTTGCCAGGTGAGTTCATAGTTTGTGCCCCTTCGCAGGTGAAATCTTGACACTGACCAGCGGTTTTTGTGTGTAGCAGGAAATGAAGAGAGGTTGATGGACAGCATCTGATAATGATGTCTGTTAATGAAGATGGGCAGGGGCAAGACCTTTTGGGGAAAGATTTCAACATTGGTTCAGAAAAATCTTATTCAAGGGCTGCTTACTGAGTTGGTTTGAACTTGGAATTATTTGACATGGTCCTTTTAGACACTGGACTGTTTAATGCTACAGAGTACAGTATCGCTGCTCGCAAGAAGGTAGTTTTTAATGAATGAGTGTTCCACACAGGTCTTGGCCTGTTGTCATGGTGACATCATTACTCTGAATACAGTTGATTGACTACTGACATTCACTTATTGACTTTATTCATTTATTTATTTCTCCCCCACATCTGTCATTTCAGTCCTCCTCGTATAAAATCCGAACCAGATGGTGAGGATTTCTACCACTCTCCCAAGTCCCTGAAGCGGGAACGTGATGACTATGAGTGAGTATACACACACACACACTCGCATTCACATTCACACACGTTCATTCATGTGACATTTCACCTCCCTTCTGCACACAAGATTGATATATTCTATGCAAATAACGGCAGTGTGGATGCATCAGTGATGTGCTCATTTCAATACTTGGCCACATTATGCAAAGTCGAGATGCAGGGTGACTACTCGGGAACTTGAAATTGACGCCTTGTTGTGTGTAACCTATAAATACTACTGCCCTCCATGTGCATGGAGTCTGTTTATTTTGGCAGGCGTCTGATGCGTGTTTATCAAAGCCTTTGGACAACTGTTAGGTGTTAGGAAAAATCAAAACCTTTTCAGTGAAAAGATGCCAATGTTGAAGACTTGAGTGGCTTTGTGGACTTGGACGCTACTGATTTAATATATTTTTTTCCCCTGGCATAAGAGGAGGCATTGATAAAACTGTTTTCTGTTCTCTCCACACCATCACCCCCCTCCCCCGTTCCTCCCTCCAGCTCTGACTACAAGCCCAAAAAAATCAAAGTAGAGAACGATCGCGAGGACAAAAAGGCAAAGAAGAGGAAACAGGAGGAAGACGAGGCAAGTGGTGCCGTTTGTCCATCTGTCTCGCGTGGGGTTTTGTGTGGTTGGCACTTCACTAGTGAGCAATTCTTTCTTGGGATACAGAGCCAGGCAACTTAAAGCTCTTTGTGTGTGTTCGTTCACGCTCCTCCCTCTTCGTAGGACATCAAGCCCAAAAAGAAGACCAAAGACAAGAAGAGAGAAGTCGCTGACGGGAAGAAGAAAGCAAAGAAAGAACCCGAGGAGAAGTGGAAGTGGTACGTTTTTTTTTTGTTTTTTTTTTTCTCTCCCCTTTCCTTCCCTCCCTTTCCTTCCCTCCCTTTAGTCTTTCTCCTCTCTTCTTGTCCCTCTGAAGATGCCTCGTGTCGCCGCGCAGAGATAGGCCGTGTATGCCGCTCTGCTCCTCTCCTCTCCTCTGCTCTCCCGGCAAACAGGGACTGGGTTGTGTAATGACTACAGCCCTCTGGCAAAGCCTAAAATATGGATGATGTTTTCAGTTCTGGGTCGCAACGTCTGGCTCATTCACTCGCATACCAAGTCTGCCGGCCCTCTTTCTTTAGTCTGTTTCCCTGTGTTATTAATTTTTTTTTTTGGCACCCTCCCCTCCATTTAATTCATTCTTTTGATTTTCCTTTAGGTGGGAGGAGGAGAGGTACACAGATGGCGTGAAGTGGAAGTTTCTGGAACACAAAGGGCCGGTGTTTGCGCCTCCTTACGAGCCTCTCCCCAGCAACGTGAGGTTCTATTATGATGGTAAGTGGCAGCTGTACGGCGGGAGTGGCCAGTTCGCTTGGGCTCGGGGCAGGTGGAACTCGCCCACTGTGCAATGCATCAACGTTTCTCAAGGGGTCCAGCCTGCCCCATTTCGGGGCAGAATTCAATGCTGTGGATTAGTGGAGTTGGAATAGAAGGGGCTGGGAGGGTTTTGTTGCATTTGAAATTGTGCATTCCTGTTTGGGAACCTTCTGATTTTTAAATGACCTGAAGGCTTTAATTATTCACCGTCAAAGTTCTTAACGGAGTAGGACATGGGCTACCATTAAGGTTTCTCTCCATGTTTAGTTTTAAACACACATTAATATAATGAGATCCTGACCCATGAATTTGTCAGGATGTCTACAGTGCTCACATAAAGGCTGGTCAAATTCGGTCATTAAATAAGAGTGAGTTCAGTCTGATTTGTTAATCCAGGGTGGTTTTTCAGACTCAGTAAATTTACTTACACTAAGAAAAAATCGAATTATTGCCTTAGTTTAACTAAAATCGAACTTTTAAAATGCATGTATACACCTTAGTCAGGCTGAAATCGAACCAAACCCGCTTACTCATAGTCCGTTTAAGACACCCAGATAATGTGACTGGAATTCAGATTTCTCTTGCATGTATACCCAACAAGGCAGGCAGCCGAGTTGAGATGGGACTTACAATCCTCCCTCAGAAATGACGAAGACCTGTTGACTTAGTTTGTGCATGTTCACGTCAACAATGAAAAGTAAAGCATGTACGAAATGTACCTACAGTGCTGCAGCATTGGCCGTCTTTTCGCTCATATTCCTATTAAATATCTTGCTTTGGAAGTTTGTGGTTTAGCATCACCCCTTTGGTTTAGCCATAAATTCTTTTTGTTTTCGTTCTCTGCCTGTAGTGCTAGGCTGGTAGAAACACAAACGGGAGTATATTGCCACCTAAGTCGCGGCGTCAAACACATTTTGGTCAATAATTCGATTTTCCCGTGCAAGTATACTCTGATACTCCGGTTAAGGCATTAGCTCAATTTAGATGTGCATGTAAACACACTGACTGGTCAGCTAGTTTGGTTCAGGCCCTTCAAGTGATTCATGTGTCATGATTCACCTGATGCTGTTGAATAGGGTGAGCTGTAGGCACCATTGTATTTTGGTGTCCCAAGAACCACTTGGTTGAGGCTTGGTTATATTTTGCTTTGTCTAATGTGCTCCTTTCCCTCCACAGGTAAACACATGAAGCTCAGTCCAGATGCTGAGGAAGTGGCTACCTTCTTTGCAAAAATGCTGGAGCACGATTACACCACCAAGGACATCTTCCGGAAAAACTTTTTCAAAGACTGGAGAAAGGTGCCCCCCCCAATCCCCTCTTTTTGCATTTTTTTTAAAAAGAAAACACACACTGGCCACACGAAAACTTTACCTTTGTAATCGCAATGTTGTTGGTCTTGGCTTCACCCCTCACAGGAGATGACATCAGAAGAGAAGTCCAAGATCACGGATCTAAACAAGTGCAACTTCACAGACATGCATGAGTACTTCAAGGCTCAGTCGGAAGCCAGAAAGCAAATGTCTAAAGAGGAGAAACAGGTCAGTCTTGTGTTTTTCCAGTCTGTCCTCCTTGGCCTAAATTTAGTTTATTGCCATTTTTCAAATTCAGTTATAAATAAAGGAAAAATGAAGAGGTCACGGTTGTGTGCGTGTGTCTGTCTGTCTGTTTGTCTGTCTGTGTGTGTACGCTCTCCCACTCTCCCTCTTTCAAAGTCCCTTTGTCATTCTCTTCCTGTATATTTGTGTGTTTAGCCTGCTGAACCATTACTGTACTCAGGCCAGCTAAATTGTTTCCCTATTTGTTGCCACATTTAGTCATGAGATTCTCTCAGGGAGTCAGGATTTAGAGGGCTAGCTGCAGCTTGTTAGCATCCAAAAGACTTTTTTAACACAGAGGAGGTACTCCATTTTTGGCTGAAGTCTGTATCTCATCACTGATTGACTCAAATGTTGGCTCTCTGTCTGGATAAGCTGTCAATCTCGTAGTGGGATGATCAGCCAAACCACATTGGACTCTTAAGTACTGCCTAACTGGCTTGTTTATAAAACTGGAGCCAGAACTGAGCACATGTTGGGTGCCATTTTTTTTAAAAGATGGCAGCAGCCAATCTGGTATACTTTTGGCTGCCTTGACTAGCCTAGCCTCATCCATTAAGATCACTGAGGCCAGAACGATCACTGTCTCATGTTTATTATGCCTCCATGGCTTGTCCCGTTCTGTCCCCTCGACCTGTAGAAAATCAAAGAGGAGAATGAGCGTACCCTGCAGGAATACGGTTTCTGCATCATGGACAACCACAGGGAGCGCATCGCCAACTTCCGCATCGAGCCACCGGGCCTGTTCCGTGGCCGTGGGGACCACCCCAAAATGGGCATGCTGAAGCGCCGCATCCGGCCCGAGGATATCATCATCAACTGCAGCAAGTAAGATGAGGCTTCTGTGCCATGTTGAGGAGGGAGGAAGGAGGCGGGATGGGCGTAGATGGTACTCAGGTCTGTTGATGCCCATTGTGTGCCCGCTTTCAAGATCTCTGTTGGTGATGTGAATATCAATTAAATTTGAGTCATGGAGTACTAAATATTGTTTATCAACTGTCTCTAGTGCTGCTTCATATAAAAATAATTTAAATAAAAAAAAAAAACGATGACAGTTTGATATGCTGCCTCAGTGCAAAACCTGAACCAGAAGAATTTTGGATCAAGAAAATGTTGGCAATTACAGGGTTTCCACAAGGTTTTAAAGTCTTATGTCTAAGATTTAAAAACATGAATTTAAGGCCTTAAGTGTAATGTAAGTCTTTAATGCAATAAAATATTGTGCAGTAGGTCAAAAATACATTTGCTTTGGGTCTTAAATTTGTCTGAGTTGTGAATTATTACTGCACACGATCGCAGTACATTTTGAGTGGACCATGCCCTATCCGAGCATACAGTCCTTAAATTTCACTTCAGATCCCACAAACCTGTGCAAATTGTTTGTTGGAAAGGATGTCACATTGGTCTAAAATTTGTATCATAATGATCATGTAAAGGTCTTAAGTCTTAAATTTAAGTTGTTGAAACCTGCAGAAACCGTGCATTCATTGGAAAAATGAGCTTCACATTACCATGGTTGAAAATGCCGAATTGTTTTGAGTTTGATGATGGCAATAAATGACACATGATGACAGCAGTAGCTCAACCGAGCACATGCCTTCACTGACAAAGTCTTAAATTCTGCATCAGTGCCAACAACATTACATGATGGAGTGACCCTTGACCTTTTGTGTTTACCTCCTCCTCCTTCAGAGACTCCAAGCACCCCAAGCCGCCTCCTGGCACCAAGTGGAAGGAGGTTCGCCACGACAACAAAGTGACTTGGCTGGTGTCATGGACTGAGAACATCCAGGGGTCCATTAAGTACATTATGCTCAACCCCAGTTCCAGAATCAAGGTACCAGACAGGACCGTTGTGTATTTGAACATGTCCAGGGTAGACACGTGTATGTATGTGTGTGTATGTATGTGTGTGTGTGTGTGTGTGTATGTGTGTAATAAATATATATATATATATATATATAGTGAGACCCTAACAAAGGTGTCGTATGAACATTTGGAGTTATATCTGTTAACTCTCTAGAATGGGTTTCCTTATCCATTGCTCTGTTTTGCTCTTGTTTGTTGGTTTTGTGCTTGCGTTTGTTCTTGTGGCTTTGTTTGCTCTGTAGAGATTTTGTTTTTTCCTTCCTCTTTCTCCTACTGCTTTGCTTTATGACTTTCTCTAGAGCTGTGTGGTTTGTCACCCCACCCCCACCCCCCACACACAGCACACACATGCTCTTCCTTTTGAACAGCCTCTACTGCTTTCCCTTTAGTTTGGCTAACTACCTAGCACAACCTCTAGCCCATGCACGATTGCACTCAATGGTGTTTGTTTGTCATTGGTCTGCTCAGGGCGAGAAAGATTGGCAGAAGTACGAGACAGCCCGACGGCTGAAGAAGTGTGTGGACCGCATCCGGGCCCAGTACCGGGAGGACTGGAAGTCCAAAGAGATGAGGATCCGGCAGAGAGCTGTAGCGCTCTACTTCATTGACAAGGTATCCTATGATGCTCCACCACCTCCTTACCTTGACAGTGGTAGCCTCAAGCATCTGAAGCAGCCCAAGCATCTCTTCATAGTTCTCTTAGTGGTTGGAAGAGTGGTAATGATTGGTTTTCTCCAAGGGAGGTATTGGGGAGGATGACAAAAGATGGCGTGTGTTATTCAAGTTCAGTCAAACTTGTTGGCCCTGTTACACTCAGTCTCCTCCCTTTCACTGCCTGTATGACTTCAGTGTGTTTGCACAGAAGAGAGATGATTTAATTAATTTATTTACCTTCACATCACTCTGAGGGGGGGTTGCTGCACAAACTCTGTGCAGCAAATGGAGACCAGTGTGCAGACGTTTCATTTCCTAGATCACTGATGTCTTTGAAGAAATGTTGCCAAGGGTGTGCTGGTGGGGGAGTGCTACTTTGATCAGCTACAATCACAGGATCCTTAGTTTAAAGAGTTGCTCTGAGACGAGAATACACATCCTGTTTTTGACTGTACTTTCGCACTGTTCAACATTGATCATTATTGAATAGTTGAATCCTGTGGGGTTTTTTTTTTTTTTTTTTTTTTTTTTTCAGCTCCACAAACTAGTGGGGCCATTCCCTTGTCCTTCCTCTGTGAGGCTATTTCTATCTTTAATCTCACTAAAGACAGCTTTTGGAAGTGGTTTAGTTTTCTTGGATTCAGAGTTTTTGAAGGACTCTACATCTAACTACTAAATGACAAGGCCTGATTGACCATGCGGTCGTCACATGCCTTCACATGAAGAAACCTGAGAACAAACTGTCTATCCATTACTGCAAATCTTGCCAACACGAACAAGGTAAACTACACATGTAGTTTGATATTCATGTCTGACTGCTGTTTAGTTCAAATCTGCTTCTACAGCGCTAAAACGGCCTAATATGCAGAGGTTAACCATTTTACCAGTGTGAAAGGACATGTACTGTTGAGTAGCCTGCGGGGGAAACTCTTCACAAAAAAAGACAAGCATGTGGATGGAGATCATTTCTTAATAACTGGAATTAAGATCAAAACGTACAGAGTCCCGTTCTCAACTCTCCTGTTTTTGGTTTGTTTGTTTTGTTTTTGTTTGTTTCACCCGTCTCTCTTCACCAGCTTTATTCCCCCTCTCTCTGACAATCCAACAGCATGGCTGATGCTGCCTCGTTTAGAGATTGGCCTTTTCAAGGTTTTCTCTTTATTAGAGGCTAGTTGTGTCTGGCGAGCTAGTCCTCTCCCCGCCCTGCTGGGCCTTGGGGTGTGTGTGTGTGTGTGTGGTTGCTTGCTTGCTTGCTTTGTGACGGTCTGTTTGGTTCCTCTGTGAATAGGCCTATACAGTTACAATTGAGTTTTGTTTAATTGATATGCATCAGAGGTCTGTTATCTGAGTCCTTGTCCCTGTTTCTGTGTGTCTGTGTGTCTTCTAGTTGGCTCTGAGAGCTGGTAACGAGAAGGAGGAGGGAGAGACGGCTGACACCGTGGGCTGCTGCTCGCTCCGGGTGGAGCACATCAACCTCTACCCTGAGAAGGACGGCCAGGAGTTTGTGGTGGAGTTTGACTTCCTGGGAAAAGATTCCATCCGTTACTACAACAAGGTTCCCGTGGAGAAACGGGTAAGAGCCCCCTGTGCCAGTTCTGGTGTGCTTGGGAAGGATGCTTTTGGGGGTGAAGAGGAGGAATCTTGCCTCAGTCTCCTCGCTCCTTGTCACATTCAAAGTGGAGGTGCAAACTCCAGCACCATCTCTATGTGTTAAGTTGGAGGTTTTGGCTCAGAAATATTTCAAAATCCACAGCTCTGCTTGGTGAGGTGTTACATGGTGTCGCTCATGTGAGCAGCAGTGATCTGTAGACGCCAAATGGGTGTAAACTGTGAAGATGGGAGTGGCTGCCATCGTGTGTGTGTTTTTTTTTCTCCTCTCTCCCCCTCCCACCAATCCAGCTGCTAGCTGTTCTCTCGCTCTGAGAACGCATTGAATTGACAGCAACCAAGGTCTAGGCATGTTCCATCTGCATCATTTCAGATTGGGATATTGCCATGACTTGTGAATCAGTGGTAAATGAAGGATCTCCTGGGTTGTCTCCTAAAATCTACCACAGTTAGATTAGATGCACTTGCTGTTTGCTATTTGGCATGTCTGTTAATAGAGGGATGTCCTTGACTAGACTAGCATTAATCAGTGCTTTCTCATCTGGTGTTATGTGAAAGACACACGGCACCAAACAATATGGCCTTTCTTTCCCTTCCACCAGCAATAACTAACATGCAGAGATGTGTGAAACCACAGAGAATGTGTGGGTGTGCAGTGTGTGTTTGGCTTTGAGTTCCCGTGTTTCTGACACGTCCGTGTCCCTCGCCAGGTTTTCAAGAACCTTCAGCTGTTTATGGAGAACAAGCAGCCAGAGGATGACCTGTTTGACCGCCTTAATGTAAGCAACAGATGGACATATTTATAAAATAATCACTTTCCATAAAAACAAAATCAGATGTGGATTGCATTACCAATTCCAGAGAAAACATTGTGAACTGGTGCTTTGTTTCTCATGGTCATTTATCCCGCTCTCCTTCACTTGTGCTCTCTATCTCTCCCTCTCCCTTCAGACCTCCATTTTGAACAAGCACCTCCAGGAGCTGATGGACGGCCTGACGGCGAAAGTGTTCCGTACCTACAACGCCTCCATCACCCTGCAGCAGCAGCTCAAGGAGCTGACGAGTCGTAAGTGCTTAGCAACTATGCTTTTGGGAAATGGACGACTGGTGCCTTTCATTTATTACTTGGCAGGCTTATAATAAATTTTAACCCATCATAAATCTAATCCCAATCAGACGTGATGTGATCAAGCGTCTTACTTTGTTTTACTCAACAGCACGTTCCTTGATGTAAACTAACTTTTTTGCGGTTCTGAATATTTGGGAACGCTACAGCAGCTACCTCTTAAATGTAAAATTTGCTGCACTTATCTCAGTGGGTCCGTTGTCTCACCTGTCAAAATGGCTGGAAGAAGCCAATTCAAATTCCAACAGTCAATGTAAGCATGTGTAAATAAGATAAGAAAATGAGGGCTGTTCTTGAACACTTCTCACCCCCACCAAGACGAAATCTCTGCTTCACTTCAACCAAAGGTCCTTCCTGTTCAGGCAGAAAACTTTGACTGTCGGTGGGGAAGAGGGAGGGACCTGCCTTTTTCAGATGTGTGAATGAGCTGGTGAAGGCAGGCGTTTTCTCAGACCCACCGGGTTTGTGTGTGTGTGTGTGTAGCGTTCCACTCTGCGCCTGCGTAAGCCACGGGCCTGGGCAGCCTCAGCCAGCTCCAGATGTTTGGCCTGGTCTGTCCCTTTTGTCTTCACAGCTCGCTTCATACCTCTACGCCAAAAAGAGGGAGGGAGGGAGGTGGTGTGTTTGTGAGTGGGGGGGGGGGGGATTCACGTCTGGCTTTTGGAAGCACTTTGCCACATTGGAAGCTTCCAGAGGAAACTGCATGCTCTTGTCGCCCGTAATGGCTTGGCGCACCGTAGGACGAGGTGCCAGTGTCTGCTTGTAACTGTTACTATCCGCTCATTCTTTATTTAGCCGACGAGAACGTCCCTGCCAAGATCCTCTCCTACAACCGCGCCAACCGGGCTGTAGCCATCCTGTGCAACCACCAGAGGGCGCCCCCCAAAACCTTTGAGAAGTCCATGCAGAACCTGCAAACCAAGGTGAGAAGCAGGAGTCAATGGAGCATGGCAGACAAACAGCCTCTGTGCTTCAGGGCTGCACAGCAGTGTCTGTGAAGGCTGCGTTCTGCTTTTGTCAAGAGTGGCTTTCAACATACGGCTTAATCTTGTTTGTTTTTTTTTTTTGTAATTTTTTTTTTGTAATTTTTTTTTTTGCCCTCTTTCTCGGTGTCATTTGTGTGTCCACTGTAAACAGATCGATGCTAAGAGGGACCAGCTTTCCGACGCGAAGCGAGAGCTGAAGAGTGCCAAGGCGGACGCCAAAGTTCGGCGGGACGAGAAGGCCAAGAAGTATGTGACCGGCTTGATTCTGAAGCCTAATTTTTTTTTCCCTTGTTTTTGCTCATTGTACTTGATGGGAAATCTGTGCCAAATAAGATGCCGGAGCCCAACCAGGCTTGACCGTGTCGCCTTTCAGTGTGGGAGCAGCACAGCTGGCCGATTTGGATGTGAAAGGAATTTGCCAATTCTCTCGGGTGGTGGCTGAGGCCCTTTTGTGAAGACATGAAAGATTTAAAGCAGATTAAACAGAAAATTACAAAAGCGTGTTCTCTTTCTCTCCCTGTGTGTGTGTGTGTGTGTGTGTGTGTGTGTGTGTGTGTGTGTGTACGCTTCCGTGTTCGTTCTCTCTGTGTGGCTTGCTCACTCTTGGGGGGTGTGTGTGTGTGTGTGTGTCTGTCTGTCTCTGTCCCTGTCCCTGTCCCTGTCCCCTCCTAGGGCTGTGGAGACCAAGAAGAAGGCAGTGCAGAGAATAGAAGAGCAGCTGATGAAGCTGGAGGTGCAGGCCACTGACCGCGAGGAGAACAAGCAGATCGCCCTTGGCACCTCCAAGCTCAACTATCTCGACCCGCGCATCTCTGTTGCCTGGTAAGATTTACAGCCTTATGTATATGCATAGACTCCCATTTGAGCGCATGGTTCCACTCTACTCACGTGGAGATTATATGCACACAGAAATCAGGATCACTAATCACTATTTCACTATTCAAAAGGTTTGAGGGTTATTGGGATATGAAGGTTGGCAAAAGAATAGGACTTTCTAGATGAAGATCTTGGGGGTTTTTTTGTTTGTTTTTTTTTTTCCTCCTGACAAAGTGGTACTTAGTGTCTAAATGTGTTAATACGTGTATTTATCAACGAATCCTTTCTGCATGAAATACAGTTGAGGTATGACCATTTTGACCTGCAAATCTGGTTATTGGTATATTGAATAATGAACAACAGTGGTCACCTGGAAGAGCATCTTGCAGTTTAATTAATTTCTCACATAACAAACCTTTCATTTTGGAAGTAGTGTCTGTATATTGCAATTTAATTTTGTTTTCATGTAACCAAATAACGTTTGTGGTGTGTGGGGGTGTCCCCCCCCCCCCCCCCCTTCCTACAGGTGCAAGAAGTGGGGCATTCCTGTTGAAAAGATCTACAACAAAACTCAACGAGAGAAGTTTGCCTGGGCTATCGACATGGCTGATGAGGACTTTGAGTTTTAGAAAGCCTGCTTTGCAGTTTTAATTTCTTATTGTTATGGATTCATGTGTATTATGCCCCGCCCTGTTTTTGTTTTCAGATGCCTTTTTAGCTGAAGTGATTTCAACAGGTGCTCATACCTGTCACGGAAAAGAGTATTGAGTGTGATGAGATGACTGGTTAAAATGAAATTGTTTTAAAAAAAAAAAAAAAAAGTGGAAAAAAGAGAGAATAGAGGAAGGCCAGTGGAGGGGTGTTCAGGAGCGGAGGGGTGGGAGTCGGAGGAAATGCTTAGTCTATTGACTTGTAGACTGGATATGACTTGTGTAGTGTCTGTTGGTGGGGGACTGGGGTGGCAGATCCTACGTATACACTCTCACTCACACACACACACACACACACACACACACACACACACACACACCTTGGTCTCCTATGTCCACCAGTTTCCAGGTCATAGGTGTGTAGTCCAGGTGTACACCCTGGCTGGCTATCCCTCCTCCTCCTCCTCATCCTGTCAGGTTCTGTATGTGTGTAAGCACTCGACACCACTGGTCCTCTACCTACTGTATTCAATATCCTATTGCTTTGTGTATCATTGGGGAAAGAAAAAAATGTTTTTGTCTGTATTTTTAGCCCTCCTGTATAATTATGAATTCTATATTTTAATAGAAAAAAAGATGAATCAAAAAATTTCCCTAAGTGGACCCATGGCCTTTTCTTAGGAAATGAAACGTGTACTCCACAAGTTTTTATGATGTTGGATGATGAAGGCGTGGGGTATAAAATAGGCTACGTTAACAAGGTTGGTGTGCGTGCGTGCGTGCGTGTGCGTGCGTGCGTGCGTGTGTGTGTGTGTGCGTGCGTGTTTGTTGGAGGAATGAAGTGAAACATGAGGTAGATGAACTGGACAGGACAGTCAGGCCTATACTACACCTGGAGGCTTGCAAGAGCAACTGGGGAAATGCTACACTTAAGACAATATTTACATATGCAGGCAGAATGTGAATTATTCTATTTTCCTTTTTGTTAACAGTATACATTTTCTATCAGGGACATGTTTTCAATGTAAATGTGAACCAATGTATTTCCCTATGCATCGCCACAAAAACCTATGGTTATTTCTGCATTGCTCTTGAGTCCTCACCTGGTTTTAACTTAAATCATTTCTGATGACTGTTTCCAAGAGGAATTTAAGAAAACTCCCTTATCTGTTACTTGAAAATTGCTTATTTTAATGTGTTGTTTTGGGGGGGAGGGGAGTTGAGTGGAAGATTTGTTTTTATTTTGTTTCTCTTCCAAAATGGTATGTGAGGGATATCAACTTTGCCAAAAAATAGTCTGTGTTACAGTTGTAGGCAGTTTTATTTTTAATTGTGTAAAGAATGAGAAATTAACATATTTTAACATGAATTGTAATGTGAATTCTCCATGATGTTTTATTCCATTCTGTTATGGTTTTGGATGCAGCGAGAGGCAGTGACTGAGAGGAGTGTTGACAGGCAGATTCTTATTCTTTCTTTCTTTTTGCCCGTTCATCAGTTCTTCCTCAATCTCCAATCATGTTTCATTTTATTTGTTTTTATTTTATTTTCCTCCTTGTAGGTTATTTAAGAATAAAAACCCTACAATTCATTCCTCTCTAGCCTGTCTTTCCCATTGTTATTGTATACCTTGTGTTGTCTACTGTCTAATGTTGGGTGTCCATTTTATACAAAAGATTGCAGTGCTCCCATCTGAGGATCCCAGTATCTATCTTTTTTGGTGGGTGGTGGAGGGGGATTACAAGGTATGCATAAGGGAAGACATTTTGTGTCTTAAAAAGATGCTTGGCAGTGGCTGGATGAAAGACTTCCTGTGTTCCAGGAACCCAGCAAGGGGAGCAGCAGTGTCTGCTGCTCTGAAGAGGGCCCTGCAGGAAGAATCGCCAGGGAAGAAAAGACCCACACTGTTTGTCTTGGAAAGAGGGAGCTACAGTACATGTAGCGATCGCTGGCTATTGCCTTGGGCTGGGGTTTGTCCTCCTTGTAGCCCCCCCCCCCACACACACACACACACACTTAATTGTGGTGTCTGGGGTGGACCCTGTGCTGTGCCAACACTAAATTGACTCAGAGACTGGAAGACCAATAAGTGTATGGGGAAACGTGATGCACTGACAGTTCTTGTTGATTTAAAAAAAAAAAAAAGGTTACAGAATGCCACACATGTCACACTCCTCCTCGAGAAGGCGAACAGAAAGGGAATTTGTGCTGTGAGTGTTGGCTTTTTCTGGAGGTGGGGCTCTGCAAGTTCTGTAGAAAAGGATGCCTCAAGGACAAGCCCCACTAAATTTATATTCCTCAACATCAGGCAGATACAGTGGTGTAGAAGATGCCTATAAAGTGTGTGTGGCCAATTTCATCTTCCTTCCAGAGATGTTCCCTGTTGGTTATTACGTGTTTTTGTTCACCATTACTTATATACTTTACTGTACCCCAATCACAACGCAGAGGTCCCTAACAAAGTAGATGACCTGTAAAAATAAGGATCCGTTTTGTGTCCTGGGGGCTTCTGTGTTCTGTACTTCTGTTGGTCCTCCAGATTTTTAACATTTACCATGGGTGTTGAAAGTGTGTTAAGGCTTGGTGTACATCTATCTAAATAGAAACAGCATTTAATTAAAAAAAAAAGGAAAATGATTGATTATTTGCTGGCAAAATTTGAGAGTAAAACATGTGCTGGTATGTATGTCAAAGAAATTTGGCCCAAGGTTGCTGTATTCCATTTATTCTGTAAAGATCTTGAATGTGTAGAAAGGGTAACACAACTGTGCTAGGTATGTGTGTTCTCATAGTCAAAAGTGATCAGGATAATACTGTAAGCCCAGATTTGTCTTTGCTATTGTTCAGAGAGATCAGACTTGACCACATTCAATACTAATGCATACAACACCAGAAAGGGATGTGTCCACTCTCTCTTTGGGATGGTTTAGCACCTTTCTCAACACATAGCAGCTTGTTTAGAGATGCAGATAGTTGCATTCACATTGTTTAAATCAACATCGAATTGTCAGCAAACACAGAAGTCCATTCAGCAGAGCTCTTCATTTGGCTGTCTAGCTAAGATTTCTTTTTCTTATTTTTTTTGTTTGTTTCACCCCATCATCTGATTTCCAAGTCCACCATTTCAAGTTCTGCATCATATTAGTCTTTCTTTCACTTTTAATTAGTTTAAACATAATATTCATCATTTCAGCTGTTTTTCTTTAATACAGAATTTTTTTAGTACCTTTCTGAAAAATACAGCAGCAGACTCCCCTGTGGGGATTTCTTGCCATTAGTTTATAGACACCTCATAGGGTCTTTGCAGCACAGTTGCTGTGGAGTCAGTCACTGTAAAACAGGGAATGAATGGGCAGAGTATTAAGGCAACGTTTACATGTGAAACAACTCAGAAGTGTGCAGCAGACACCACTAAAGCAGTCAAATATGACTTAAGCCTCTTTTTTCTACATTTTACCTCTAGTTTAAAAAAAAAAGTTTTTTTTTTCTTTTTGTTTTGCTTTTAGCCGCTGTGTGTTTTTTTTTTTCACTAACAATTATAGAGCTTAACATAAAATACAGACTCACTCTTATCTGGAATTACAGTGATAACAGGAGAAATACATTTAAAAATCCTTTACGGATATAGTACAATTCAAGGCAGTGCTGAAGTACTGATAACTAAAAAATAAAAAGTAAGAAATATCACAATGTCACAACGACACCTTCTTTGTCCAGTCATTAAAAAAACAACAACAAAACAACCCTTATCAATAGTGCAGTTTCAGACATGGTTCACCACAGTCCCCCCAAAGAGGTGGGTTGATCTTTCCATCATCCTCCCTTCCTCCCTCTCTTCCATCCTTCTGGTCCTTCTGTGGGTTTCTTTCTCTCTCTCTCTCTCTCTCTCTCTCTTGCGTGCATGTGCTCTCTTTCTGTCGTACATTCTTCTTCTACATAACCCTCCCTTCCGGCGGGGGGGTCTCATACTGCCTTCACAGACTAATTACAATCACGTGTGCTGTCATAACGAAAAACAAACCCACAATGGTTAACAGTAAAACCCCGTCACCCTCTCCCTCCCGCTCTCCCCATTGCACCCCCTCCCCCCCCAGGCTTCCCCGCTCCTGTTCGGTTTCTGCCGCCTGCAGTCCTCACACCTTCAGCAGTTCCCTCCGCAGATTGTCCCTGGGAGTAAACAAACACATATGCCTATTAGACCTCATTGACCAAAAAAAACCTTAAAGAAAAAAAAAAAAAACACTAAATGCCAAGTGAAACATCTTTGCAAGACCTCAAACAGTTGGTTGGCTCCTCATTTGCACAATTTTAAATACAATCCCCTGCAGTCATGACATTTTCACCATAAACAATTTTCATGATTTATTCACATATATTATCACGCGCTCTGAATCTATAATTCAACGGCCCGAGCTCCATCGGAGCTAAATATAGCTTCTTAACACAGACCTCTGATTGTCTGAGCATGCAATGCTATACAAGTATTTTGTTCTCGCCTCTCTTTCAGCCTTGCTCTGTTTTTGACAGATCACAAGATACTACCTGGCAAAGAGACTAGTTGACATTTTATGTCTGTGTATATTATTCAATCACAGTTCTGTTGCTCTAAAAAAAAAAAGTTGAAGACAAGTGCGTATCTAAGATAAATAGAAAGTGGGGGAGAGAAAAAACAGCAGCCCTCTCATTTTGTTAAATGCTGGTCAAACGAATCCCAAGGACCATTTCAAGCATAATTAGGCAGTGCCATCAACATAATTTCAGCACGTGTGTGTTCTATACTGAGGCCTGTGTTTGTGCTCAGACTGACTTGTTATCTGAATCTGACTGTAACTATACTTGTTTGTGAAATGTTTATAATGTAAGGCCAGTGGAAGAGTCCATTCCTGGCAGACAAACACTCACATGACATGGTGCCAAGTATGCAGACTCGCGGTTTGGTACCAAAAGTAAAAAAAAAAAAAAAAAACTTGGTCCAGTGGCAATAATCTGACGTCATCCAGACAGAATATTTTTGGGAAGAAACATTGGAATGTTTACTTCGGTCTATCTGCTATTCATCCAAGCATCACAAGGAGGAGGACTCTTGGCTGCATTAATCACTGCTCATCTCTGACACTTTCGACTGTTTTATGTTCACAGCAGAAAAAATATCTGGCTCTGAGGACACGTCATCCTCACGCTTCGAAACAAACAAGTTTTTTTTTCAAGTGATCCCAAGAGCCAATGGAACATTCAAAATAAGCCAAATCTATTTAAGCTATGTTGTGGAGAAAGCCATGTGCCATTAAATAGAACACATCCCAAATCAGAAAGTTCTATCTTGTGTTTACTGGGTTACCATCACTACTGAATCAAAAAGAACTGTGAAGCATATTCTTATCTGTTCACACAGGTTAAAAACTATCTGAACCTATGGGGCCTCAGCTTTCTGATACAGTAACATAGATAACATAGATAACATAGATCCTCACAGCATGTGCAGCTCATGAAGTGACTTCTCTCCTTGCAGATATTATTTACAAGAGGGACTTTTATTAGATAACTTGGACCACTGACCGAGGCCTCATATCTACTGTGACTTCACATAAACAATATGAGGGTTGCCTCGTCTGTTTCTCTTCCCACTGTCTCCTGCATTTGTACTGTCCAGCTAACAGGGAAGTTAGATACTGGTACCAGTGTCTAGTGGAAAACTAACCTCAATCAACCTTTACAGCAAACAAACTGATAAGCGATAGATTGATAATGATACTGCAATAGAATATACTTATCCAAGAAGCTTCAAGGAAGCAGGGCTCCACTTTTTTGGGAATACATTTAGGAACGACCTCATTTAAAAACCTGTTCTAACTGTCCCTTGGAACTATCCAACTTTACTCTTATTTCAGTTCTTGTTCCTGTTACTCTTGTTTTGTGTAGCCACAATTACTGGAACTATCAAGTATTGAAAACATAAGCATAATAGATTTGAATGTTTTTGCTGTCTCCACTGCATAACAGAGAAGAACAATGGGCCTAATTTTAAGTTACGGTTGTTGAGCATGAATGAGCATGTCTATTGTGCCACTTTTTTTTGTTCCCAAGTTTCTATTTTTGTTGTTATTAACACAGGACAGATTCCTCTTTGAATTTTAAAAAACACAAAGAAAAGAGAAAGAAGTTAACATTTAGATTGGCACCTCTGATGCACAAAGCAACATAAACAGCCAAATTTGAAGAGTGAGAGAAAAAAGGATGTGTGAACTCAAGAATGTGCTAATTTATTAGCAGCAGTACCTAAGAGGTAAGTTTACACCTGCAATTTAATCGCATATTATCATGCTTATCTTACGCTAAAGCTAGATTTTGTTGGCAACACACTCGCAGAACTCACCTAGACTGTTTGTCTTGGGCCGGGTGCTCCCTAAAACTCTGACTATCCATAGGCTGCTGGTGTTCTTCACCCTTGACTGCCCACGGGTCCTGCATTGGTGTGGCCACTCTTGTCATGTCATAAGCCTCATCCCTCCCATCTAGGCCTTCAGGATCTCCAGATTTGAGCAGAGAGGACAAGTACCTCTGTGGGCCCTCCAGCACACAAGCTTGCTCCCGTTCGATATTATCAGACCCGGCCAAACTCCTGGGCAGATCCTGCCCTGTGAAACTGGTCTTGTCATCCCTCTGACTCCCTGTGTGACCTTTTGTGTTGTTTCTGTCCTCTTCCGCGAACCATACTCTAGCCTCTGCCACTGTGCTCTGGTAAGTGTCGAGCCATGGTAGTTGTCCATTTTTGTGAATTCTCCGGCTGTCACTGAACCAGCGCACCACCTCTGACTTATGGAGTCCTGTGACCATGACCAGCTCATCCAGCTGCTGGTTGTTTGGCCATGGGGTGCTGGCAAATGTTTTTCGAAGAAGGTGCATTTGTTCAGGAGTTATCCTGTCAGAGAGAAGGGAGGAGGATGGCGATGACATAATTTTGGATAGGTCTGATTCTTGCTCAGGTGACATGACCATCAGCCCATGCTTGCCCTCCGGATCAGCCACCTTGAGCATCTTTAGGTTAATCTTGATGGGGTTGACTTTAGGCTCAGGGCTTCCACTTTTGTTCACCGATTGTTCCTCATCAACCGTGTGCATTTCCTTCATTGATAGTCTCTGGCTTGTGACCTGTGTTCTGAACTGACCATCCTCCATGGTTAATGTGGGTGGGGTGTGGAGAGCCCACTCACCCTCGACTTTCTTGTTCTTCTCATCCTGTCTCTGACTAGTCTCCCTCTTTCGCCTCTCAGAAAACCAGCTGTGGATCTCGCGACGGGTCATCTTGGTTTCTGTTCGAAGCCTGTCAACCTCAGCCTCGGTCAATTGAGGATCCTGACAGAAACTCTCCTCTAAGGCGATCAGCTGTAGTGGGTCACGCTCGTTGTAGCAAACAGCTGTGAAGTCTGGGGAAGGTAATCGGGGCACTTTATGTGGAGTAGCTGACAAAGGATCTTGTTGCTTCAGCAGTGTCGGGGGAGAGGGGCTCAAGGTGGTCAGGCTGTTAGGGCCATTTCTTAACACTGGGTTATCTGCAAGATCCAGTGAGGGAATAGCAGAGCTTGGCAGTGGAACATTATCACAAGGCATCTCTAGAGAAGACTGTGATCCTTTCACATTGCGGTCATGGTAACGCCTGTCACTGAACCACTTGCGAACCTCTCTCATTGTTAGCCCGGTGGCTGCCACTAGTTTCTCCACCTCATCCTGGTCTGGGAACTGGCAGTGGACATAGCTCTTCTTCAGTGCTTCCAGCTGTTCCTGGGACTTCTTAGCTTTACTAAGAGATGAGTCAAGGGAGCTACAAGGTTGGACGGGGCAGTGCAACAGAACTGGTGGTGTCTCTACCACTCCACTTTCATTGCTGGTGAGGGGGGAAGTGTTTGTGTTCTCAGAGCTAAACTTGCTGGTGTGGTTTAAGATATCACTATCTTCAATATTGCTAGTCAATGGGCTGGTGCTAGTGTTGCTATCACTGTTAGATATGCTGGCATTGCTATTTTCGTTGGTGTGGCCGGGGCTCTTGCTTTGGCTACCGATGCCTTCATTAGCGTTAGGGTTGCAGCTTGTAGCTTTGCTGGTGGGGCTAGTGTTTTGGATACAAAAGGTGTTGCTGACAAAGTTGCTATAAATGCTGTTCAAGGCACTGGTGCTGCCATTGCTGGAAGTGATGCTTAGACTTGAGCTGTTACTGATCGTTGGTTTGTGATAATCATTAACACTGCAAACAACAGCTAAGCTGCTAACATTGTCTTTGCTTGAGCTGCTAACTCCAGCCTCACTACCAGGCAGCTTGGTGTTTGAATGTCCAGCCTGTTGGTGAGCATTGGCTAGACTGATGTTGCTGCTGATGATGCTGCTCCGGGCACTACTTGAAAGACTGCCACTCACAGCTTCGAGGATAGCACTGGTGGCAGCTCTGGGCTGTAGATGTGCTGTTGTTCTGACCACTGATTGGGGCTTTGTTGGAGGCCGAGGGATCAAATTGGACTGGGTGACTATGACCCCCGGCTTCCACCTACCAATGACACCTTGTGGTACCAGAGGGACACGGCAGTTTGGCCCCATAGTGGCTGACTGGGTGGCTGTTCTGTGTTGGGGGATGCTGTAGTGGGGCTGCTGCTTCTGTGAACCTTCTTGGGTTGCCTGGAAAACTGTGTTGAACATCCTTCTCCGGGTGTCCTCAATCTCTTCTGGGGACCAGCTGATGCCTTGCTTCAGACGCTGAGCCGTAAACCACAGCTTGATTTGTTCCTCAGGGAAATCTGATACCACGGTCAGGTAACAGAGCTCAGCTTTGGTGGGATAGGGGAACTTACTGAAGGATGTCTTCAGGAAGCTACTGGAGTCCATGGCAGCATCGTAAGCAGGGATGCTGCTTAGGGGAATCATCACTTTGGGGAGGTTATTGTTTGGATCAGAGGGAGGAAAGGCATTGAGTGGTAGAGACGAATTTGGAGGATTAACTGGAGTGGTAAACGATGGTCGTATGTGGCCTCTGTTCTGCGATTTCAGACTAGGAAGTGCACCAGCTCCACTGACAATTTGCATGGCAGACAGGAGAGGGGGCCTCCCAAGGGATCCATTAAGTGCTGTGGTCTGCATATGTGCCAACACAGTGGGGTCTCTGATCTCCAGACCTTGGTCACTATTTGGGTTTACCCTGTGCATCTCTCCAGAATAGGAAGCCGCAATCTTCATGAGTTCCTCCTTGGTCTTGGTCATCTTCATGGAAGACGTCTTGGTGGTGATGGGAATCCCAATGTCACCTGGGTCTTCTTTTGCCCCAGGGAACAGGTTCTGTTCTACAATGGTAACCCCACCTTTCTTTGAGACTCGGAGGGAAGTGCTTAGGGGACTTCCTGCTATACCAGTTCCAGGGTGTGTCTTTGCATTGTGTAAGATTAGGGCCTCGAAACATGATGCTGAAACCCCACAATTCTGGCAGTGGAAGCTTGGCTGTGCCCGGAAGTCCATGTGGTGGCTGTCCAGATGGTCGAGGAACGGTGTCAGGTCTCTGGTCGAAAATCCACAAGGTGGGCAACTGTATGCTGCCTCTGTGGTTGCATGGTGCTTCCAGGTGACATTACCCTGCTTTCTGGGAGGGGCATGTGTTTCCTCCTCTTCTCCAGAGATGCTGAGAATGCTGTCTTCGGGAATCGTGGGTAGGAGCTCGGGCAGACTGCCCAGTATGATCTCCTCTCTGTGTTTGCTTTTGGATGGGATCATGCAAGGGATTGTGGACTTCCTTTTGCTGGCCATGGTTGTACATGGATAACCAGAGGGGGTTCTGCTGATGGGAGATGGGTCCACTGTTGGGACTGATGACCGGTTTTGGATAACTGGTGTGTGGTAAGTGGATGGGCTTCCGTGTCACGGGCCTGCCATGATATGATGACTATTACTCATTCATCTTAAATTTTCGGGACTGCTTCCATCTGGAACAGGAGTGACTATTAGCCACTCACGGAAAACCTGTGCAACAAGAAGATTGCATTATGTGATAACTCTGCATACCTTATTTTTGTGACATTAAAGGTTAGCATTCAACATTCAACTTTTTACTATTCAACATTTTTATTTGGCCCTGTAATTTTGCTCAAAAATGATCAAATAGTATCAAAACTTCAATGCAGAGGAGCTGTCAGAAGTAGGACTTAACATTAAAACTCTCAAAAGATCCCTTGTATTTTTACCCCGTCCAAAATATTTCTAGTTTTTTTGTTTATTATCCTTCACAAACATTTTACCTGGAAATTGTTACCTGTCAACAGTTGTATTTGACATTAAAACTTTAAAATGGAAGATCCCCCAAGTTTCATCAATTTAATAAAAAGAAAATTCCAATAAGCTAGCCAAAGGCTGTTAAGACTTTTTTTCTGGAACACAAAAGTGAGCTAGTACTGAATGTTGTGAGAACGTCTTGGCTGTACTCACAGAAGTAATGCATGATATGTGTCCATTCAGTTTTGCCAGTTTCATATTAACCTGACCATTTATAAGATGTCATAATAGCAACCTTCATCATGTTAACAACATTACATCCAAAATATGTCAGATGCACTTGTCTGCGTTTTGGACAAACCTTAGTATTTATGCAAGACATTATCATGTTATCACTTAATTTATCTCTGACAGTCAACAAAAAATAATAATGCACACCATGGATTCAAATGCTCTGACATCCTTGCTAGCACCACAACATGCAAAATCTTACAGCTTTTACTGTACTTTACTGCTCTAATGTAAAGCAGTTGGGTGTTGTCAGGATAAGGTTCATCTGCAGTTCAAATTCTTCTGCCTGCTCTGTTTTAACAATTATGTAAATACCTTGTAATGATTGTTACTCTGGGCAATGTACCATATGCAGCCCAGATTATGAGAGAAGCATAAAATATGAAAGTGAAGGAAGCACAGTATGTCTTCCCCTCCTTTCTCCTCCCCTATCAGCCCCCAACCCCCTAACACAGAAATGTCATGACATGGTGGTTTGTGACAGTGCAAAAGGCTGCCTTCCCTCTCACAATGAATCATCTAAATTAAGAAATGTCATATATGGATTCTTTGTCTAAGCAACAACACAAAAGCAGTCTAAAAAAAGCCTATATTGATTTATGTTTGGACAACTTAATTTTTTATGTAAATTTTAAATTAAATATTGATGGGAACTTTTCCTTTTGGTCCGTCAAGCTTTTATAGAATTCTAACTAAAAAACTAATTTGGTAAGGCTTGCTGACAGACAAAAACAAGGTGTTGGGTCCATCTTCTATGCGTTGAAGCAGAAGTAACCTAACCCGATATACCTCACATGAACTCAATAATGCATAGTGTATGATTATTCACATGTGAATGCATCTTCCATCTGTCTGCAAAGCCTATAGTAGCACAAGAGCATTTCAAACTGGATACCCCGGCAACAGAGAACAAAAACCTACCCTTGGTCAATATCAGGGGTTATGTGTTATACATGTCAGTCTTGAAACATAAGCATACCTACTCTTACTGGCATTGGGGGATTTCTACCTTAAGTGTAATTTCACTGCATTATATTAGAAAGCAAGAATGTGTTTTGCAAGACATCAGCACTAACTGCACATCTGAGCATACCTGATCAACTGACCTTGATTATCAAAGGTTAGAATTGGTTAAACATACTGCACTCCAGCAGAGGATTTAATGCATAAAGCCCAGGTGAGCGAGAGAATATATATCGGATATACAGTCTGGCCTCCATGTTTTTTCTTCACTGTGGTCTGCTGGCTTGTAAATAAAAGATGAAACCATTCCAGAATTAAAAACCCCAAGTGACGGCCTAGAGTACACAGTGCTCCCAGACGGACTGTGACGTCTCTTTTTTTCTCATGACGGCTGCCTTCCTGCCAAAAAAAAAAAAACAGCCCCCCAAAAAAAAAAAAAAAAAAAATCTAGGTCACCAGCATCTTAGGCTGTAATCCCGGCCCTCTGCATCCAGACACGGGCATTTGCTGAATGTACAGCCAGTGGAGGGGTCATGATGCATTTCATCAGAGCTCAGTTAACCCCTTATGGGAACCTTAAAAGCCTCTTCACTGCAACCAAATCGGGATTAGCCGCTTGCTGCTAAAATGATGTATGATGTTAATTTTTCATCCATTAATACCCCTGGCCGGCATAACAACAGTGTCTCTACACAGCACGACCTTTAAAAATGTCACATGCAATAACAAAAGCTCGACAGCAGTTATTTTAAAATCTAACCAGTGAGATGAGCGGCCAGAGGTAGAATTTCACTGCAAAACCGCCCATCCTGCCACATCAAAAATATCATGATATGATTCAAATGGCATTGTCATTGACGAACCAAGCAAAAAGCAAGACTGTATGTGCTTTAGCAGTCAAGGAGGGAAGATGAGCACAGAAATACCCACAAAGACATATGCTGTCCTGGCGACTGTCCTTGCCAAGAATCCAACTCTTTGCACAGTTATAGAATTCACCCAACAAGTGGAGGATAGTTAAAAATGTTACATAAAAAGCAGGTCAGTCATCAAAGAATGGGAAGCTTTATCAGCCCATTGGACAGGACACAAGACAAGAGCTTTCCAGACAGGGAGACATTGAAAAGGGTGCTTTCAAAAGCATGGCCTCGTGTTTCAGCTGTGGGGTGGACCAGGTCGCCTGCGCCAAAAAAGCTTCCCCAGTCACCATGTGTCCTGATACAGCTCACACCTCAGTGCAGAAATGAAACCCTTTTTCATCTTCTTGGAAACTAGAAAATAGCAAACCAAAGATGGGAATAAGTGTCCGCAGGTACACTCAAATGTAAACTTGGCCCCCTTTTGAATTCTGTAAAAATGGCCCTGTGCTAAAATAATTGTATTTATCAGCCAGTTTAAACAAAAAACTCGGAAGAGAAAAACATTCCAGGAAATGGTAATAATAAACGTCTAACATTTATGCATTGCATTCCAATGTTTCACTGTTATTTGAGGCCCTGAACATTTCAAATAAGAGTACAGCTGATAACAGTTTCCCAATACACACTCAAACACAAGGTAAAGCAAAAAAACAATAAAATGTGTGTGCGTTGTGTGTGTTTGTTTAAAAGAGAGAGAGAAAAATATACTATCCCCCATTACTGGCTTAGAAAAAAGGGCTTTCAAGAGAATCCTTCATATTTAGTTGGATACAGCAGGCACCTTAATGAGCCTACAGTGTCACTGAGGGCCCAGACAAAAACTGCCCTTCCATGACCACCTTTGTCCGCCTAGCAGCGCCGTGTCAGAAATGCCGGCTGAGGCTGAGTTACCTTGCTTCCCTCATTGTTTTTCTTAAATTATTTTTCTCTGTGAAAACACTTGAGTAATATTCGTACACATGCGCTGCCATCATGTGTCTATGTGTGCGCGCACTCCTGGGTAATCCAGGAGATATTTGTGTGTCCACATTAATTATGAAAAGATGTGAGCTCCGCTGAGACATCCTTCTACCATTTACCATCATTAAAGGATATGTCTCATTAACAGAATGCTAACAAAGCAGGTCTTTGAAGCGCCTTAAGTTGTCTCTCCTTGGTCAACCTGTATGTAGATATGTGTGAGTGAGTGAATGTGAGATCTGTGAGTGAGTGTGTGTGTGTGTGTGTGTGTGTGTGTGTGTGTGTGTGTGTGTGTGTGCACGAGCTGTAGGTTGTCCCCTCTTTGCCCCCCTTACCTCTGTGACTACTGCATGGTCTGCAGGGAGACCAGTCAGCAATGCCACTCATGTGTTAAGATTGCCATAGCAACCCCTACTCCTTGCCCACACACACACACACTCACACACACTTTCTCAAGACAAGATGCCCTACCCCTCCCAATAACACACACACTCTCCCACAGTCACTCTCTCTCTCTCTCTCTCACACACATACACACACACACTCCAAGGAAACACCTCTTGTGCCCTACCGCAGACACAGTTTCACAGGGTTTTGTGGAGCAGTCTTTGTGTAAACCCTCATTCTGGCTAGTCGGCACCAAATACCCATTTCATCACCCCATTTCGCTGCCTTCATTATTTCATTCTGATTGGAGTGCTTGAGGAATGCATGCAATTTTTAATGGCAGATGGGGTCTTCCGAAACACTACGAGCACATGGAACAAGGCACAGAAAAGGCCTTGCAGTGATGTAAAGCTGATATCTTTGACCGCCTAGCTGCTAACGTGTCAACCCTTTAAGCGGTAGGAAGAATATTATTTGATTTTAAACAACAAAAAAATTGGGCTAAAATTGTATATTCTTGTGTTAGGTATAAAACACATACAGAGAGACATAACTGATTCAGCAAGTAGCATCAATGTTGATATATTATTTAAAAAAAAACCTGAAGAAATGACAGTGTCCCATGCACTGTCCAGTCAAAATGGTTGATGTCACCACCTCATGGAAACTGCCAGCTCGCTGTATACACAGACATCCTCTAACTTCACCAGACCCTCCATCGCGATGGCACACTCCTGTCAATCCCAATCACATTGTCTATTTCAACTCGGCAAACCATAAATGTCTGGCAAAGGACATGGTGTCTCACTGATGATTTGACAACAGTCTGGACTCCAACTCCGAAGCAAATACTGTAAATCAAAGCAATCAGATACAACAGGATGTTTATAGCACTCAGTAACACAGTTGTGGCCACTGACGATGGGGGGTTGGGGGAGGCCAAGATGAAGAATAGACCAGAACAACAACCCGCCTTTCAACAATATGATTTGTATTTTTGCAGAGGACTGAGGAAATTATATAGCAATGCTGAGCACTGCTTGGGAATAGATCTGGTTGGCATTAGCCTGTTTCTCTTCTCTGAATGCAAGGAATGTAACATAGTCGAACTCCAAATCATGACCATATGAACAGACCACTGGCAATGAAAGAAAGTATCACACTCTTCTACAGAAAATCTTGAACACAAGATTGGACTGTGATAGTTTATTGTAACAGAAAAAATGTCTACTACCATAAATGTTACCAATGGCAACTGTTTGGCACAGCGGCCCTCCTGTCCAGTCTTGTTTTGCTAGCATACTGATACTCATTGGCCTCAGCTCTGACCAGAGCTGTTGACTGTCCCTAATTGCAAAGATTCGTGATGAAAGGCAATATGGCTGGCCTGATTAAAACAGTTCAGAGGAGCCAGGAGGATGTCCATTCTCTCATGTTTCCACCATGGGAATTGACATTCACTTACAGATGCATCATTGGACAAATTAAGAGACAAACTGTCAACCGCTGTCTCAAAAAAAAAAAAAAATCTATGGATTTATTTTAAAAGCATCGAGATCATCCATAGCAACATAAACAGTCAGAATCACTTTTAAATTATTTCCACTATTGCATGAAGTACTGTGATACTGCATCAAATACATTTGAAACACACACTTCTCATATAGGCTGCTGCGCAGTCTTGGGATATGTATTATTATTTTATGGGATGGGAACCTAGTTTTTTTGTAATTAGCCTACATTCTGTATATTAATACGGATCAAACAAGCGACCCCTTTCACGATTTAAATGCCCTTGCTTACCAAAGTCTAGTGAACTGCACAGTTATCCTGACGAAAATCTCATTGGTTGCCTGAATATTTGGAATAATGTGCCTCTTCTCGGAAACAAGAGGTGGAACTCGTGACAATGCAGACCTGGTTTCAAAGACCTACAGATTACTCTAAAAGGCGAAAGCAAGGAAAACTGGTGTTTACCCCTTGTTCAAGACAGGCTTGGCAGAGTACTTGCGAATAAAAATCATAATACGTCCTAAAGTTGTAGACATCACTCAAATGCCTAATTCACGATAACACCCGCACTACAGCCGATAGGCTATACTATTTGGCACCACCTAAAATAAATGAGGAGCTACAAGCCATTTTACACTTTCATTACTGTACTCCTCCTTGAATGATACGTTGTTACTCTACACTTACCTTCCAAGAAGATCGACCATTCGCGCTCTGAAATTACGACTCACCATATGAACCCACAGCATTTATGATATAGTCTAACCTCTGAAAAGGCATGTTGTAGCGTGCGAGTAGGCAAATTAGAACCAGATAGAATGTTGAGTAAATTCTCGAGAATCTGTAACAAACTGGTGAGTTAACCCTTTCACTCCAGAATACCTATCCGGAAAACGCTTGCAGCGGAGCACGCCGGATAGTTACAGTCTTGTCGAGATGGGTACTGTCGATTCCCAAAAATTTAAGTCAGCACTCCCCATCTACTGTCGCCATTTTATACATTGGCGACTTCATGTAAACTGCCCTGACTGCTGCGCCGCATAGGAGTAGAATAGCTAGCACTGACAGCTTTAAGTCAAGGAACTTTTGGAAGGCAAAGCTAAACCGAATACATAGGCTACGTCTTGAAGTAACAAGTTAAAGTTTCTTACCTTATGGTTGGTCTGGTAAGATGAAATGGAAATCCGTTATTAATACAGAAATGAATAACATTAGATTAGCTCTGGTCGGTGTCTCCGACTAGGAGGAGGGGCCGAGACCTCTCCTCAGCTGAACCCGGTGAACTGACGTGAACCCTTCAGTGACCACAGTAAGGTACATCAACTCCCTATGGCACACTGTTTATGTCGGAGAGACACGGACGGCGGAATGAGAACGGAAAGAAATATACAGTGTGTGGTCCAAATGAGCACGTGATTCAGAGCGTCACCCAAACCCAAAAACCCTTTCCCCTTGCCTGAGCGTAGCCTAAACGCAAAGGACACATTAGACATACTTTTGCCGGCATTTTGAGGAGATTTAAGGTTGCAAGTTACCAATAAAGCCTACGTCGTCCAAATAAAAAGGCCAAATTCTGCCAGGAGTCTTTTCGGACAGTGCTCTTATCGGGAAATATAGTCTGACTGACGAGTATTGCCAAGTAGGAAGGCACCCAACTGTTTTTTTCCTCTCATTTCTTTCTTAACCAAACAAGTTTCACATCTTCCAAATCTATTCAAATTTTGATATTGCGTGACATGTGTCAACTTGTCTTATTTCAGTAATGCAGTCAAGCTAGAAATATTTAATTAGTGGTTGGTCCAAAGCCTATAAATTGTTCGAATAGGTAGAATGAAGTTAGGTCGGCACTGAAACCAGAATGCACAGATATGACAATATGTAGCATATTAGAAGTCTAATGAAACAGTTTTAGGCAGGAGTTTGAAGTACAGAAATGAGCTAACTCCCACGAAGAAAAATCGACTAGTCCATCATGTAAACACACAGGCCATAAGTCTACAAACAGCCGATCTTATGCGTAAAAGACGTAAAAGGTGTAACAAAATATCTTTCACCACACTGTAACTATGTTAAAGAAGTACGTTTTTGTAACATATTTTATGCCTCTTTTTTTTTTTTAATTAACACTGTCTCTGAATGATCACTTGCAGAAATGACTGAAGATAGGACAACCAAATATACACTTGTCCTAAATCTATGATCTTTTATCTAAATTATCATCATAGTCTACACTTATTGTAGCCTATACTGTAGGAACCATACAGAGCCTAATCTAGAAACTAGGGCACATATGGTATCTACCAGGAATATGCAAAAAATGTGGGTTAGTCACAAATATCTCCCAAATATCATTGTCATATCTCAAGCACATCTGTACACTGAACTGTTATAATCCACTAGGAGCCATTATATGTACAGGTAAAACCTAAGGATTACCTGAGGATTAAATAATGAAATGGCATTTGCAATCTGGTGTTACCACTGAATCGCAGAATTTCTATTTAATCAGAAAGGATTCCAATCGGGAATTTGTGTTCATGGTAAAACACATAATTCACATAATACAGCTGAGATATAGATTCTTCATATTTATATTCCTGACTCTTTCATAGTATTGAGCAAAAGAGTCTATAGCATACACTGCAAATCATTAAGAAAATTTTGTTCAGTCTTTGCTATTCTAAAGGCCTCAACTGCAGTAAAAAGCTTTCTGCTTCAATCACACATCTGATTTAGACTTTTGACAGAGTTGACCTATTGTGGTGATGATGCCTTTGAAACCAAGACAGGTGAGTGGCATAATAACTGCAAAAACAATCCTCACAGATGTGTCAGACTAACAGTCCTAACAGTGCCCAGAATATTTTCTTGTATCATTTAGACACAGGTGGAAGATTCACTATTTCATTTTACCTGCTGTCTTTGTCAGGCGTGGCAGTTATTTCTATAGTTTACCAATGATATTAATTGGTAGTGTTAGTAGTGATTTTTAAACAATTACACAGCAGCGAAAACAAAGCATTCTGGTACTTGCTTTCTGATTTCATATATTTAGTCAGTCTTAGTGTTTTCACAGGGGGTTCATTCAATTCAGTCCAATTTTGAATAAAAAATGATGCAGGGACAGAGCAACAAATCCATACTGCTCGCGAAATAAAGTCAATATTCTGAGTCATAATTTTCCAGCATATAATCTAACATACCAATTTGTAATATTGTTATTTTTGTGCATCTGTATTCGGTGTGACTGTTCATGATTTAAACCTGATAATTAATAACTATTGGTGCTATATAGAAACTGTCATGACTGATGCATTTTACATGTATGTGCTTTGGCACAAAATTGTCATGATGTCTCACTGAGTGAATTTTGGGGAGGATAACATTATCACATAACACCTTTGTGTATGTGGTATACAGCGGGGAGAAAAAAATGAACAAAGCGAGTGTTGAGATAAAACAAATTATTCGACACATTTACTAGTTTTGTTTTGTGTCCTTCCGGGTCTTTCTAAAAACAGTTTTTAGTGATACCTACCTTGGATCAGAAGAGTACCGACTGCAACTCTGGAGTCTGCCTGGCCTGCCTTGGAATCATGAGCAGCCAAACAAAAATGTAGATAAAATACTGTCATCACAGGAAAGGAAGCCAACAACTGTTGTGTGTGAAAGGGAAGGGGCAGGGCATGTCCTTAAGTTGTTTTTTAACCCTTTATCTCCTCTCAAACTATACACTTGCAGATAATTGTATTCCCACAACAGATATTCATCGTGCAAATATCTAATCGTTTGCTGGTAAAATTAACATGACGTGATGCATCACAAAACTACTCATTTGTCAGACAAATGTAACCAAACTCACAGTGCACCAAGAAGGCCTGCTGTTTGCAGATAGCAAAGAGATAGCTTATTATGATATTGATCCAGTGCCACTCACTCTTAAAATTCTTGAAGTTGAGGTTTGGTTTGGCACATTTCTCATCCAAAGTGACACATTGTATTGCTCTGTTCTGACGCATAGCATAGCCTACGTGTAGGCCTCGACTGACTAGAGTAGAATAGAAATGCTTGAAACATACATAATTATGGGATGCACTGAGTTGAAACGTAGAATTATACTATCAAAGTCAGTGTTGACACTGGCGTTACGTCAGTCATTATCAAATCCAGTTCCAGCCTTAGACAGGTGAATAGAAATCTGCAGCAGCTTTAACGGGGCAAACTGTTACAGCTTGGCTATGTACCATTGTATAAAGTCTGTCTCCAACATTGTTATGACCATTCGACGTCACAAAAAACACACCTAGTTTTATTGAATCTGCATATGGTTTGTGCATCCTACTTTAAATAACGTACTTCTGACTCTTCTGTGAATGTGCTTCCAGGTAGAGACGACTTATTTGCCTCTGAATTCAAATAGCCAACCAATGAACACCTCGTGTTGAAGCAATTGACAGCTGGAGCGGGCAGTCTTCGGCGGCGAATGCGCTCTGCGTGTCAACGACCAAATGTCAGTGAGCCAATGGTGTTTAGCGGTGGGTCGGACCTAGTTTGAAATACGAAATACAAATTTGCATTGAGTTGCAGAGTCGTGGAAAACTCATCGTTTCGATAGAAACTTTTTTAAGAAGCTTAATAATCAAATGGCGTTATCGCAATGCCTAGAGGATTCGCCCGGCTGCAGACCACTTTCAAGAGAACGAGAAGTAAATTTAGAAGAACTTTATGATGAGAGACATCGGCTTGCTCTAGAGGAACTGCTGTCGGGTGGAGTTGACTGTTATTTGGGATTTCTGAAGAAAGAAAAAATCCCAAACTTTCTGTCCGACGAAGAAATCAAACGCATATCACGTTCTGCTGTTGTCCCCAAAGTCTTTTCAATTGCAGGAGACGATGCACCTTTTGAACAGTCCGTCAGCACTTCAATGGACTGTTCATCTGTCACATATTTCCCAGATGTGTCCGATGTGGAACCCCCTGTCCTGGAGCTTGGCTGGCCTGCTTTCACGACAGGGTCGTTTCGCGGAGTTACCCGAGCAGTGGCCCACTTTCAGCCGAGCTATGGGGACTGCATCTACAGCTGCAAGGACGCAGCGCGAAAAATGATCAAGGGAGCAAAAGAGGTGAGTTGCTCATTCGGTTCAACTGAAGACTTTGAAGCAGCAAAAAATGTTTTTTGAGCTGTGTGTGTGTGTGTGAGAGAGAGAGGGTGGGGGTGGGGGGTAAATGCTGTGATTGTTGACCAGTAAATGAAAGTCATTTTCTGGGGAGGAAATAAAAGTTTGTTTACGAAGAGTGAATTCTACACTTGTAATGTAAACTCAAACCAAATAAGCATGCCTTAAATAAATGCAGTCAGGCCTCATAGCCCACTATCTCATGTCAAATCAGATCTGCAACACTAGTTAACGACTCCCCACACCTGCTGCATGCTCACTGGTATTTTTAAGTAGATGTGTCCCCCTTCAGGCACACACCACACCTTTTAGTTCATACAGTAATCCTGCCAGAAACATTAATCAGCATTTTAAATTACTTGATTATGTTTAGAGACTATGATCTCATAGTCACGTATTATTATGGATTGTAGCGAGATTAGACATTTAACAGTGGTAATTTTTATTAGGTAGGTCTACAGTACACTACCTAAACACCAGAGAGCTAAGAGAATTTGGACTGAGTGCAAACATTCAGTAGCCTATGCAATAGAGTTGGCCTGGTACATAATGCTGTCAAAATCATTTAGCTATGCTTTGAGACATTCATCAGCCATTCCACAGACTCCTGGTTATGTTGTTTTGGAGATACCTACCATAAATGCTGAAGGAATTTCATGGAAAACAGCTGCTTTTATATAGTAATGTCCTGTTACACTCTCTAATCCCACTTGCTACTTTTGTGGATCAGTTTTGATAAGTGCACCCACTCACCAACTTGTTACAAACTTTTCAAAATACCCATACTGTAGCCTTCAACTCGTTTTGTAGTGTTTCACAGATCTAATCTTAAATTATGGGAAGGGAATTTTATGTCAGACATATTGAGCCATTTGGTGAATTAGGTGTTGGAATGAAGAGAACGCATGCAGGTGGTTAAATAAAGCGACTCACTCGAAGGAATGGCATCTCTGTTGGATTTCGCCTCAGCATGTTCCCCAACAAGTCAGAGCTGATAGAGAACAGTACATCCCTTGGGTATTTTGTGGTTACATTGCATATCTGGAGATGAATGACTGTATTCATTAGCTCATATAGAAATAGAAAATCACAGCTTTTCTTAAAGTTTACCATTCTACCATTTGCAAAGGGCTGCCATGCACAAGTTATTAGTTTTATATATGGCAAATGGTAAATTAACTGCATTTATATAGTGCTTTTTCACTCCTACGAACACTCAAAGTGCTTTAAAATTTGCCTCACCCATTCTCACATACACAGACACACATACACAGTGGAGGCTGCCGTGCAAGGCACCAACCTGCTCATCGGAAATAGTTTGGGGTTCAGTGTCTTGCTCATGGACACTTCAACAGGGTCGGGGGAGCCGGACTTGAACTTGCGCCACCATCAGCCACATGTGTCATATAATAATTTGTTAGCTATTCTCATGAAAAGTCATAAGGCAAGTGATCAGCCAGAGTGTTTAAGTCTAGTGTATTTGTATTTCAGTTGAACATTGAAGTGTTCTTCTTGTTTTATGCATGTGACCTGAAGAAAACAGCTGCACTAATATTTTGGCTGAATACTCTTCTCTGTGGCTTGTGCCCCCATGCTTGAGATGACCGTTGTGTTTCACACCAACCCACCCCCACCCCATATTTCACAGTTGATAGCCATAGTAACAGACTCGTTGACAGACCTGGACATCTTCAGGGACTTACAGGAAGCTTGCACCCGACGCAGGGTTCCTGTATACATCCTACTGGACCAAGTGTCTGTCCCCTCCTTCCTACACATGTGCAGCAACCTCCATGTACGCCTGGAGGAACTGCAGGTAAGGCCATTTATTGACTTACAGAGACCAACAAAATCCTATTGATACCAATGAGTATGTTGTACCAATGTATTTAGGTAGGGTAAGTATTCTGCTTGAGAGTGAGCCACACAGGCAAAAGGAAAGGACTTTGAAGTCATGGAAATTTAATAGATAGTCCTGGATACATCATCAGTATGAATTATCAGTCACTGCATGATGTACTGAAGTCTACCTACTGGTGCTCTGAAGAGAAACTGCAAACTAGCCTTTCTTCACTAATATCTGCCTGGAGTCTTTGATCAAAAAAAAAAAAAAATCAGTATAAACCATAGTGGCAGTATGTGACAATTGGCAAATTTGTGATATTACACAAAACAAAATCATTTGTGAAGATGAACATGAGTAGGTCATGTAAATTGATGTTGCTAAAAGGGGTGAACCCCTGCTAAGTGCACCATTGTGTGTATGGCATATTTAATTCTACATTTCAGACATGACAATTACTGCTGTTATGATGTTTCTTTACTGATTTGTGTTACAATGGCTGATGTATTGTGGTTTGTAATTTCAAGCTGTGTGCGTGTGTCTGTGGAACATCGAGTGTTCTTCTCTTTTTTTTTTTTATTTTGTGACACTATTTATCTTGTCTCTTGTAGCTGATGCGTGTTCGGACCATTACTGGGTGCACGTATTACATGAGGTCTGGAGCAAGGATCACAGGGAAGGTTCATGAACGCTTCATGCTAATCGATGGGCACAAAGTGGCTACAGGCTCTTATCGGTACAAAGCACCTGTTTTCTTACAATAACATTCTGTACAAGATGCAGTTTATGACTAACTATGACATAAAATATATTTTAGACTATCTGACATTAACTTTAATTTTCCACACTTTAGTATCATGGCAATGTTAAGCTATTTAGAATTATTTCTGCTCCAGTTTTTTGCGTTGATTTAGGTACAGGTCATATTTCTGGAATCTTCTCTTTTCTTTCTTTTAATTTACTATACCAATTAAATGAAGGTCTTAGGCTTTTCTATCTTTTGTAAGAGACTATGTTGGAAAAGGATGCTTGGTGAACTGGCTTTGTTCATTGTTCTCACCGTACATTTACAAAAGGAATTATACGTGTTGTCATTGTCACATTGAGCTATTTCCTTGCACCAACAGGTTCAACTGGACAGATGGGAAGCTTAACAGCAGCAATCTGATTGAACTGACCGGACAAATTACTGAGAAATTTGATGAAGAATTTCGCATTTTGTATGCCCAGTCTCTGCCCCTGAATGCCAGGGATAGTGCTCTGATTGTCCGCGGCAGTGGCATATATGACCACCTGCTTCTCAAGCTGCCCTCGACCCCACCATCCCAGGCCCCGAAGGCGACCATGCCTGACCAGGTGTGCATGACCAGCACGCCCAACCGGGCCGAGATGATGAAGGAGGCCCCCCAGCTGTCTCCGAAGGCCGGAGAGAAGAGCCGCAGGAGCAGCCACACCTCCAATGCCTCCACCCTCAGGGATGAGTGGATGGAGCAGGACTTGTTGCTGGAGAAGCCGCTGTACGGAGGTCCTGCCCCTCCTCCTGCTCCAGCTCAGCCTCTGTTTGAGCCCGGGGGCTGCCTGGCTCCAACTGCTGTGGCTGGCCCAATCTCCGCCTGCCATATCTCCACCCAGACTGGCAACCAGCATGTGGACAAGAGCATGCAGACCGACCAAGGCACCAGGTGTCAGTCATCTGGCTTTTCCCTTCTGGCTTCTACTGCCTGTGCCATGACCAACTGTGAGACCTCCTCCTCTTCAGCTTCCTCCACTTATAGTTCCACCCAGTGGGACGTTAAATTGGGTCTTCGTCCTCCAATCAGATGTGGCCCTCCCCCTGCGTCTTCCAACCTGAAGGAGAGCTTCCGGAAGCTATCCAAAGAACGGCAGGGCCACTACGTGTCCATCCGCTCCAAGTTGGACAACATGATGGCCATGCTGTCCCATCGTCGGGAGCTGGTGGACCTCACCAACCTGGCCTTGAGTCCCGCTTTGCGGAGACGCAACACCCACCAGCAGTCAAGACGAGTCGCTGGAGTCATGATGGAAACTACCTTCATGGGGACCTGGCCACGGTCTAGGGGTTTACAGTGAAAAGCAAAGGCAGGGGACATTAGCAAAAATGTAGAGTTGAGTTACTGAGTTGCAATCCAATGAGTGTTTTTGGAAAAAAAGACACATTTAAAAAACTGCTATGCATATTTCAATGTTTTGAAAACATTTTGGGAGTAGGTACCAAAAACATGTTCTGTTTTCTTTATAGATTGTATATAGACTGATATTCTATATACTGTGCTGAAATAGGCCTGCTCTTTTTTTTTCTTCAACTGTTTCTTTTTCGGTCTAATTTATGGGTAAAAGGGAACTGACATCCTTAAATCACACAGCATTTATTTCATGTACGTAATTGTCATCATGTACGTAATAGACAATAGCAGAGAAATACATAATGACAAAAGGCATGATCATGTGTAAAGATTTTTTTTCAGACTCGGACCTGACAAGTTAGATATATTGTGCAACTGATATAAAACTAAATGTAGGTTATTTGACAGTTTTTGACCTAAAGGTTATGGAAAAGAAAAGCACCTCAGAAAAGAAAATATTTGAACAAAAGCAACAACAATAACAACAATATTTAAACTATTGTAATTGTTGGTGCATACATATTAGGTATGCATTACCTTCTGTAGAACATTCAGAAACACTAACAATCAACTGCTGTATGTGCAATATATTAACAAGACACTACTGTAATGTGCAACATTTCTTTTCTTTTGTGAGGTACTTTACATAGTACAGAATCTGTAGGTTCTGTATCTAAAGGATGATTGTGTGTGTGTGTGTGTGTGTTTAACACATTATCTCTAACTTGATTCCAGTAAAGTCACCAACTTGTTCCAAACTGTGTTTTTTTCTGAGTAATGGTGAAGAAATGAACCACAGCTGACTACTCTTGAGTTTGAGTTTAGTTGGTGATGTACATTTTATCAAGGTACAAGGTTCACTGAAGTGGAAACCTGGCATGGAGTTTTGGTTCTCTGTAAACACCAAAGGCTGTTATAAATGTATGGCACAGGCATGGGATCTGTAATGTTTAACTACTGTTGCCCTGTTGAGAGGTCTAATTCACAGTGTATTCACTACCAGAGAACTATGCTTTTTTTACTTGAGATGATTGTAATTGCCATGAGAAAGAAATGGATATTGTCTGTCTGTACATTTACTCTACATATATTTTAAAAATATATAAATTCTTAATCTGTATCACTTTCAGTGTATGAAGCAATCATTTTACTAGCCTTTGAACATGGAAATGGGTTCCATGGTGTTGGCTGCACCAGTGTTTTTATAAACAATGCCATAGTTAATTGTCTAAAAGATCTGTCGAAATATAACTAAGAAGAACAATGTGTTCTATTTGTTCTTTCACCTTACCACACAGTAAGGGTGTATGTCAGTCTAACAGCACGTGTGGAAAAAAGCGGGAAGAGTAAGGTTGATGCAGCACCAAAAGGAAATCAGCCAATTTAAGCCGGTCTGCTGTCATATTGCGTGGCAGTAACTGCTGTAACACATTGACAGGTGTGTATTTGCAATGGCAGATGTTGGTCTTTTACACTAGGGGGCAGTCTGACTCGTTGCCTGTTAAGAAGACAAGTGACCTACACAAGAGAACTAGTCTGGAATGAATGGGCACATTTGTCCCGTTTTGCACAGATCTATTGACATTATGACATTATATTTGCTTGTGCATAAGGAATTCACTCACTTTCCAACCTTTGCGCCATTTATAGGAAACACCACAACTAGACAGAACATGTTTGTGAGTGACCTGCCAAGGACAGAGACTCATTTGTTGTTGTTTATTTCTGCCAGCTTACTCACTTAACAGTCAACAAAAAGAAACATCTCACAGTTTTAAAGTCTACAAGGAGCCACTGAATTTTTGTCTCACTCTCTGATGCCACCACGTGCCCAACCTGCAAAGCTCAAGAACAGAGACAACTGAGAGTTGGCATCTGCAGGCCTCATAAGTTGTGTCAAAATGACATCCCCTTTTTTCTGCTCATACCTATGTACTAACTGTAAGCTGACTGGCATGATCAGCAAACTTCTAAATGTGTCTATCCTTATATGTTTAGTAAATGGTGGCTTAGAATATGTGTTTAGTAAATATGTGGCTTTTTTATGGCTTCTGTATTGCCTGCCGTAGACATAAAACCACGTATAAGATAAGATAATACTTTATTGCCACGCGAAAAAAAGACAGTGGTAATTGTTGTAAGTGTAAGTGACAGTTGACATGGGTGAGAAGGGTCCTTGAGTATTTTGGAGGCACAATTAAAGCTGTGCTCAGAGTACAAGGAATGGACTGGAGTGAGGTCACAACCAATGATGTCTGAGGCCTTGGCCACAATCTTCTTCTTAGTGCGACTGTCCTATTCCCTGATAAAATCGACACATTTTTGAAGAATTATTTCTTTTCTTCAGTGGCAGCATTCCAATGCTTCCCCTCTAAGCCCTGAGCTCTGAAAGACTTACAGTGACTGCCATGAATTTTTTTTATTGGCTGATGATGCCTCATGATAGTCTATGATGTTTCAGGACTTAGGTTTAGGAGGGCCATTGAGATTCAGACAATGATTTATTTTGATTTATCTGAGAAGGTAAGAGAGTTACATTTAGTACTTATAAATGAAATGATTAGTGTGCATGGAAAACATTCTTACCCTGCTTTACTCACTTGACATACTTATGTCATAATACATTATAATATCAAAGGGCTGAAATTACTGTTGCAGTTCTTACAGCTCATGTTGAAAGATCCTAGAATACTTCAGTTCAATGTAGTCTGTTCAGTATAGTTGTCAAGGTGAATACTCAAATACTGTCTCTGTTGCTCAGACTACCTTCATGTATCCCAGGATGGTGACAGTGATGGAAATAGTATTTCTCTAAAGATCTATTTTTCGGCATAAGGAGGTGTATAGAAAATCAAGCAATGATACAGCGAAAATAGAATACCTCATACCTCATGTGGAGAAGTTTCTCAGAAAAACCCAAAGTAGCAAAGAAGTTTGTCTTGTTCAACCAAGTCTTTAATGCGTTCACCGAGAGAATGGCTATACATCGATGATCCTCAACCATTCTAACCTTTTACCTTATCTGTCTACCTTAAATACTCCTAACAGTAGATGATGTAGCTGGAACAGAGCCAATCCTACACAAGATCTCAGTCTCTGTCCTTTTACGATGATGCTCCAAACATGGTTTCAACATGGTTTTCCAAAGAAGTCTACTGTCATGCACATAAATCTCTTGTACATTCTTTTTATAGTACACATTCTACTGCATGCACTATTCTATTCTTGTATACACTCAACACACATATATTACTTGTTCTTACAGAAATTCCCACACTCACACTAAGACTTAAGCGTAAAGGACAATGGTAAGCTATCTCATCGTTTTGATTACTCTGCGCATACATTTTAAACTATTGCCCAACAATTTGGTTTAGGCTACTGTCAAACAATAACACAGTGATAAGGTGTTAAATTGCACTATGTGTTCAACCAATGAACCAAATCCCAAACCCTGTCACCAAGACACCATGACGCAAGTCACCAGGCAGCTGTGTCTCCACCAATGATGTGAAGAAGTAGGATGGATCAAGTTTCAAATGCGAAATACAAAACTGCTCCGAAAGCCTGTCAGCCGACAATTGAACTCATGCAAGTGAGCATAGTAAACGCCGGAGTTACGCGCAATGCCGTTGAATTCCCAGTCAATGCTCGCGGCTGATGATGAGCCAGTGACATGGTGGTCCTCGTCTTCCAGGATAGGACGCCATCGTGATTTGAACGTTGAAGAGGTGTATAGTGAAAGTCAACGACTTGCTGTAGAGCAGTTAATTGCAGGCGGAGTTGATGCATACATGGAATTCCTGAAGAAAGAGCGAGTTAAAAATTTTCTCTCTGATGACGAGATTAAATTTATCTTAAAGTCTGCCACGAATCCTGAAAGTGCAACACCGCAGCAAGGGGACAGCGGAGCTCTTGTGGTGTCCGACGCCACCTCACTTGTCTATTTCCCTGATGTGTCCGACATAGAGGGCCCGTCTCTTGATATAGGATGGTCCGCTATCTCATCTGGGTCCTACCGAGGTGTTACCACAGCCACTGCACACTTCCAACCAAACTATATGCCCAATATACCTGTTGAGCGCATTTACAGTTGCAAAGATGCAGCGAGAAAGATGATAAAAAGCGCAAAAGAGGTATGCCTACATTATATGTTTTTGCAGTAATGTAAAGTATCTCACTGTTGCTAGAGACGACAAACCTGTGTAGGCTAAATTGATCTGTTTACATTTTTTGCTCATCTTTGTTTGCTTGTAATCCATTGAAGAAGTTTATGCTATGGCGAATATTGCATTTGGGATGTCCACCTAACCGCTTGACAGACAGCTTTTTGTATTTCATGTTTTGTCCCTAGCATACAAGTGACTTTCTTAAATTACTTATGAGCAAAGTATTTGATTCTTGTATATCAATCTAGTTTAAAAACATGATTTATTGATTTTTGTGTGAGATAAGGAATAAGCAAGATGGTCAATGAAGGGTGTAAATATATTGTGGAAAAAATCTAAAAAATCTAAACAACAGTAATTTAGGCAGCTAATGAATGTTTGTCAAAAATCAGAATCAATTTGTCAAACCACCCACCCATAGCTCAAGGATAGGTACACCCAACAGAGAGAACATGTTGTACATGCATCAGGGAAAAAAACTGCCCCTGGCAGCCTGTGTTATGTTCCTGTGTGGGAATGTATGGGAATCTCAGAGGGGTTATGCAATTATGCAATGTATGGTTTTCACCCCACTTAATACATTTATAGGTATGAGTTTAAAAACAGAAAAGCCACAAATGTATTGTGGCTAAAAATTTGTGACTTCACAGAAATTGTGACTTCACAGTTGTTTTCTTTGAGAAATAAGTTAATTCTTTATCCTATTTTTGTTGTAGGTAATTGCCATAGTGACAGACTGCTTTACTGATTTGGACATCTTCCGAGACCTGCAGGAGGCTTGTACTCGACGCAGGGTTCCTGTATACATCTTGCTGGACCTTGACGCTGTGCCCTCCTTCCTACAGATGTGTCACAACTTGAACATACACTTGGCAAACCTCCAGGTAGAGCCTCTCACTCTGTATGACTCACCCAATGATGTTATTTGTTGAGTATGACATTTTGTTTGTTGTTTTTATCTCTATGGAGCTTCTTGCATGGTGTCATATATTTTGACTTCCTGGGACAGTGTTGATTACAAAGAAGAGTGTCATCACTGTATTAACACAATGGATTCGTTGTTTGCAGAAAATGCGTGTGCGGGCTGTCACAGGCTTCAGGTATTTCACGCGCTTTGGAGCACGTATCACTGGAAGGATTCATGAGCAGTTCATGTTGATAGATGGGACCAAGGTTGCCATGGGCACCTACAGGTAACACTCAGTAACACTATGGTTCCTTTGTGCTTTCACACAAAGGATGTTTGATTTGGTCTTTTATAAAAAATGATCTCTCAAGACTTAAATAAACAGCCATCTGTCAGAGAACAATGAAGTGGTATCAATGTGGTGCCTTGTGGAGTACGGATTCTTTATCATGATAAAAAGAAAAGTTGTGCAAATCATATAAGGAGAGAAGGAACTTAATAAAACCCTTTTATTTTTCAACAGGTTTAGATGGACAGATGTCAGAATCAACACCTGCAATCTGACTGAACTCACAGGTAATGTGATTGATCAGTATGAAGAGGAGTTCCGACGCCTGTACAAGAAGTCCCTGGCAGTGAACACCAGGGTTGTGCTCTCACTCACAGCTCCTCAGGCATCCACTCCCACCCCAGTGTGTGAAAAGGTTGCACCGAGCCGAGCCCAGGCCCTTGGGGTCAAACTGAACTCTCTTATCCTGGCGGTTACCTCACCAGCCACCAATCCTCTAGCGTCTCAGCCCACCTCCTGCAGCACCTCAACCCAGACCTTAAACCAGTTGGTGAACCAAGGCACACAAACTGACTCTGCTTTTTCCTACCGACCACGCGTCCTCCTCTCCTCCACATCTTCGTTCGAGGCTGACTTGTCTGGTTCAGAGTCCACATGCTCCACGCCCACAGAATCTGATCCCCTGCAACAAGTGAAAGCCCCACAGTCAGCCAAGCCGTGCCCCACCCAGCCACCTTACCTCCACAAGTCAAGTCTTGGCCTGTCTCATGACCAACAGAATCGGCAGGAGAATGCTTCCTCAATCCTCAGCCAGTCGAGCCACATGGTCAGCTCACTGAGCGCCAGAAAAGACATTTTGGACAGGTCAAGTCCTTCCGTGAGGTCTGTTTTGCAAAGAGGTTGCAAGGCTCAGCAAAGCACAAGGCCAGGCCCTGGATTGACACTAGGGAGTATGCTCATGACTACTCCAGTGTGGTCTAGGTACCTGCAGTGAGAACAAACATAGATGTTACATGGAGATGTAACTGTAACGCAAAAAGCACATATACTTTTACTGTTCTGTACATGTAGCAGAAACTATTATGTGTTAAACAACTTTTTGAAAAATGATGCTGACTGCACTGAGGAAAGCCAGGGTCAACTAATGTTACTAAAGCTTTATCAGAGCACTTTCCCTTAAAAGCCCAGAATCAATCCGTATCCCTGTTGTTTCAGGTCATCAGTTGCTGTCAGCAGGGAAAAGAATGTTGAAATTTGATGCAACATAGACCGAATAATAAAGCAGCAGCGGACGCCAACTACTATGCCCAGTTAGGTGCTGCTTTGTTATTTGGTCTATGCTGTTGGTTCTTCTTCCTACCGACAGTGATCAACGACATGGGACAACAGGGAAATGGTCTGATTGACACCAGATTTCTCCTTCAACATATGAAGTGATATTGCTGGTAAACAACGGGCTAAACAATGGATTAGATGGAGTGTGCATGATCTGTGTGTATGATTACTAAAGAAAACAGTAGCAGATAAAAAAAAGATTAGTCACAAAGGGCTCAATGATTTGCAAAGATACCTGGAAGGTAAACTGGTTCAAAACTGGTTTTAGAATTCTCCAGGGCATACCTACTTGGGTATTGGGTCATGCTGATATCTACTGCAGCTGTTGCATTAGAAGAGGCCATACTTGTATCTGCAGTGAAGACTTCTGGTGAGACGGTAGCAAACAAAGCAATCTATTGTTTACTGTTGCTTTGTGCACTGTGGCTGTCATATTGTTATATTGCCAAATGTCTCTAGCATACCTGTTTGTTTTTTTCCCTGCCTCTTCTTTATAGTTTGATTTCATAAGGATCAAATAGTATTCATGAAGTTTGAACTGATACTAAAAGTCTCACAAATTATGATAAATACTTATTTTGTTTCTTGAAAAGTTAAGCAGTTTTAGACTAAACAGAGACATTTAAAAATATTTGCTTGTTGTGCAGTATTTACAGGGTGTGGGTTATTTTTGTAACATGAGTTAAGCTAAAAGCAATTAGGAAATGAACGTGCTTGGACATAACCCATGTGTGCCAGCAGTAACTGCCACTCAAAAGGGCTGTTGTTTCTCTATTTTAAAACATCACATTTAACATGGATGTTAAATCTGGGTGTTATGTGGCTGGACCATAGCATTTTTTGTGTATGATTTGAGAGGGAAAACACATTTTAGTATTCAAGGCACACTGCACAGCTCCATATATCCATATTTGGAAGTGCAGAACCCAGGCTTACATGATGCAATGCACAGTCTTTCATCTTGCATATAGTAAGTTGTGACCCAATTCCATAATGATTAATAGGCTAATCTTTTGTGTTCAGCCAGCCAATAGTAAACTATAGTTTGAGAAATATTGCACAGGTGTTTCAAAGTAGGTCCTTTTAATGTGAAATTGTATCATTTGTTGAGGGTATCACTGTTTGTGGTTATGTTTTTCCTTTTTTACTTAGCATTGTACTGCTAATATAATGGTGCCTGGGACAGACATAACTCGTGCATAATCAATACAAGTACCAAGACATAGTGTATTGACACACGAATGGTTTATTGGTGTATAAAGTGTTTTGTGTTGTCTGTTCATAATCATAGTAAACAAAATTAAAAATGAAATAAAAGTCTCTGAATTTATAAAAGAGACCCAGTGGATTCCTTGTGTCGTTTCATGTACATGATTAAAAGTCAAACTATTTTCCTAAACATTATCAGCATTTTTCCTGCTCTCTCCATACTCTAATGGGATGTTGTATCAAGACCTGCTCCCTGCTATTATGTAAAACAAACGACTTCTGGGAATACTGCTGTGAACTTGTGTCGCCTTACTGCTTCTTGGAAGCAAATGAATGAATAAACCTCTCATAAATCAGTGCAGTTCAAATTATGCAAGGAAAGAGGGCATCAGCCTTAATAATGTGTGTGTGTGTGTGTGTGTGTGTAGTGAGAGGGGTTGTTATAGAATTGTAGCATAGCAAATCCCTGGACAGACTGTTTATGTGACCACGTTTCATCAGAAATGAATCAAGTAGTCCATAGCACAAAACTCATAATGAGATTCATTCATTCTTGGTCATTATTGATACAAGTTTCAGAAATAATAGTGGGCCAACAGCTTTTTTAGACAATTGTAAGAAATTCTATGTAAATAACAACTGTGAGGCATTTGGGTACTAATACATATCTGTAAATGTCTAGAAGTCCATCCTCTGTGCTTCTTGGTATGGCAGAGCCATATACAATACAGTGATCTATTTGGCTATTAACTCCCATCAACATCGATAAAAGGGGCCTTGTTCCAAGGCTGGAAATGGGTGGCTGATGGGAATTGTAGTCTAATATCCAATAGGACAGAAAATGGTAGCCCATTAATTGTGCTGTTTCAACATAGGATCAGTGGCCAATAACGACACAGACAAGTTGCTATCTGGGGATGGGTCCTTCCTCTGCTTCTGTTTACTCTAAATGTAAAAGAACAGCCTATTGTCATGTTCAGCCATAAAAGCACAGACAGTGGCAGGATTCCTCCAGCAGAGGACACCATCTCTTAATGTTTTCCTTAAATGGCTTCTCAGCTGTCTCTGACTGGACTCAGATGGCCCCACTCTCTGTTATTGAAAAGTGTTTGCCTTGACCAAAATTTGTTAAAAATAAAATACAGTTTTATATAATACCATGTTGGATCTATAAATAGCAATTCATCAATTTCATCACCAGACTATTTCACTTCACTTCACTGTGTGCAAAGAGTCTGGACACTCTCAAGAGGCATACAGTTATTTGTGGTATGTGGGCAATTTGTTTGAACTTTAAACCAATTGATGTCTTCAATTTCTGTTTGCTGACTTGTTACAAATCTATTTGGGGAACCCGAAGCCTTAGTACTGACGTAGTACTGTAATTGAAAACAATATTGAGTAGATGTGCTATCATGGCTCGAGTCTGGTTACTGGCATTAGGCCTACCTGAACCAAACTTTGGATCCAAGAAATACTTTTTCAAATGAAGAGCTGGGTTTAGGCTGATTGGTGTCTAATGGACCATCAGCTTATCAGTGATGTCTAATCAGCTATTGTTTTGTTGTTTTTTTTATTTATTTCTATTCCAGTGCTGATCCTGGGATTCATAATGACTCCCAGGGGAAAATATTGCTTCATATCTTTGTCTTTCAGAAACAAATCAGGTCTTAAATCGACCTGTGTCTTTTACTTCTAAGAGGATTTTAGGAGAAACAAACTGACAGAATTCAGTAAGATTTGGTCAATGTCTCGCAATTCTTAAGCTCTTAAGATCTTAAAATTCTCTTTTAGTTTTCTTTTTCTCCAAAGGGTATTTATTTCTGTGAGACAAAGACTGTAAGCTTTTGGGCTTTGAATAACAATCAATGTGTGTGTGTATATATATATATATATATATATATATATATATATATATATATATATATATATATATATATATATATATATATATATATTAACTTGCATTTGGTCTTTGTAAAAGTGCCTCTTTTGTTTCTTGTGTCTGCTACTGGGTCATGCAAGGGGAAGTTTGTGAGTTCGTTCATTTTGCTGTTAAAACAGGATATGTATTGACATTGCTATGATAATGCGCTCTTGGAGAGCATCCTCTATGTACTGAAATCCTGCTCTGCAACCTGTCTGTGTCTTTGCTTCCATCTCCAGATGGCTGCTTTAGCATGGACAAAATCTTTGTCAAATGAATAAGATTTGAGTACATAAAAGCTGATGCAAGCAATGTCATGAATTCTTGCTTATAGTACTATCAGACTTACAGACTTAGTAACTTCTGTTCCTTTGGATGTTCTGCTGACTAGTGATACTAGTGATAGACTTTTGATACGAACTAAAGAGTTTGTCAATTATTGCATAGCCCAAGGAGTTCTAAAGCCATCTGTTTAGGTTCAAGTTTCCAAAATATCTTGGACAAACAATCTATTCATCTCCAAATCCAATGTCATACAATTGGTTTTTGAATACTGTCAAACAGCACAGCAGTAGGTTGATGATTAAAAAAAATCCTGACACTTTGGCATTATACATTCATTGCTGCTAGCAAAAAGCTGCTATGATAATGGGTTATCTTTAAACACACTGTAGATTGCAGACAGTGATTTGAATCAGGTTTTCAGTTGATGTGGTGGGGCTTGAGGTGACCTCTCTCCACTTCCTCTACTCTTTAGCATCTTCGTTTGAGTGAGGGGCAGACAAGGCAGAGAGACAGACAATAACCCTTTCGCCCCACTCAATTGATTATTGGAAATGTATCCATCACATTAGAGATTTATATAGTCTCCCCCAGGGCCGCTGTGCCAAGGTATTGACCAGTTGCCTCGTCTGACACGTTCCAGCGACAATTACATTTGTTTCCTGGAACGCTGACAGGACAGTGAATATCCTGAAGTCTGTGGGAGGTTGGTTTTCCTGTTCATTTCGCCACATGCCACGTCCATTGTAAAGCGCTAACAGATAACCTCAACCTTGTGTTTGTGCGCGGCGCTAGCCGGTGTGATACCATCTTCCCTGTGCTCTGGCAGCTAATCTTAAATGCTTTCCTCTTCCCACACACGCTCTCTCTCCTCCTCACAGTAAATTACATGCGTCCAAGACATTGAACAGCAACCCCCCTCCCCACTAGCACTTTGGCTGGTGCTTGACCCAAACGACTTGATTAAACAAACACATTGCTCGTGAAGTACACTGAGCTCTTAATTACTCTCGGAGGCCATGGAGTCATACAGCTCCGGCCATCCCCACAGGCGCCATTCACTGTCCTATGTGATCACTGCAGCTTAATTACATAGCCAGTGGTCCACGTGTGGGGGAGGCCAGACACAGCAGATGTGAACATATTACAAACCCCCCTTCCCCACTCCCCCAACCAAAACAACTCACCCAAGTCTTTAATCTGGATGCGTGGCCCTTCCTCCTGAAGCTCATCTCCGCCTCCCTCTCGGCTCGTGCAGGCAGGCAGCTGAACACATATAGCCCCTGTATATTGTCCTCACACAGCCTATAGATCTCAATGCCAGTCAATGACTGTAACTTTTGCTATGCATTATAAATAACTCTTAGGCACTCAGCAGTCTGCCTGGCCTCTCTGTATTGACCACTCTCTGGTGAGGGGTCAATAGAAGAAGGATGTGACAGGATAACAGGGCGTTTCAAGAGGTGGACGGTGAGGTGGATAGAGAATAGAGAGAGAATCAGTCTTATTGACCAAGTGTATTTACACACGCAAGCAATTTGGCCGGTGCATGTGTCCCAATCATGAATTAGCGAAATATACAGTGAGATGCACAAACCAGCAGCCCTCCAGTTCCAAGCCCGAAGCCCTAACCAGTAGGCCTTTGGCTGCTCCACAGATTGCAGGATCGCACAAGGAAGGCCCAGAGCATGTACACAGACACATACACACATTGACATTCAAACATATACACACACAGGCACACACACATAGAGAAACACATACACACATAAACAGGGCTCATGTCTGACTTGCATGGCTGAAATGATTTCATAAGCTTTTCAAAAAATAGTATTTTAGGACATTCCAACCCTTTTGCTTTCCAGAAAGGCCTGGATTCTGCACCATCTCACCATGTCACATAATGCTGCAGTAAGATCATATGCAAATACCTCCTCACCTTTTACCTGTTCATATTTAAGTTGAGCTTGCAAAAATGCTAATTGTGTTGTGCCAATTGCAGTAATACTGCTGGCATAGATGTGCTGAGTTTTTCCAAACAGGAGAGAGGAGCTGAGGGCGTGAGCTCAGTTTCGAGAGGGGAGTAGTGGCCTCGGGACACAAAACACTGATATCAAAAAGGCCAGTCAGGGGAAAATAATGTGATGACTTGTCTGACGTGACTCCAAAACAAAACACTGTGGTCAGGGCCTCATTCTTAGCAGGCAGTGGTTAATAGGGAGATGTGTTGGGTTCTGTGCGTGTGTGTGTGTGTGTGTGTGTGTGTGTGTGTGTGTCTGTCTGTCTGTGCATGCAAAGGCATGTGTTTATCCATCTGTGTTTTTGTGTGTTTTAAAGCCTCTTTGTGTGTGTGCATGTGTGCATGCATCTGTCTGTTAGTCTATGTATGCCTTGGGCTACTTATAAAATACAACATACACAATATATAGCATGATTTTGTATATACCTTCCCTATCTCTGTCTGTCAGTGTGAGTGCGTGTGTGTGTGTGCGTGTGTGTGTGTTTGTGTGTGTGTGTGAGTGTGGGTAGCATGTGCACACTGGCTGGTCCAAACTGTGGGTGGGACTAGAAGCAACCACAGGTGTTTTTGAAAACAGGTGTGTAAAGGGAAGACCCAGCAGCAGGTGTTGATGTTGGGGTCAGATAGGTCAGTCTGCTGTCTTGCTGCATCTCTCCTGCAGGTTTGGTGTGTGTGGTCTGTAACACAGGATGCCCCATTTCACATCAGAGACACGTGAAGGAAAAAACAAAAAGCCTCGGATCAGTTTGCAGACAAGCAGATTCATAGCAAGAAGTTTCATCAGTCACAAAAATGGATAGTCAGATAGAGGGATACATTATATTGTTTGCCATTCCATAATAACATGAAAATGAAATAGAAAATGTATTATGATCAGTATAGTGGTCAACGTCATAGCATCATGACTTGAGATGATTCTTGAATTCTAGGTACCTGTTGTGTGTACAAAACAATGGCAAGTACATTGGAGGTCAGAGAAATGTGACAGTAATCACAATAACAGTCCCACCGTAACAAATGTGTCACAAAATCCAAATAAATGGCTAGCACCTTCCCATAATTCTACTTGCAAAAAAAAAGAGGAAAAAAACAGTGTTACAGTTGTCATTAATTTGCTTCCATCTCTGTCTTCACAATACATCTCCACTAGCTCATTAGGCAGGGCAGTTACAAGAAGTGTTGGACAGTGTTACACAGCTTCCTCATTTCTATAAGTGATTCAGTGAAATTCCTCAGAACTTCAGCGCAGTTGTGTGGCCCTCTGGTACCCATGGATGTGGCAATATTGAATAACGATTAGTGCAAGACAGCGTAAGTGAAGGACGTGTGTTTGTTTGTATGTGTGTGTGCGTGTGTTGGGTTGCTGTGGGTTCAGATAAGGTGTCTTTTAGCTCCTCTTCATGACCTCATTTCCTGTTTCCCCTCTCTGCTATCAGCTCCTTATCTCACACCTCCACCACAAACCCCTGTGCAGCCCTCGCTGTTGTACCTCAAATCCGTTACACCAGGCCTGGTGCACAGCCCATGTGAAAGCCCCAAAGAGTCTACCTGGACTCCTTTCCAACCACTTCATCAGTTTATAGGCTTAGTGTGTGAGGAGTGTGTGTGCCTCTGTGTGTGTGTGTGTGTGTGTGTGTGTGTGTGTGTGCGGGGGGTGGTGGCTAGGATCTGTGCAACTGTGTATGAAAAGGATAAGGTAAGCTTTTTGGTGAATTGGTGATAAACCTGTCACAAAATCCATATTTATGCACATTTGCCACAATAGGTACAAACACATACACACACACACACACACACACACACTAACACAGAGACACAAATTAAAGGGGAACAATATTAAAAGTGTCTTAGAACTTGGAGTTTCTTCTGACCCTTACTGACAAATTCTTTGGTAGTTACCATTACGCACTAACAACACAACAGTCTATTCCATGTGTTCCTGGTCATTGACGAGAGCCATGCTAGCTTCTGTTTTAGAGCAGCTCTATTCTTTCATTGATTGGCTATTGATTTGCTGCGTGATCCATAGCTACTCACATGTCTCCTGAAAGGCTTTCAAATGATCACTTAGATTGAGCTATTAAACAGTGTGATGAAAAGAAGCAAAATGATGTCACAGCTTTTTTTCTTGCTTGGAGTTTATGTGTGAATGAGACCAGCTAAAAAGAACTGCTGTTGAGTGTAAAATTGAATATAACATCGAAGAACTACTGAGACTCATTGACATTTACTAAGAAGACAAACTAGCCAACACCTGAAACCCCCTTTCGAAAAGTTTAATTAAAGAAAGAGGGGAAATTGATAAAATGTTAAATGCATTAAAAATAATGAAACTATTCAACCTCATTAAACCACAAAAGGAATATTCTCTGTCAACATTTTGATATGAAAGTCCATAACCAACAATCTGAAAAGGTATGATAAGGCCCTACTTTGAGTCTGGAGGGTCATCCAATCTATTCCAGGTTATGGGGTGGGTTGAGCCGTTCGACTGGATTCATGGGTAATTGCATTACCATCATCAGACCGTGGAGGGTCAATTACTGGTTTAATTAAACCAGGAAGACCTCAGATAATTGTACCAATGACCTGAGACGCCGAAACATTTGTCTTTTAATTACAAACGAACATAAATCGCACTGAAAACATCTGCAGGTGTGATAGCGTGCGTTCTCTGTGTGGGCGAAGACGAAGCTTAAAAGTAGGCCTAATAATAGAAGATTACTGTAAAGCTGACCGTAAACATGCATTCATTTTCTATTTCCGAATCCAACATCTAGCTCTATTAGCTGCTATTACACTTTTGCACCTCCGGGGAGCAGCAGTCCTTCTTTTTCTCTATTCGCCTCACAGCACTGGAATCCAGCTCCAGACACGATGCTGTTGTATAATTCAAAGTCAAAGTCAATATGCAAATAAAGTTTATTAATTTACAGTGGGGTTCCTGGTTGAAGTCATTTTCACATTCAATAAACAGAAGTCAACACTGTGCGTCTTGAAAGCTTTCCAAGACAAGTACGACCCCGAATTCATTTAGCGGTCATTTATTTACTACTAGCTTGACTCGCACGAAGCCTTCCGGACCAAGTCAGCAGTTTCTGACATGCCACGAAGGAATAATTGCTAAATTAATACAATATACGACAATTAGGTGTAGTCTGGAGCCTCAATCCGTCTCCCCGGAGCCCTGTCAATACTGTCACCGACGCTCTCTTCCATCGTCATGTGAACTTGAGTCCTGTTGAAGGATATGGTTGTATCTTCTGTCTTAATATGGTTTTCGGTAGTCGAAAACAAATTGGACTGACATCTTATAAGAGTACACTTGTCTTAATTGTGGTCGAGCCGTGGACTGGCCTCTAATGCGCTTGGACGGCTGTCGGAGAGGGGCTCAGTGGTTTAAAAACGTTGGAGGAGGGGTACGCGAGCGGCGTGCGCACAGGGTTCCTGCAACATCAGCACAACTTGGCTCGCATTGATTGAAGGGACTGCAGACTGGGATCTACCGGCTGCGTAGTGTTTTGCTCGGCAAGAATGGTAATGTTGCGCTCCGCCTGCCCTCGGTTCCTTTCTCAATCTGTCTCGCTTCCCTACATATATATCCTTCCCTCCACAACACACTTACCACAAAGAATTAGTGTTTATCTGCGAATAATTACTAGGTGGAACACAAGTGTGTGGCTAACAGAAAGAGACGACTGCTAGGATGAAAACCAAGGACCGTTCAATTATACTGCATACTATGTCTACATGTTGCAAAGACTACAGCAGGCCTTCTGTCATTTCTTTTCCCATGAGATTTATAGCTGTGAGAAAGGAAGACTTTGTACAATCACACAGTGTAAATTAGTGGTGTGCGGAGTAGTGGTTCTCAGAAGAAGCAAGTCTTCCATTTAATCTTTTGTATTGGCGTTTAAAACTGGGTGTGGCAATGATATGCCACTGAGAATGCCTTCCCCCCACTAAGAATGCCATCCCCCATCTCTCTTAGTCACTCTCTCTCCTCCCTCTCTCCCTATATCTTTGGCTTCTTTTTATACATCTTGGTCAGAGTCTGAGATGAATACATTTGAGGCTACACACATGCCCCAGTGAGAGAGAGAGACAGAGAGAAAGAGAGAGCAGTGGAGCTGGAGGATTTATCCAGCTTACTTCACGTTTTGCTGATACTGACATTTTTCATGCACTCTCCATCCTTCAGAGAGGAAATGATCAGGGAAGCGTACCTTTATTAAAGATGAGTAAGTTGGGATACACTATAAATTCAAAGAAGATAGCGAGATGCCGGGGAAAGCAACGGAAAGGGAGTACCACAGCAAATGAGTGTGAAAACTAGGAAATGCCTTGTTCTCTGACACACACACACACACACACACACATGATTCCTCTATCTTACCTTTTCCTTGCATAGAAACTCACCTGAAAACACTGGTCTCTCTGTGTCTTGCATTCATCATGCACTTTTTCGATTTGGTTAAAGCCTGAATGTATACATTCATTGTTATTGTCAGGCCCTTCAGCTTCCAGATAGATAAGGCAAGGGCATATGTCAGTGATGGTATTTTAAATGATAGATTAAACATTGCCAAGTTTGAAAAAAAAAATTAAATTGAATTTCAAAACATTTTAATATCTGACATACAGCTTGAAGTATATAAATGGTTTATCCCATTTCATTGGATCATCTTTTGTATAATTTGTAGAACTTATAGAACTTATACATTTGCATAGAGGCAAACTTATCAGAAATAGTTTTGGGCCAAGATAAAGGGTTTGGGAGTCAACTGAAAAGAACACAGATCTTCTACCTGGAGAGGAGAGATGCAGAGATAACTCTAATTCTCCTAAATAAGGGATCTTGTTTGGTGTGGGGGGCTGGGATGGGTTGCCTTCCACTTGAACAGTCCTGTAGTCCTGCTTACATCCAGATTGTATATTACCATGGTATCAAGACAAAGTGGATTTGCCTGTCAAATCGAGGAGGACAACAGTGATCTGATGTGCTGGGTGTCGCCCCCCACTTCCACCCCCCACCACCACCACCACCACCTCTCGGGCTGTTGACTCTGTTGGCTCTGCCTTTAGCTTTCTGCTGAAAGGCTGTTTGGTAACAAGACCACATCACTGAGAATAACTATCCATTGAATTCTTTAGAGGATGCCTTTGGCTGATACTAACTAGCCACAGTGTAAATGACAAAGGTTTATTTTATAGCTAGATGGTGTCAGCCAATGCTTCACTAAGAGAGTACTTCAGCTGTATTGCTTTACACGCATTACTAACTTGTGCCCATGTAAAAACTGAAGTATGCCCTTGAACAGTGGTGGGAATGATGACAGCAGTTACACAGGGCATGCTGTGAAAGCATGACCATTATTGCTGTGTAATATGGTCACATTGAAAGAAATGACTCATCCACAAAGGCCTGAGTTGTATTACCATTTAGTAAAGATTTATCTCAGATTTATCTCAGATTACTGTGTGTGCGCACACACATGCACACACACACACACACACAGACACACACACACAAACACACTGGATTGGACCTGGACTGAGGTGTTTGTGTGTGTGTGTGTGTGTGTGCGTGTTTGTGTGTGTGTGTGTGTACATGCACATCAGGGACTGAGATCTTCTTTCTCTGTGTAGTTCTGTGGGAAGATGAACTGTCTGACTTTTCCAGGCCTCATGTTGGTAAACAGCAGTGCCATGTCTGCCTGGCTAACTGTCAGAGGAAAGAGGCCGTAAGGACAGGGCTCAAGTTTCAGCCCTTATCTGCCTGCCTGAGGGCATTTCATTCCACTCTCACCCTAAAAATGCACCACGCACAATTTTTTACATGTAATTTTAGGTATACACAGTGCTTTCAAGTGCGTTTGATTTAGCAAAATAGGTTATGATAGCGATTGCCAATCATATTTAAATGGCAGAGGTGGGAGTAAGTCACCCATGTGCCAGTCACAAGAAAGTCTCAACACAAAACCTTCAAGTCACTGTGGCAGGAATCAAGCAAGTCAAGTCATTGCTCAGGTCAAGCAAGTCACAAGTTAAGTCATACAAAAATCTGATGATCTATGATAATGTATCAAAACAAAATATTGAAAAGTTTGTCTCAATTTAGTCACTGCATCAATTTAATCACTGCATGCAAAAAGAGAGACATGTTCTATTTTCAGTAAGCCTAGTAGAATAAACTAGAGAATTGCTTCTGAATCATCTTTAAACATCCATATCTTGTATCCTGTCAGTCTAACCCTGTCAGAGTATTAGAAAGCAGATATGTACAGCAAAGCAGGTTTGTATTAGAGTTGGATCATGGCTTTCAATTATATTTCGCACTGGGACATCATCAGTAAATATATAAAAAAATATAGATATTTTCACTGTAACTGTAATACTGTAACACTATAATAATGTATATTTTCACAGCTAATTTCTGTGTTTATGTAACATAACGCATGGATATAATTTCAAGCCATTATTGATGATAACTGAATAATTAATCAGTTGAACAATTAATTAAAATGTAACATAATTAAACAGTTGTGTGTGCAGTCATGAACACAATAAATTAAAGCTTATATCAACACCTGTCATGATAAGGATGATAAAGTTACATTTTGAATATAGTTCTTCCTGTTGTCAATGATATATCTGGAGGAGGGTGAAATCATATATAAGGAATATTAACAGACACACACGACTCACTGATATTGATATTTAAAGTGAGTGTTTAGTAATATGCAGTATTTATGAATGTGGATTTATGGTTGTATGGTGTTGTCAGCATTAAACAGAACTAAGTAATTGTCTAATTATAGCACACATTACACATTACTATTAGCTACCAACATATGCAAATAGTATTTTTTGAAAGAGGCAATGTAAACAGAAATCTACACATGTACCAACATGCAGGTACTGGCGAGAAACATTTTCTGCTTAGGGGAACTCAGTCCTGAAGTGTTTAGGGCAACTGGATATAAATTGGTATGCAGTGTTGTATTGTGTATTTCCTTTTTTATAGAAAATATGATTATTTTCTATTTTGATACTTTTGGAAACACCTTCATAAACTTTCCACTATACTTTTTTACGTATTAAAATGTCAAAATTTTCAAGAATTTCAACCAACTCTCCTAATTCTGGTGCACCTGGCAAATCCAGTGTTTGCTAAAGGTGAGGACCAAGGTTGGTTTGGACCCCCAAAATTTACACCCAATGACTCATACAAATAGTGGAACAAACAAGATACCAAGAGGTGCAGTGTTGTCACATGTGTCATGTAGAAACAGGATCACCTCAACTCCACTGCACAGGTCTTGAGATTAGTCAATAAATAAATCCCTTTGAAGATACTCTTGAAAGCTTTGATAGAACAAAGAGAGTGTGTGTGGTTCGAATGTTTTCTCAAGAGTGCTTGAGGATTTACCCCGAGACCCACTAGATAACTTAAAGTGGCCTGTGATAATCCTCTTCTCACTGGTGTTTACATGTGGATAATATTAAGTTACGAATGCATACAGAGGATTGCATATTTAACATGAGGCCAACCAAGAACAGTGCCTTTGATTCAGGCAAACATGTAAACACAAAACAAATGTGCCATGAGAAAGCATTTCACTATTTGAATGATTTTGCCCAGATCTGTATTTTGGACCTATGTACATAGCAAAAAGCCAGTGCACCAATATTGACCTAATACGGACAGATCTTGTGTAGGTCAGGTAAGTGGCTCAATGTCTACTGGATTCCCCTGGTGACTTACACGCAAATTTGCCACTATATGAAATACAGAAAATGCCATGGTATTTGTATGATGTGATGATTAAATGAAATTTGAGCAATTGCTATTTTGGACTGTGGAACTTGCATGAACAAAACATTTCATGTAATCACCCACATCATACAAATACCATGGCATTATGGATGTCACAAAAAGTCAATTTTGCCCCTAACATTTGTTATTGTTAAGATGTCAAGAGTCAAACACATTTTGCCTTCTCTCACAGGAGAAAGCTCATCAAGGTCTAGCCCTGCCAAACTCAAAAAGTTTTGCTGGCCACCGTTCAAACACACATGCACACAAACACTTCATCCTGTTAGCTGGACTCTAGATAACAGTAGAGATAAATGTTAAGTGTATTTGTGATATATACCCCCCCTCCACTCTGTCAATATCTTTATCACTCTGACCCAGACACCACCACCACCAGAAACAGACAAACAGGAGGAAAAACAGGTGATAAAAACTATCATTGCTTTTTGGAGGGGTATGAACAATGTGAAGATTGAACACACAGGTACTTTGGTACATCTTTACAACAGTTTGCATAGCCTAGAGGTAATAAGAAATGACTGAAAGTAAACTATGTCATTTGTCGACACATAAACATCTATGCATGCCAGAATATCGCTGCTGCAGCTTACAATGCAAGTGCCATTGGGAAATTACTGAACTGTGAGTGTTATTAAAGTGTCGCTGGGAAACAAAAGATGATTACATTTGAATTTGAACCAACTATAAAGTCATGGCTTGTTGAAGTAAACACTGATGTCATTTAGATTTGATCAAACTTTTTCTCTGTTGAAACTGAACTCAATGCGTCTTGAACTTAGACATGAAGTTTTCTCTATTACTGAGTCACAGAAGAACATTGTTCATTCTACAGCAAGGAAACAGGCCTACTGGTATAATTTCCAATTCACGTAACTCCTGGAATCTGCATTGATTAATTATACCAGATTAGTGATTTGCAGTCTACATGCCATATCGATAATGTGATTTCTCTGTCTCTCCAGTCTAATACACCAAATGTGACCACTTTTGAAAATTGATTCCTTGATGATACTGTTTAGATAGAGCAACTGCAGCAAGTTCGAGATTCTGTCTGTTGACCTGTTGAAACCCTTTAACACAACTGTGTTGCACAGCACCCATTAGACAAACAAAGATTAGCTACCAACTGTCTGCTCTTTGACTCTTGGATGGAAAACGTATCTGCATTTCCCAAGTCAGTGTGAACATGGGCATCATGATCAGGGGCAAACATTTCAAGAGATACTGTGACTGATTTGTCCCAATCTCTGTTGAGTAACAACCAATGAACTGTTTTATGTTTGAAAAGAAGTTGTACATTTATTTTTCTTTCTTTGTGTATGTCTTTACACTGATTTTCATCAGCCTGATTGGTTGACCGATTCAGTGAGCTAGCGTTCTTTGACTTGACTTGGATGCGCACTTCTCTTTCTCTCTCTCTCTCTTTCGCTCTCTCTCTCTCTCTCTGAGAGGAATTTTTTTAACATGACAGATCAATTTGACCTCTTCAGAGGAACAGAAAAGAGAATGACAGTATGATGGTTCATTTCTCTGCACACCAGTGTTGACATTATCTAATGGAACATCATGTCAAGTGACTTATTTATATGGCAGAATTTAAAACAGAATTTGACAGTGGTACATACAAAAAAATAAAGCCAAAGTAAGATTAAAAAGCATAGAACAACATGTCAAAAACTAAATATAATAAAATAAAATAAAAAATATGTGAATTGATTTGCAGGTAGTTCTCTCTGTCCACACTGATTTCTGGTGCGTGAAATAACTTACGTGCCGACATGATATCTCTTTGAGCTGGGATAACTTTATTTTGTCATCTAACATGGTCTCTGTTTTTCTCTGAATGTTTTGCATCGTATTGATATTATACTGAGCATGTGTAATGCAGTCTTCAAAAGAAACACACAGGACAATGCTAGACATTTCCATAGAGTAAAATGAAATACATCCATGTCATTAACATGATTTGTAACCTTTATTTACGTGATATGTAAACTTTATTCATTGAGTCACTTGCAATGTACAGGATGTGAGAAACGCACAAGCTAACATTTCTCAAAACACAAAATACACACAAAATGCAAGCTTCACAAGCTAGCCTACTGGTAGCGAGTGGAATGGGTCAAATGTCAAAAGCCAGAGATGAAAGCCCTTCAGCTTCCCTCAGTAACCACTGGTGTGTTGAGTCCCCCTACCCCACTGTCTACTGGGTACTGCAATGTAATGGGGAAGACCTCCCCTCAGTTGTTATCTTGAAACAAGCCCAAACCACTCACTGTATTAGTTTGGGTTTAGGGAAAAAAAATGAGTTATGGGTTGTTCTCAATAATATGAGAAATGAGATGGTTAATCTCATTGGTTAAAATCATGCTTTCAGTGGAGCTGGACCATTGGCACTTCTAACTTGAGAACTGGAGAGGCTGTTTTCATTAGAAGTTCCTCTTTGTTGTGTTTTCTTGTTTGTTTTGCATGGTTCTTAGGAAGTCTTCTTCACAATGAAAAGTTTTTAATTCAGAATTTTTAGAAGGAGCATATTGGATGTGAAGCAAATCTGCTGTGTCAGACAAAAAAACTAACAAACAAATCAGTCATATCAGTCAACACCCGATAAATATTTCTAATTTGCATTACACCACAAAACACAACAAGCAACTTTAGTTTGTGTTTTTTTAATTTAAATAATTCCTAATTTAGCTTTTTCAGATGAGTCTGTAACAACAAATGTGCAGAAGATAACCAGGGGCACAAAGTTAACCATGGTTATCTTTGTTAATACCTCCTAGAGGCATTATGGGTAACATTTTGTATCCAGATAACTCATGCCAGAAATCAGCCTATTTTGATACAATTCTTTGCACACAAATAGAGTGTTGTGATGTTCACATTTGTACGTGCCTCAATGTAACAAAATTGTTTGTGTGGAGCCACAACTTCTCACATAAAGAGCATCATCAGCTGTTTTTGGTTTGTTAGGCTGTTTGCTTGATGCGGTTTTAACAAGCTCACTTCCTACATTTATTCTTTCTTGTTTCTGGTGGTTGGTATCAGTAGTTGTTGCTGTCGCTGTAGGCTCAGTTTGGTTATGGTCCCAGTAGAAGCTCCTGATATGAGAGAGAGGAGACACACACACACACACACACACACACACACACACATATATATATATATATTGTAGAGTGTACAATATATAATATATAGAACAACAGGTTCTATATGAAGAGGGATAAGAGTGAAGAATCAGGAAAGAAGAAAAGAAAGAGTGAGAGAGAGAGAGAGAGAGAGAGAGAGAGAGAGAGAGAGAATGATGGAGATGATGGCTTTTTTTGCACAGAGTTAGCTGTTCCGCTGTTACTGGGGTGTGGATGTCTGTATTTACAGTAAATACTCGCAAGTAGAGTGGGGTGAATCACGGATCATGAGAGACACACATCCAACGGCAAAGATAGACTAGGCCTACTTACACACATACACATATAAAGAAGGCTCAAACGTACGTACACACACACACAAACATACACATACACAGAGATACAGGCATAGACATATACATTTAGACACACACACTAGCCAAACAACCAGCCCCTCAACTACAACATACAGAGTTCACACAAACACAGGATTACAGGAATACATGCAGACGTCATCTGTTCAGTTCAGTTCCATGAAAGTGCTTGTGTGCTTCCTCTCTCTTATGCAAGTCTTTGGTTTTAGGGAAGGCTCCCACTCTCTAAAACAGTCCACCTCCCAGTAAATGTTTGTTCTGAAGTACAAAGGGGGTGTCCTTTTTAAATATAATCTGAGATAGACACTAATTTTCCTTGAATCCTGGATTCAGCAATGTCCAGCTGAGTTGCATCCAGATGTAAGATTATCTACTTGAGTATATAAGGATGGGGAATGTCATTTAATGCACATTCCAGAGCTATGCTGGATTCTTGAGTCATTTTTGACATAATTGTTTGCAAGTGATATATAAGTGAAAAATGCTTCATCACATATACTCAACATATGCGTACTGTACAGACACAGCAATAAAGTGCTGTCAGGAACAGCATATGTCCTGATTCTGTATGGAAAGGAAATGCATTAGCATTTTAAGGGTTCAGGATGTGCTCTTAGAGCACATTGTTCTAGGGCTCTCTTTGAGCAGTGTGGGCTGCTTGAACTTTCAGCATGTTGGGGGGTGGGGGGCGTGAGGGGGGCTTCCAGTAAGGGCATGACCTTCTCCAACTTGTAAAGCTTTAACTCTGTCACTTGCCGTGCCACGGGACGTGCCCTCCCTGCCTGCCTTGACAGAGAAGGACACTCTGACAAGTTCCTGGGTGGAAGAGACGAGCCTCTTAAATATGAGCGACAGAGAGGGAAAGACAAGGGGGAAAAGAGAATGCACATTAAGAGATTTGGAGACCAAGAGGGGGAGAGTGGAGGTGTAAGTCAAGTTGGGAGGAGAAAGTGTGTGTGTGTGTGTGTGTTTGTGTGTGGGAGGGGGTGGACTGAGCTGACCTTACAATGTCATGTTTACATCCAGCATTAATGAACTGCTGTCATCATTAGTGACATGAGAGGGCAAGGCATACACCAGCTGTCTCACCATTATAAAAACCTACCAGAAAGAACAAATGTGTGTTGAAGTCGGAGGGTCAGACACACACACACACACACACACACAGTAGAGTACAACAAGGGTATCCTATAACCTGTCCTTCAGTAAACTAATGCCCAACTGACTGTCTCTCATGAACTTTCTCTGATGTCTGCTTTAACAATTCTGGATTTAGGGCAGGGACATAGATCATAGACAGACCTGCACTGACAACTAGTGTTTTTGGATTGAAAATGATTTGATTTCACTTACCGTAAAATTAGATTTTATATCTGCTATTGCTTACAATAAAAACAATATTTAATATTATTGTTTAACGTTTTTATAATAATGCCTACATTTCTTGTCCAAGCACTCATGCAAACACTTACTCATTAATCTAAAGTGCCTAACATCAACACGGATGTGTTGCTATCCCTCCACCCTCTATCTAACACACACACACACACACACACACACACACATATTCACATATTCTTGTCTTGGTCATAGGTCAGTGCAATCTAGATAAGGGCCTTGTATTTCAGAACTGTTATTGTCGCATGTGACTTTCAAAGATCAATTGCTAGGCATGTCAGCCAGGAGACAAGGTCTTCTGGACCATAAGATTTGAAAGGTAAAACTGGTCTGTTGTAGGTACAGAACACTTTCCTTATACAATGTGTGTGTGGGCCCATAGTGTTGTAATGCAACAGTGTAAAAGGAAAACTCTGGTGTGTTCTGTTGTTAGAGGACTAGTCTGCTAATTTCGTAAGGACTACAGATGTGAAGCACTCTAACAACAGAACTGTAGGATGAATGTGCCAGAGTTCTCTTTTAGTATGTTAGTATGTAAGTAAGTATGGAAATTAAAGAGTGCGCTTTTGAGTAAATGGGTGAATGAATTAGTGAATAAGTGAGCGAGCTAGTTAGCGGCTTAATCCCATTGCCCCCCTTAAACTCTAAGCCCTGAACCCTCAAAGAGTTAAAGGGATCATCCTGAGTGAATCAACCCGTAGCCTTGTTGTTTCATGTTGCCAAGCGTTATCAGTATGTATGAGAACAACAGAATTTGGTGCAATGTAGACCAAATAACGAAACATCAATCTCCGTCAATGCTAACTGATGTTAACTGAAGTTTTATTTTCCTATTCCCCCATCAGCTGGCAGTTTACAAATTTGGTTGAATCAAATGCTGGAATCACTACCTCTTTCCCTTACTCTGTTACAACACTACTCACTCATCCACAGTGGAAACACACACACACTTGCAAAAAAATGTAATTCTATGTGTATGGACATACACTCTCACAACACACAAACACACTCACACACACACACATTTACACACACAAATACAGATACTCACATAGACACACACACACACATACACAAACACCCACACACAAACACAAACACACACACACGCACACACACACATTTACACACACAAATACAGATACTCACACAGGCACACAAACACACACACACAAACAAACAAACTTTTACTTAAACTTAAATTACCCCCACCCCCTCCCCACACATACACTCTCTTATGAACGTTCATTGACCAGCAGCAAGCAGCCAACACTTCTCTGGCTCTATCCAGTTTTCTGGCTTACACACTGAGTCACTTGACTGGGCCATCATGCAGGAAGTGAAAGAGGAAGCCCACCCCCCTGTGTCCGACCCAGGTCCCCTCAGTCCTGTCGCTCACGTGAGGGAGCACACAAGCACACGCACATGCACACGCACACGCGCACACACACCACACAGACAGATTCCCCAACACACGCACAGAGCATGCACAGATGAATGCACATAACAACCTAACTGGTTCTGACCAGACAAGTCAGGCTGGGTACCACTGGGACCAACAATGAAAAAACAATGAACAATTTCTTTTTCAGCTGAAATTAGTTTTCTTAACTAAAATGTCACCCAAGCTTTTATTGAACATTCTTGCATTTCATCACAATGTTGAAATTAGAAATTAACAAATCTCTGATTTGTCTGAGTAGAAGAATGAAGAAGCATTTGTTCCAGAGGTAGTGTTTAGAATGGAGAAGGTTAAGTACAGTAAGGATTGTAAACGATCATGGCAAACCATGTAAGATAATGCTCAGTAATTCTGCAGGGAAATGACTTTCAAACTATGTCTTGTGAGAGTTTATTTTTTAATTCAAGCATTGGGTATCGTGTAGGTGATGTTTCTGAGAGGTAGCATATTGATGTTGCAGTACGAAGCAAAACAATGGTTATCGTAATATAAATGTTAACCTGCATAATGTTACACACACAGCTACTACACAGAAACACACTCTATCTCTGTCACTCACTCACTCACTTTGTTTGTTTGTTTCTCTCTCTCTCTCTATGTCTATTGCTCTCTTACTCTCTCACACACATGCACCCCAAAGGCAGCATTCCAGTGCATCTCACGGCACAGTGCCTCACATCGCATGGATTCCAACTCATGCTGAACTGAAGAAGAAGTGGACAGAGGCCACTGACCTCCACAAAACACACACACATGCACACACACACACACACACACAGGGTGGTGTCCACCAGCAGTAATCTTTGCCTGTACATATGCTGCTTTTCTTTGCTTCACCATCCAATTACCAACACAGAAATATAGAAATGTAGGCGTGAAATACACATCTCTTCTTTTACCTGACCGTTCATTTATCTGTGTAGTGTTTTGCTAGACAATAAAATGCACATTCCAAATCTACTCACAGGAGAAGAGTGTTTCCCCCATTACCATGTGCCTTAATGTCAGTTTGCCTGAGCAGCACTGTCATATAATATGACGTGATGACCTCACTCTCTGAATGTCACAGAAAAATGATGGCGATGGCGCCTTGCATTTTCTAATCAGACCGGCCATCAGACAGAAAACATGCTGACAAGTGGGATGGGCTGAACTGCTGGGGGCAAAGTTATCATAATGAGGTGTTTACACGGGCTCCCGATACACAGCCACCAGCACTGTTACCCCGCTTTGGAGCGGAGAGCAGAAAAAAAGAGAACAAAAAAAAAAAAAACTGAAAAAGGTCTCTTGCCCTGATGAGATCCCGTTGGATAAGGTTGCAGCCACCCAGACAAGTATTTATGTCAGTGATTATTGTGATAGCCGGAGTCTGGGGGTATCAGGTGGAGCAGAGAGTGAGTGTGCATGCATGTCCTTGTGAAAGGGCCGGTGGGGAAGGGATGAGAGGGGAAGGGAGGGAGTCTAAACGCTGTGTGCGTTGCTGTTCTTTTTTGCCTCCATCTTTCTCTTTTTTCGCTGTGCTTTTTATACTCCTGCCCTCTTCTTGTCCCATCTCCATCTCTCTCTCTCTCTCTCTCTTGCTGTCCTTTGAGTTATCTCCATTCTCCTTATTCATCACACATTTTTTTTATTTGCTTCTTGTTCTTTTCTCTTTGAGCCTCTCTGTCAAACACTCCTACCCTCCCCCCATCATTTTCTCTCTTTCTTATTCTCTATGTGTGCTGTGTCACACCATTTCTTCTCCTCTCTCTCTTGAGTCTTTATCTTATTCATATTCATCCAGACCTCCATCTTTTCTTCCATCTCTCTGTGTCTTTGTGCTCCCTCATTCCCTCTTCAATGCTCTATCTTTCCCCTATTTCTCATATTCTCTCTTTCCTATCTTTCACTCTTTATCCAACCCTCTCTCTTCCATCCTTTCTCCCTACCTCCCCTGCCTCTCAAATCCCCTCCCCACCCCCAGCGCTTCTCTCTCTCTGCTTTGCCTTGTGTGTGTGTGTGTGTGTGTGTGTGTGTTTCTTTGACGCCACGGGGAAGCAGACACCTTCGTTCCTGCTGACTCAGTCTTGAGCCGCAGGCAGTGTGACGGGCGGTGGGGTGGGGGAGGGGTTGTGGTGGTCAGGCCTGTGGCACACTATCACATGCCCGCGAAAAAAAAGAGCTGGCTAATGCCTTTCACAATGGCACCCCTCCCAAACGTGCTAAAGGGGTGGCAAACAGCGAAAATCAACCTCTTTCCTAAGGAAACACATCAACATTTTTCACATTTTATCATCTGCACAAGCAGATACAGTATATCTGTATTTTTTTGTGCTTTTCTTTTTTGTTTGTGTATGACGTAAAACAACATGCTTAATCACACCTTCACAAGTACACATATTAAGATGGAGGAAGCAATATAAAACAATCACTGGGTTAAGAGTAAGAGCTTGCTCAGGATGATTGTGATTGTGCCACCAGACAAGAGGCAGGGAGGTGATTGGAGCGTGGGACTGTAGAACAAACAGTGACATTCATGGCTAGCTGCATTCCTACAGTTATCAGCTCACTCTCATTCACTGTGCCTTGACAGGCAGGAGAAAGAGAGATCTTTTTCACATGAACTGAACTGTTCAAATGAAATAGTTGCTATAATGTTGATCCTTGGTATTGAAAACATTTTGAATAGAAACATTTTTATTCAGTACATACTGATGAATGTAGAGATTTAAAACAAATAATGCTGCAAAGCTATTTCAGTAAATTAAGGCATAAATGTCCATATGTTCATGCAACAACCGCCCTGAGGAACTAGCAGCTGACTTAACCTTCAGGATGACACTGTCGTCGACCCTCGAGAAAGCAGCCTAGCCCTGCACCCAGAGCCCTAAAGAAGGAAAGTGTGTCGTAATTCCTTGGTTGTCTGACTGCTCACGGGTGAGAAAGTGCTTTTGCACCTGTGTGCCGTCCCAGCCCCCTCCACGGCCGGCCGGCAGATCAGCACAGGTGGTAGAGCCACTGCGACGAGGTCACTCCCGTGCAGGCACACTGTTAAGGAGCAGTTGACAGCAAGGGCAGAGGTCAGAGTTCATGGCGGGGGGCACCTGCTGTGCGGTGCTTGGAGATCAGGCCTGTGTGGAGGAATGCTACATGAACAGATAGTTTGGACGCAGAGAGCGTTGTTTATAATCTTACCGATTGGGGTTTGTATAGATGGCTATTTTTGCTCAGCTGTAGCTACCAGCTGTAACAGGCATCCTAATAGATACACTAGTTTACACAATCCCACTTTCACATCCTCCAATTTTGCAATGTAGCTCTACAGAAATATCCTTTCTTCAGTTGCAGAGAAAAATAAAACATGAAAGTAAAACTAAATTATGTGAATGGAGGTCATACCTACATAAGCAGGGGTCAGCAAAATAAATACAGAGAGTAGTGTTTTGTTCATTAAAATGACCCTTCAATCTTCGTCCAGCATCATAGGATATAAATCAACAAAGCTGATAGCCTAAATCTGTAGTTCCTGTGTATCTCCTTAGCCAAGTTCACCAATAATTTAAGTACAACAGTATGCCCCACCTTACCACAGATTACTGTGTGGGATGTGTTTGAATGGGCTACCATGAGGCTATACTGTGTTGACTTTATCACAGATTTTGTGTATCCCCTGAAGATAAATAGAGTCAAATGCTCAATTGTTTTATTTCTCCTAATATTGAAAAGGAATTGAAAAACAGACATAAACACTGTTGTTGTTTTCCTCTCTTTCTCTCCCTCTTGCCCCCCCTCACTATTTGCCGTTTCCTGCATGCGGAGAGTGGAGCAGAGTGCTGAGCCTTTCCTCTGAGCCAAAGAGCAGAGGTGACAGGGACTGACTTCCACCTTAACCATTATCTCTCTCCCCCATGCTGCCTTCTCAGGCCTGGCAGAAAAATACCAGTACCCCTCTCACAGCACAACAGTCAGGGGGCCTGGAGGAAGCAGACCAGCTCTGGGGAGGTCAAAGGGCAGCTGGGAGTGGGGATGGTGAGGGGGGGTTAGAGAGTGCTTTGAACTCCATTGGCGGGGCTGGGGGGGGGGGGAGTGAATGTTGAATGGAGTGAAATGGAGAACACAGACAACAATCACTGAGACATACAAAGAATGGGAAGAATAAATAAAATGAAAGGTAAGATAGTCCCCTGCATTGTAAATTCTCACCAATACATGTGTGATTTGTTTGCAAACCAAAGAATAGGAACAAGCGATGAACAGTTTTGAAGAATTATGTTGCCTGACATAATAAACGCAATTTCAGTTTCACTCAGTTTCGTTTTCGTTTTACATGAAGGCGCCATTGTCATGCTGCAAGTGCTGTAACGGTGTGAAGAAGCCTTAGGGGGAGCCAAGAAAGTCTTCATTCACCCCGTAATGACGGATTGAAACATCAAAGTTGGCTACAAAGACTACAAAGCTTGTAAATTAACCTAAACACAGCCTAAAATGTTGCATAGTTTCCCTTTAACTCAGAGTAACTTGCTCTAATTAAGCTGTGGTAAGAACTGGCACTGTCAGTACTAGTTGTGCCATACAGATGTAATGACGTGAACACAACAAGGCCAAGCCTTTTGTCTGATCTGTTGTTCAGGTTCTGTTTTAACAGTGTTTAAAACAAAATATTTTCCCCTTTTAATATTAGAGTAGTCTACCTCAATGCCTCAGTGATCTGGCAGTGCAAAACAATCCAAATTTAGGCAATCTTTCATAAGTCATTCCTTCTTGTGTGTTTTGGCCATTTTTTGTAAAAACTAAAAACTGGAGCATTTCAATATGGCCTTATGTCACAGTCCACACTGATGAAAAAGAGAAGTTCATGCATAAATATCATACTGAACACAAACGTTTGTAGCATGACCATTCTCAGTAATATATTATATGTGACTACAGACAAGATGTCAGCTGACAGGCCTCTCTGACAGCGAGTTTGAGATGAAGGAAAAGCACAACAGTGGCATTGTTTTGGCCATCTCTTGTTGTATTGCATGTCCTTGAAAATGTGCACACACCACAGATGCAAAATATGTGCGTGCGCGCGCACAAACACACACACACACACACACACATACTCACACACACACAAATGTCAGCTAGAAGAAATTCAAACCATCAAGAAAACACCACATCAACTCAAACTGTGGGGACATTTAACAAGGGCATAGGTTTAGGTAAAACAAGAGAAATGCCAGAAGCAATGATCTGTCATCATCACGTCACTATAATTCCTGGCAGCAAATGAAAACCTTGACGGAAGTCCTCACAGAAGAGAACTAAAGCTCTGCATTTAAAATGCGAATCTCTAACGAATAATGATAGGCTGTTGATAAGTACAACTAGCAGCTAGTGAATTAAGCTAAAATATAATATGGAGTAATATATTATCTCTGCATTTATACAACACTAAAATCATTAAAAAGCAACAATTCAATGTGAGTTACGATTTTTAATGAACAACTTGCAAAACACCCCATTCCCCATAAGATGGACAGCAACAGATTTATGAATTTAAAATCAAAAAGTCTTCTTTATGTTTAAAAGTAAAAATTAAATGAACTAAGCATGTCATTAAATGGGCTTACAATCACAGTAAAAGGTGGACACAGTGCACAGTCCATGAATTTGTAAAAGGCCAGAAAACAATCTCCAAAAACCTTACCATGACAGGTTGCATTGAAATATATCACGAAAAAAATGTCCAATGCCTCCTGTGAGGTGTTAATATGTTCTGATATACTCTGTTGACTTCTAGCATGATACTCTCTTTCAGAAATCAAACTTTTATACACAAATATTCTGCTTGTAAGTGACACAGAGTTGACTTGAGTAGACTAATACATTTGATGTCATTTTCGTTTTCAGAATAAACTGTACAAAATTATGTTAACAGCAGGTTCATCTGAGAAATATCTCAACAACTGTACCAAGGTAAAACACAATATAAAGTTGTACTCCCTGACTATGGAAACGTTTAATAGAGGATAAAACACTCTTAATTGCATAACGTATCACATGAAACGGAAGCAATACTGCGAGATGTCCTATTAGTGGCCAGCACAAGTGGTTTCTCCCGCTGCTTCAGTCATCTTGCTTGATAGCCTAATAACCACTGAATCATAGCACACTATGAATAAATATGTGTATGAAGTAAAGGCAAAAGAGACAAAGGCTTTTGAGCTTTGGAACTGTTCACTTCAGTGACCCCCTGGCTATGAAGAAAGGAATTCCGTTTCCATAAAAAGCCTGGTCAAACAATATCCAGTTTTATTGCAGTCTGTAGAGCAATTACCTTAGCTCTGAACATAACAGTAAACTGTCAACTGTAAGTGAAAAACTCACATTAAAAACTCGGGCGAGGACGGGCTGTCACTGGTGGACCCAGTTTCACGATAACCGTTGCCACCAGCCAGTCTCTCACACTTAAGTTTGTAAGCGTCTCTCTCGCGAACCAAGCGATTCAGCTCATGCTTTAGGTGCTCGACTTGAGACACAAGACTGCTCTTCTCGTGCTCCAAAATGTGTTTCTGCTGCACGCGCTTGTGGCGACAGGACTGTGCGTAACCCCGGTTCTTGAGGGTCCGGCGTTTTTGCTTCAGGCGGATCACATCCTCCTTACTCAGGCCTCTGAGGTGACGGTTGAGCTCCCGCACAGACATGGACACGAGCTGGTCGTCCGAAAAGCGGTTCTCAATGGCCTGGTTCCGGTCGTGTCGGGTCTGGTGGTACTGGTGATGCTGGGTTTGCTGAAGATTGAGCTGTTGCTGGGATATTGATGGTGACATATCGCTAAGGTCTTGTCTATGAGGATATTCGCTTTTCGCTGGATTTTGCGCCCCAGGGTGACTCTGAAGTGCGCCGCTGTGATGTGGGAGTCCCGGGTACTGCTGCTGATGGTGAGGGACAGGATGCTGCGTTGGATAATGCGCTGCTCTATACGAGTCAAACTCTGTCTGCTGGTAAGATGGGTGCATCTGAGGTGATGACGGATGACCATGAACCGAGCTTCCAACAAGGGCCTCCATCGCATCTTCTGGTGTCAGCCCCAAGTTGTGCGGCTCCAGATGAGAGGGGTAAGCACCACTCGTCATGGTCCAGTAAAACTCTTCTTGGTTGTTCCTTTGTCCGGTTGGACTGAAGCCAGGCGACGAGGGCTCAGAGTTGCAAGGGGTGCTCATTGGTGTTGTGGACAATGAGCCTGGAGTTTGGACCTGGCTACACTGCTGAATGAAGGTGCGGTCAAGTCCCAGCATGTGTTCTTTTTTAACGTCAAATTTCATCAAGTCAAAGTCGTTGTTGAATTCAAGTCCAACTTGATTCTTTGCCACACTCAAGTGGTGCAGTTCAGCAGCCATGCTCTTCTCTATTTTATTGTAATACGTGGTCAAGAGCTCTCGCCAACACTTGCCTTTTACGCATACGAATGCCCGGAGAGAATCCTGCTGCAGGATCTTGTGAAGTCTAATAAAATCCTTAGATGTCGCTGTAGGAGTCAGGCTTGCAACCTAAACTCTTGATATGTTGTACAACAAGCTTGATATGAAGCATATAACAGTCCTGTAAAAACTGCACGTCAGCAGTAGCAAGCATTGGAGCGCACTGCCACAGCAGACACAAACTCCAGTGTTAGAGCTGTCAAAGAAGCACGCCTTCTTATTGAAGCACCGTCTCGTGATGTCACGCTTATAGGAGGCCTAACTCCGCTTTCGTCCAATCAAAGTGCGATAGGATTTATAGATGAGTAGCCTCGCAAACCGTTTACTGTCGAACAGCCCCCTTAAAACTTAAGAGGTACTGTTCTGCTGGTTTAACAATATTTTTTCTATAATCGTTATACTATATGTCATGTAGGCTATTCAATTATGTCCTATTGTTCGGGGCATTACAGATCATGACGACTCCCTCAAATTGTCATAGCCTATTTGAATGAATGTACGTTGATCCGCGTTTTGTTCATGACAGGCTTCGTCTCATTTCAAGTACATATAGTCATTACAATGCTAAATCTGTTTACGAGATGAAGCGCTCAAAAACAAAATTAACAACAACAACAATAACTCCACAGCAAGTGGTACAACGCAATTATTAAGAGAGGTGTCAATGACATGAATTGATTAAAAAAAGAACAGCCGACTTAATCAGTTAATTGCTTGAGCTATTACAACAGGAAACGCTGATTTTGCTCTTTAGATTTGCAAGGAGGTGACCTGCTGACACCTCGTGGTTAACATTTTGAAGGGCGCGCGAGCTGCTAAACCCTGTTGGCTCTCTAGGGTTAATGAACCAACCGGACAAAGATAAGGTAATTGTTTTTTTTATCCCAAATGTAGCATTTATTAAATGTATGTACTGTATTATTAACATGCCTTACCAATATCTGGATAAATGAGAGTGACAAAGAGAGTGAAAAGTACAGACCATGTATTTGTATACATAATATACTCCAACATAGAGTGGGTACTTCCAGGCCTTTCTTTGGGTATTTGGTAAACAAAGATTCCTCCAATAACCAGATAGTTGAGTTCACTTTGAGTGTAGAAGAGAGAGCAGAGACACAAAATCAAGAGCAAAAAACAAATATGGAGAGAATGGAAAGGAACAAACATGGACATGGAACAAAACTTGAAAGAATGGGGAGCATGAGCAGGAAAGTCATGGTCAGACATCACAAGGCTGAAGTCATGATTGCTGGAGAACAGCTCAGGTGAGAGAAAGAAAGAGAGAGAGAGCTCTATACTGCTTAAAATCTGCTAGGTAAGGTATATGGAGATCTGTCCAATACAGTTCACTATAGAGCAGATGAACTACCTCATCCTTCATAATTTACTTTTGATTTGTCTTTCATCAACATCTAACAGGAGTGCAGACTGTGTTGTCATAATTAAAATAAACTCTTCCTCTGCAGGCTTCGACTACATGACAGCAAACTGATAAAGGATCGCAGGTACCACTTGCGTACCTATCCAAACTGCTTTGTTGCACAAGAGCTCACTGACTGGTTGGTAAGCCACAAAGAAGCACCAAACCGTCAAGTGGCTCTCCAACTTATGCAACATTTGATCAACCATGACATCGTTCACCATGGTACACATTTTTATGTAACACAAGTGATGGGAAATGTTTGTGGTCACAGATATTGCTCTGGAATAAACACATATGCTGGCCTACACTAAGACAGTTATTCTACTTTGACACAGCATGTAAGGGGGGAGATGGTAGAAGACTACCTAATTGAATGCAAGTAACTTGTATAAATTATTTCCTAATCTTGAGAAAAGAAATTGTTATGTTTGTTTCTACAGTGTGTGACAAGAGTCCCATATTCAAGGATGCCGAGATATTGTACCGTTTCAGGAAGGATGATGGAACTTTTCCTTTCAACATTGAAGTGAAAGTCTTCATGCGAGGGCAGACTCTTTATGAACAGTAAGAGTTTGTTTAAATTAATTTTGATAAACCAACTCAATATTTCTGGCAGCAAAAAGCAGCCAAGACATTATAAACTTGAGATGTTTTATGTGGATTACTTAGGCCTATTTATGAGGTGTTACAGTCTTGCTGTATTTTACCTAATGTGGGGAGTTAGAGAAACACTGGAAATGAAATGAAAGGGGAGATAAAGAAATGACAGAAAGGAACAGATGAGTGAACAAAAGAAAGAGAGAGAAAAACAGAAAATAATTGGCCAATAAGACATTACACAGATGACAGGTTATTTTTTGTAATATTACACAATACAATGTTTGGAGCAATGCTGTCAGGCTGTGCTGCTGATACAGTTTGGGCTCTTTAAAAATGATGCTTCTTACTTTTATCTAGACAATGGAAATAATCATTAAGTATTGTTAGTACTCAACAACACAGCTCGAAGAGTTGGCAAAAGTATCATTAAGCTTCAAAGATGGAAAACGCAACATGACAACAAACAAGTTCCTACTTACTCTCCATCCTACTATGTTCCCCTGTCCAGTCTCATCAGCAGTAGAGACTCCATCCTCCAGCTGCGGGAGGAGAAAGGGGTGATGTATGAGCGTTCTTTTCCAGGCTGCCAGTTCATCGACTGGCTGCTGCAGAATGGAGAGGTGCCCAGTAGACGGCAGGGTCTGGAGCTGTGTAAGGCCCTGCTAGAGCATGGCATCATTCAGCATGGTCAGTGGGAAATGCCACCCCCCCGTCCTGACTTCAGTTCAATATGTCTGTGAATAGAATAAGGTGGTAAGAAATATTATTTATGGGGGGTGACTATAGAAATGCCAAAGTTATATTTATCTAATATAATACTTAGACACACATACCTAGAAACACTTTGTTTTTGTCTCTCCACATTTCTCTTCACATTTTATTTTTTCCACATCCACTGTCTTAATGTTTTTACTGGCTATATTATGCCCATTGCACAACTTTTTCCTGTCCTTATCCAAAACAATCCATCCAAGTTTTTTTTATTTTATTTTAGTGTGTGTGTGTGTCTCTTGAAAATGCCTAGTATTGCACTCCTACTGCACCAGTCAAGCCTGCGATTTTTTACCTCAGATTTAAAAAAAAAAAAAAGTTGTTGCCTGGTGTGTCTTTCTGTTTGTGTTGTGTTCTGTTTGTGTTAAGTTACGTTGTTTTTGTACCTGCCTGTGTACCTTTTTTGCACTGAATGTCCTTTGCACTCTTCACTTTTACACCTTTGGGTACTTCTACTCTCCACTATGCACACTGGTATCCGTCCTCACCTTACAGATGGCTTCTGTGAGCTTTCTGAGTCTGTGTGCCTATATGTATGTTGTTGTATAAGTTAGTAACTGGACACCTCCATTTCTTTTTATTCTCTTTTCTCTTCTTTTCCTTAATTCCTCCACTTTTACCACTTCCTGTTTTTCATTTAATTTACGCTCTCCTCTCCTATCTCTTTGCTGTCTTCCCATAGTCTCTCTGAAGCACCACTTCTTTGACAGTGGGCTCCTGTATCAGTTCTGCATTAATTTCCGCCGCCGGCGTCGGCTCTCAGAGCTGCTGAGTGAGAATGAATTTGACGAGGAAGGTGTGGCTCCACTTAGGCAGGAGGAACAGGCTGAAAGCCCCTTTACCCTGCGCAAGAACCGTCCTGCACAGGGAAATACCACCTTCTTGTCTGGTGATTATAATGGAACATGAACAATAATTAGATTGGAGATTATATTTTACAATGTGCTTAATGTGTTCTCAAGCCTGTGATGACCAGACCTTAAACTATTGTACTTGAAGTGATGGAGCCAATAGATTAACAAACCACAGACCCACAAGTTGAGACATTGAGGCTCCTTCTTAAGCTTAGCACAAATAATTACCAGATTACAGTACTGTAATTTTTTATCTGCCAGGAGAGAGGGCTTAACTTTTACTTAAAAAGCTTTAGACAAATATATTCATCAAAGTCGAAACATTACCATGACTGCATTCAGAGAATCATTTGTGAGAGTAGATATTCCAATAAATGGAATACAACTTTAAGTGATTGTTGGAATATACTTGGACCAAAAGTATTTCTACTTCTGAGTTGTCTCAACTACATTGTATTGCATCAAATATGCAGTATACTATTATAATCATAAATGAATATTACAGACTGATAAAAATCCACTTATTGTGCCATTGACATTCTAGTTCAGCCCTCTGAACTGAAGGCTGCATCAGGGCCTCATCGGAGCAATCTAACAAATCAACAAGTTACTGCCAGTTACAGTCACGCCAACTCCCTTTCATCAGGACCTCTGGTGAGGTGCAATCCTAAATCAGGTGATTTGTCCGTTTACATCTTACAATAGCGCCACAATTGCAGTAAAGTGCTCAACACCCCAGAGATAAACATTTACCCCAACATAGGCACTGTATGACAGGATTTCTTTCACTGACCACTTGTATGCTAATGTTGACAGTGCTGAGGAAGAATGTTACCTGTGAAGAACTGTTGTCCCCTGGTGCTCCTTTTATCAGGAGGGTTTTAACGGTAAGATTTATTAAGATTGTTAAAAAAAAAAAAAAAGAAAAAAACATTCCCTGCTCCCACCAAAGTCAGAAAAATAAAGTGATGTAAAACTATAGTGGAACAAAACATGTATATTGCATATTTTCCCTACCGACCCATACACAAATATACTGTATTGCATATACTGTTCATCTTGTCAGATAATTCATAGTCCATAGTCAAAGTCCAGATTTGGCTCTGGAACAAAATAAGTTTTTCTTTTTCTGTGTTGTTGCTGTGTTTTCTGTATTGCCCTGATACACCTTTGAGAGGGCAGTATGAGTCCAGTTTAAACAGGGGGTGTCAGGTTGATATGACTCTTCTATAGCAGTAGGTACTTGCCATTTAGGGCAAGGTGAAATCAGTCAATGATTTTTTTTATGTGACAATAACCCTCTGGAGTGCTTTCTTGTGTGCATGTTCACAGGTGTTGGGAGATGCTTTGGGCTGGGGTTTTGTAGTTAGGGGAAGATCCCCATGCTATGTGCAAGCTGTCGATCCTAGCAGTCCAGCAGCAGCTGCTGGAGTTAAGGTAAAATACCAATTCAAAAAATAAAATAATTCACACTTGCCAAAAAACGGACCAAACGTTCTGTTTTTTATGTAAGTCATTCTGTCTCCCTGTGTAGGTGCGTCAGTTTATCTGTCAGGTGAATGGGCGCAGTGTTCTCCATCTGGATTACCGAACACTGAGAAAGCTTGTGATGACCGGGCCTCGAACTGTTGTACTTGAAGTGATGGAGCCAATAGATTAACAAACAAGGCCCACAAATCGAGGAATTATCCATGGAGCTCAATTAGGCTATGCTCTTGTATTTATAAGATTGAAGTTTCACTTTTTGCCATAGCATCAGCACAGACTCTAGGCCTCTAACAGCTATTTGGTGACTGGCCTCATGGAGAACAGCCTAGACCTGTTTTCCAGCAAAATAATAACAATATGCATCTTATAATTTACTATTTATTGGAACTTTATTCAGAAAACATGAAGTGAAAAGAAAACATGAACATGAACTTTCCTTCTAAGATAATTGATAGCAGGTCTGCCCAGACTGTGGTGCTTCGCTTACATGGGTTTATGAAAAATAAAATAATTAAATAATATTCGATGTCCAACACAGTAAATCATTATGCCCCCCTACTGGCAGTATTGGCAAGTGGGGAATGTTTGCTAGCCAGCAATGTTTTTTTTGTGTGTTTACTCTTAGTCGTGGACACGCTTCTTTGAATCATGCAAATGATGCCGAACGATATTGTTGTTTACTGGGGTGGCCACACACCTCTGTGTTTAGAAGAAGTTCGCGCTCGCTGCATCTGGATATGAGATTTTTTCTTTTAAGTTTTACACAAATATATGTCACTTCCGCTGTACTCGGTTCGCCATTTTGGACAGGCTTGGCCCGAGCCATGATGAGGAATGGTCTCGATATAGGAAAACTTGCCGTTTATGATACCTCTTCGTTGTGTATTTGATTTAAAGATCATCTGACCACTGTAGAACAACACACTGCATCGCATAGTCCAGCCTACACCCCAGCAACCGGGCATATTTCATTTACAGAAACACATGGCACAGATGATCAGGATGAGTTGCACAGCCCCACCGGCAGCCGAGTTTAGACGAAGGACAACTGCAGCACCGGGTTGGACACAATAAACTGGAGTCGGTCTCCTCTGTCCTGCGGGTTTGGATGGAGTAACGTGCAGTCCCAGAGGGGTGAAATATTTGCTGTCCCGAAAGAAAGAGAGGTATATAATAGTATAGCCATTTTCAATATGTACCGTAAAGCATTGTCTACCAGCTTTCGGTGTTGAATCGCTTGACTACTGTAAACACCACCTAAACTAAGATATCCCACGAGATGCAATTGTTGTGGCAATCAGGGGCACGAGGTGAAAGTTTATTTGGGTGATTAGTTCACTGGCCGGCAAACTGAAAGTGTTCTCGTCGTTTGGATGCTCCCGTTAGCTTCGGCTGCTTGCTACGACTGAGAACAATTAGATCGGATGTATAGATTGAGACCTAGCCAGGCAGCTAGCGTCGGGCTGGCCTACTCTAGCTACAATAGCAAGTCTAATGTTATACGCAGTGACATACCCATTGCTATCCAAGACGTATAGCTAGTCAGTTAGCTGATGTTCGCTAGCAACTAGCCAGCGGCCAGCGATAGCTGTTTTCCCCTTTTGTTACAGAGAAATAATGTTAGCTTAAGTGAGTTGGTTAGCCATTTCCTTAGCCAGCTGCCTATAGTTGATTGTATCTCCCAATTTTCTTAGATGTTCAATACTGTAGTGAGCTAGCTAAAGTTAGCTTTTGCTATCAGATAACTAAGGAACACCGGATGAGCGAAGTAACCGTGATTATTATTTGAAATGCATTGCTTTGTTGCAGGAACTAGTCCGCAATTTGGCTATTGCTATTCAACAAGAGTTGAAATTCTACTTTCAGAACTCGATTAATATGAGTTTTGAGTTCATGACTTTCTGGCGGGAGCATGCACACCACTGGTTACAAGAAAATCGGTTTCATAATGGCTTCTTGTTGCCTGTATGTCACCGAGTTTGTTGTGATCCCTGTTAACTCTGAGGAAAAGCACAGGACGATAAGTTGCATTACTCGATCATCCTTTCTCGCTTACATGTCAGTCGTTGTATCACATTGTAAAGTGAAAATGTATCTGGTAATTCTGAGTGTTTTTTTTCCTCCACCTTTGCTCCTCAGCTGTAGCAAAGATGTTTCAGCTACCGGTGAACAACCTCACAAGGATACGAAAGGCCAGGAAGTCGGTGAAGAAAGTGCTTGTTGATATTGGCCTAGAGTACTGCAAGGACCATGTAGAGGTAAAATATTTGTTTGTGTATTTATTAATTTAATTATTTGTTTGTTTGTTGTGCTTCATGTGATGTTGAAGTGTTACATTTCTGCCTTAAATATGAAGATGCCATTAAAGGTGTAAAATCTTGTCTTTCATGTGGCAAAGATGAATTGTGTAAACATACTTTGAATGTCCCTAATTTGTCTTTAAAATGGCCTTGTTATGGACAGGATTTCAAAGAGTTTGGTCCAGATGATCATTATGTGAAGAATCTTTGCTGGGAGGATGTCTGTCTGTGGTATCCACAAAAACCACAGGTATGAATCAGTTGAAAGCTGAAATTCATTAGTTTTCTGTGATTGACTAGTATGTGGTTTGTTTGTGGTTATTTGACCAATTCCATAAATACAGCATTGTTATATTGTAACTCTTGTCTTGTTTCCGTAATGTTCCATAGGACTACAGGTCAAAACAGTTCTGCTGTTCAGAGTGCCCCTTCTCTTCCAAATACTTCTCGGGATACAAGAACCACTTCCGCAATGTGCACAGGCAGGACTACGAGAAACACATTCTTCTCAACTGCCCCTACTGCATGTACAGTGGCAACAAGAGGTCATTGGAAACGCATGTACGACTCTTCCATGCAGCCAACAATGCGTACCGTCAGAACATGACATCCAACCAGGCCAACATGATGGCAATGAAGGATGGCTCTCTCCAGGCTGTGTATTTTTGCAAGACCTGCACCTACCAGGACCCCTTGTACAATGTAGTGCGTCGGCACATTTATCGTGAGCACTTCCAGCATGTGGCCAAGGCCTACGTGAACACGGACTCTGAGAATAAGTCGGGTGGTAATGGCTCCAGCTCTGGCATAAACGGCATCCAGTGTAAGATATGCCAGTTTGCACCTCGCTCTTATGAGGCACTCGTACAGCACGTGGTTGAGTTCCATGAGAAGATCGGATATCAAGTCACCGCACTGATCGGCCACACAAACATCCCAGTGTCCAGACCCACATATCAGGCTGGTTTGCCAAGGGGAGCTGTCTTGACTTCCGGGGGTTGGCGTCCTCAGGCACCACAGCAGATGAACCGCATGGTCCCCCCCAAAATGGGGATACCAGTCTTGGATCACTTAAAGCAAAATACTATAGGCTATAAGCTTCCGATGGGGCAACCTATACGCCTGGGCCCTGCTGACAGTGCAAAACTGTTGGGTGTGTGTGATCCCATCCCGGTAAAGAAGCCGCATAATGTGTCCACTGCTCAAACACAGAAGTGGAAGATCTGCACAGTGTGCAGTCAACTCTTCCCAGAGAGTGCATACAGTGCCCACTTTGAGAAGGAGCACCAGGCAGAGAAGGTTCGAGTGATGGCTAAGTACATCATGAAGATCCATAACTTCACTAGCAAGTGTTTGTACTGCAACCGCTACTTGCCCACTGACACACTACTGAGCCATCTCCTGGTACATGGGCTTTCCTGCCCACTGTGTTACACGACATTCAACGAAGTAGAGAAAATAGTTGCACACAAACGCCAGTGTTGCCCAGAGGAGACGAAGACTGTTCCTGGCGAGTCTCCTCTAACATTTGACCTCACAGTTGCGCTTGGCAAGCCCAAAAACATCCAGCTGATTGTTACTACCTACAACATGAAGGACGCCTCTGAACCGTCCTCCACTAAGGCAGAGACCAATGTGTCTGACCAGCCCAAGAAAGTGCTTGGCAAGAACCCAGACAGTCAGCACGATCCGCCGGCCCCCAAGGTATCTCCTGTGACACCCAAGGCGGAGGTTGGAAAGACCCTCTGCCCCCTCTGCTTCTCCATCCTGAAGGGGCCCATATCTGAGGCCCTGTCACTACACCTGCGGGAGCGTCACCAGGTGATCCAGACAATGCACCCCGTGGAGAAGAAGATGACCTACAAGTGCATCCATTGTCTGGGTGTCTACACGAGCACCATGACTGCCTCCACCATCACACTGCACCTGGTGCACTGCCGTGGCGTGGCCCAGTCTCAGGGAGGTTCAGCCAGGCCCAGCACTGCAAGGGCTGGTCAAGTCACCAAGCCTGTGGCCACCCTGCGTCCCCCAGGCATAGGAACACTGAAACGGGAGCTGCCTCCACCAGATAATCTGGATGCAAAAAAGAGGAAAATGGTGGACCACACAAGGTGCTACCCCACAGTGTTTGTGGAGAAGCCTGAGGAACCGGTTGTGCTGGCTTTGGATCCCAAAGGCCATGCAGAGAAGACTTATGAGGCTCGCAAGGCTTTCCTCACTGCCTACTTCAACTGCCACCCTTACCCATCGCAGCGTGAGGTAGAGAAGCTTGCTGCCAGCCTCTGGCTATGGAAATCTGATGTGTCTAGCCATTTTGCCAACCGCCGCCGCTCATGCGAGCGAGACTTTGTCACTAGGAAGGCTGTTGTGTTGCTCGGCTTTAACATGCGTGCTGTCAACCAGGTCAAGCACGACTTGGACTTTGACCCACAGTGGTATTTCGAGAGCACAGACGATGATAACAAGCACTCAAGGATCACTAAATCCAGACTGAAGGATGCTGGAGGCTTTCATCACAGCGAGAATGCCAAAGCAGCTCAACAGTTTGCCATCAGGCAGCCTGTGATCACAGGACAGGGTAGTCTACACAAGCCGAGCAACAGTGCCTTCATGCCGAAACCCGGCTCTTATCAAGAACCCATATCCATTGACTCTGATAGCGATTCTGATGTAGAAGAGACAACCAGTTACGCAAAGCCCTATGAGCGACCTCATACAGTGTTGGCAAGGGGAACCGGTGCCCATTCAGCCCAGCAGCCAGTGTTTCTCTCTCAGGAGAGACGGCCCAGGCCCCAAGAGAACTCCTCACATAGTTTAGCTGGACTCATAGATGGACCTTCTGTGGGCCACTCTGCTAGAGATGCGGCCAAGAGCATGGACAGCTCTCTGTCTGTGTCCAGCCCAGAGGAGGAGACATGGGCCCGTGGGACTGTGACTCTTGACGACAGCAGCTACAGGCCAGCTGGTATTTTTGAAGGACAGGGGAAAGAAGTGGGATTGGTGGGTAGGTGAGCAACACAACATTGACCATCTTTCAGTTTGCTGCCAACTTCTCTTGTCTCTCTGCCGGAGAAAACCTGACTCTGACTGACTGAATCTTGACCTCCCTACAATTTGTTCAAGGCTATAATAGAGGAAATGGTTACACAAAGGCGACATGGCTAATTCAAATTAACAACAACAAAAAAAAAAACATTTAATTTGATTAACTCTGGTAAAACCGTTGTGCTGAAAAGTATACATTGAGTGACTGAGGGGAAAGAAAAATGCATTGTGATGGTAGATTGCACCACTTCAGTGATGTATCAACAGCAGTGATGAAAAAAATCCCTGCTCGAAGTACTGTTTGGATTTAACTGAGATGAACATGGACCTCTATTTTCCCAAATTGTATAATTTAAGTGTCTCTCTTAAGTGTATATTTTATATGCATTTCCCTCTATTTAATCACATTCTTAACAAGTAGTTGCTAAAGAAAATCATGGAAAATTGATTTCTCTTTTTCTCTTTTTTTTTTTTTTGGTAATTTTTATCAATAAAAAGGAAAGCTTAGCCCAAATTCAAAAATTAACCGAAAATGTGGCGGATAGTAATTATTCAGCTTATAGAAATTAATTTCCTGCATTTTGATATTTCTGTTTGTTTCCTATTTATTTTTCTTTTGGCATTCTTCCTGGCTTCAGACCATTCCCTCACACAGAGAACATCCCCACATCCCTCAGATGTTGAAGCTCTGAATGTGAATGGCTCTAGTAGACATAAAGACCTCAGCTAGTCCTACGGATGCAGGTTGGGAGATCGCACAGTCTTTGAGTGAACATTGGTGTGTGTGTGTGAGTGAGTGAGAGTGTGTGTGTGAGTGTGCGTGTGTTCTCTCAGCTCCTGCTTTGTGGTTTCAAGTGCTTCAATCATAAAGATGCTTAGGATAATAATCAGAGGAAAGACATGTTTTTTTTTCTTTTGAGCTAAATCTACCTGTACAAGCTTGAATATGTTGTTTTCTAAAAAGGGCACAAATACAAGGTTTCATGTAGACTATTGTCCCTGGGAGGATGACACTATTCTGGTGGTGTTAAGGGTCTTAATAACTTGCATGATATGGACACTGTAGATTTAGCTTTTCTGAAGACTTGTTTTCTCTTATAGCCATGCCGGTACTGGTAAATTCCCATTGCCAGTAGTGGAAATGATTTTTTTGAATCATTGAAAAGAGCTTTGCAGATGTTGTTTATCTAATCTAATCAGATTTATACCCCACAAGATTGAAAGCTTCAAACACTCATGTGATTCTTGGGACTCTACATTTGTCAGCCTTTTTTCATGTTGGGATTTGCCTGAAATGAATTAAATTAATACAGTGTTTATTAATAACTGTCTTACTGTGCTATGAAACCCAACAAGTGTTTTTGTATTTTTATATATGATGGGGTAAAATGATTATTCTGTTATCATTCAGAGACAGATGCCCAAGTTATGTCTTTACTTTTCTTCCTGTTTTTTCTTTTTCTTTTTTTGGAATGTGAGGGTTTGTGTAAGGATCTCAGAAATGTTTATGTTGGCAGTCATGATTATTATTCACTGTCTGAATGCTAGGTATTTGTCCTCTGTGTGACTAATGTGTAGCATCTTTTTTTGTTAAATTATGTAGTTATTTTGAACAAACTCCTTTTGAAAAAATAAAAATAAAAAGTGAACTTTTGTTGCAACACCACATACATAGGTGTAAATTGCAAAGCAGGGAGTTGTACATGACTGTTCTCTAATGTGATTCTCTGAACAACAGTGAGTGTTCAACAGTTCTTGGAAAAACATCCTCAGTTTACTCCTTAAGTTTTGAATTGTTCTGCAAGTTCACATGGCATGCATAACAGCCCCTCTTACTCTGTAGGATTATATTTCATTAGATGTGTGATCTGCCTCACTTGGATGTGATTTTGGAGTGCTGATGCTTTTCACCAGAAGGGGGCGGTCATTTCACACCATGTTTGCCATGATTCCTCTGAGTGTTTTCTATGCGCATGGTTGAGGTGAAAGTAGGAGCAAGGTAGGGATAATCCAGCGATATCGATTCTAAAGGTAGGAAGAGATGCATAATCTAGGGTTTCTGAAGTTCATTAGTCTCTAGACGCTTTAGATTAACATTAGAACATGTCATAGCAGATGCTATACGCCTTTGGTTCCCAAACTTGAGCTCTGTTCTTCCCTTAGGTGCCAAAGAGGATTTGTGTATGTTTGTGTAAAATCATTATGACACACTTACGCTTACTGGACAGTATAAAGTAAGCAAATAAAAATTATAAATGTGGTCCTCACACAGAGAAGGGGACACTTCTGTGACCTCTGAGCCAGTGCCCTAAACCAGAACTTAATTGAATTGCATGTTCTGTGCTGAGGATATATTTTTTTAAATGGCTGTTGATTTGAAACTTGTGATGCTTGTGATACAAGTGTATACCCTACCTGTGCAAATTCCCAAAAGAAAAAAAATTGTGGGAAAAAAAAAACAAGTTCTCTCAGTTATTTGTATGGGTACAGTAGTCCTCAATTCTACAGTCAGTCATGTTACATATAAAATCAAACACTGGAAGGATTGGTTTGTTGGCAAGAAACCAGGACCATAGCTCCTTGTCTAAACTTATCACAAAAGTTATCAAAAGGAAAACTGAATGTGTTTTTTTCAGACTTTTTTATGCTTATTTATGCTTCGTTTCAATACTATATGCTACATCCTATATTATGTTTGCACATATGGAATGTTTTGTTCTTCTGTACATGAAAAAATCACAATTTGAAACATGTATACAGGATTTATCAGAGGCATTAATTCTTTAATGCTCTCATGTTTTAATTGTTGACCTAACAGGGCAGACATCTGTGAAACTTATAACAGGCATGGTGGATCACTGAAGTCTAAAACTGTGTTAAGCCTGTGATGACCTTGTCATGGTTAGATTAAACTGGCTATTAAGTAACACTTTAAAAAATCTGTACTATCATATTGAGGACCTTAAATCATAATTTCAGAAACACACACAGGGGCATGAGAGCCAAACTGAGGAGGAGCATACACTGGGGTCCTTGGCTGCAACGGACACCCTTGAACCCAAGACAGGCAGAACCTGTGGTTTCTAATCTCTCTCTGTCATTCGCAGCCATTTCCCCAGGTTTCGCAACCACACTCAGGGCCAAACACAGTCTGTACCCATCGAGTGCCTGCTCCCACAAACATAGTAACATGCCGAAAGCAAGTCATCCAGACCAATAAATCCCAGTGACCATCTTTCTACCTGCTTTCTCCTAAAAGACAGCGTGTGGAGGGAGAGAGAGAGAGTGAAATTTGTAATAAGCTGACCCTTGCCTCGCATGGTAGGATTTTTTCTTTCAGTATCAAATCAGACCCCTCCTACTGGGAGTCCAAATAAGATGAAAAAGGCTGCTTTGATAATGGAGAGTGTCTGTGATTTGCCATGTTCTCTTCAGGACTGTGGGCTTTCAAGTAGAGAGTGCTGGTGATTGCCATTTTAACTAATTTGATATCAGTGGCACATGTCAGCAATGCACATATTTTGATACTTATTTTACGGTCCATGAATCATTGTGTATAAAAAATGTTTATATTTTTCTCCTGAGCATTTTGAGGTCATCTAACTGATGCATGGGGCCCATGCTGTAGAGGGTGTACCTGCACTCCAGGATGGTATGACTGGCGAATGAATGTTTGGCTGCCTGTTGGTGTTTGGAGTGTGAGACTGATGATAAGCTATCAGTGGCCCTACAGATGACAGACTCAGGGATCCCTACCCCTACTTCACATGGACCAAAGGCACATTTTTAAGGTCATGCCCCCCCCCCCGACCCCCTTTTAGATGTCAATAAAGAACAAGAAACACGCATACTGTTTTTGACTGTTCGGTGTTTTGTCTTGTTTTTCATCTTCTGACATACTGGCAAAGATAGGGCAGGATCTTGTTTTCATCAGTTTCATTGTGTTCCACCTAATTTTCATTTCAAATGACCTTCTATAATACAATTAGACACACCATAAAGGCCAACAGTAGAAGCATTGACTGTGTAGTGACACTTCCCTATTCCCCATCCATACACATTCACTTAAATATAGTGAGGTTGCACTTCAGGCTTCACCAACAGCATCCACAGTGACAATAAAGTGGGCTCGTGCCCATAGCTGTGTGTCTATCTAAATTTAGCACACTTGGCACGGGCGGAATGCTTGTTAAATGTTTAGTCACTTTCCGACAGCTTTATGGAAAGTGGTGAATTTGCATGTCCGGTGCTCCCTCGTCCCAACCGCCTCACAGGAGCTTTGCGCTGGAAGCACTTGGACAATGACACTATTATGAGGCCTATGGGAGTCATGACAATGTGCCTACAGAGAGCCTCTGACCACAGGCACCTGAAACAGTGCGAAAAATTTAAATGACATTTACACATTGAAAAAAAATGGAGAGCTTTGAGGTCACCCCAGTCATTTGTATAAAACTTAACTGAAGCGCTGCGGCAACTTTCCGTGAATGTTCTATTCTCACTGACCTGTGAGTGCGTGTGGTTTTGGTGGTTTAAAATTTCAACAGTGCACCATTTGTTGTCTTAGTTGTTTGATTAACTGAGGTCATGAGTGTGAATTATATATATATATATAAATTATTATATATATGCTCTTCTGTATGAAAACACCTCTACAAAACTGTTAAGGCATATCAATATGTTATTAATTCAGTTAGCATTCACAGCTATTAAAAAAAAAAACAGCAATTCATATTTACAAAAAATATATCAATGTCATGTATCCCTGTATACTTTGATATACTTTATAATAATTGCTGGCCTATCAAACACATTAACAAATCTTTCACAAAACAATATTCATATTAATTATATTTCACAGTCTACAGTTGGAAAAGGCCTTTATACATATTTGTAAGTGAAGGACTTCTTCATTTGTACAAAAGTAAAAATTATTGTCCTTTAAAAAAATGAGAATGATCTTTATGACAACTTCAGATCATATAAAACTAGCTAACTCCATAAAATACTAAGCTTCACATGCTTTGAAAAACAAAAGTGGAAAAAGTTGGAAGAAGAAGCATACAATCCAACAAGCCCAAAAATCACCATCCATTTTCAGTACATGGTCCTTGGTGGGCCTGTAGCTCTCTCAATGCATTCGCCTGTTGACATACTTGGACAGCTGATGGTGTGCACTCTCATGAGTGTATGCGTCCACTCCACAGTCCTTAGCCTGTGCCCATCTGTGTCATCCACTCACACCAGGGTGGGCACCATGCCTGAGTTTGGGTGGTGGGTGTAGGGCAGGCTGGCAGAGGGGTGTAGGCCAGCGGTTTGAGAGAGCAGGTGTGTGGGGTGGCTGTAGGACAGGAGGGAGCCCTGGGGAAGGGAGTAGTGCCCCCCCAGGTCATCAGGTGGTGGGCCGTGGACCAGCTCGGGATATGCATCCATGGGGATGTTCTTCTTGCCCTTCTTGTTTTTGTTGGACACTTTGCGGTTGCGTGTTTGAATGCCATCCTTCTTCATGGTAAGGGGTCTATTCACCTGCAGAATATATATAGCAATGTATAGAATGTATAAGAAAAAAACACACAAAATAAAGGCCTGTGTCAGTGTGAATGGTAATAATAATTGTCATTATTGGCAATATTATTAGATATATACCATAAAGGCAGCCCTTAATATTAACTGTGAATTTATGTGAAGTGTTCAAAGTTGTAACAAGGGGTATGTTTGTCTAGCCGTAGCTAGTCGTAATTACAGTTGGAGCAGTAGTAGCAGTAATAGACGCAGTAGTAGAAATATCTTCATTTATCTTCTAAATGATAAGTGATAGTGCTTTATTACTTACATTATGCAGCTTGAAGTAGAGGCCACAGGCATTGCACACCGGCTCACCATTGGCGTTGCGTCTCCACAGGGTTGTGGTGCTGGTGTGACAGTTAGCGCACTGAGTTCCAGCACGCTTGCTCACGATCTAAGCGAGAGGAAGACAGATGTGTGTGTGTGTGTGTGTGTTTTGGGGGTGGGGTGGGGGCGGTCATTACTTTGTAAAACAGTAAGTATAATTAAAAAAAAAAAACTTTTTTCTTTAGCTTTAAATGTCATTAGATTTGTAATGTAATGAGCAATTTATCTCTCCTTCTCTCATTTTTTAAACTGTTTTCAGAGGTTGAGATATGAGTGCATATATTTTGCTCTGGAGAAATTTTACTATGGTTTGCATCTTGGTGTATACTGATGCATCTACTATTGATGCTTGGATTGAAATGGTCTTATTACCATTACTCCTCTCAAGTATGTTTAATAAATGTAAGCCATCCTCTGTTCACCCCCTACTTGCTGTCTTGTTTAATGCTATGTTCATACCAGTCTCTTCTTTGGACGGATGAGAGGCCTGTTCTGGCCGTTCATTTTGTGGTACAGTCCGCAAGCATTGCAGAGGTAGTGGCCAGTACCATCTCGCCGCCAGAGAGGGGTGGTAGTTGCACCACAGTTAACACACTCTCGAGCCTCTGTTTGGAAACAGCGATGTTAGGCACATGTGTCTGAGTACAACACACAGGCAGACATGCACGCCCACTCACACACACATGTTCATGGCACATACTTGTCTATATGTGTATTGACATGTATACTTGCATGTACATGCATAAAATGATAAATGACACATAAATACACACACACACACAGACAATCGACCATTGAGAATTTCAGATTACCTGGTGGAGACAGTCGCATTTTATTGCGTAGTTTGGGGGAGTAGGCTGAGGGGCTCATCCAGGTCCCAGGTGAGGGGTAGAGGCCCGAGGAGCTGTAGTCCTGCTGGGAGCTCATGTAGGAACTGTAGGGCCCGAGGAGGTGGGGGGAGTGTGTGTACATCCCCCCGGCCGTGGAGGTTAGGTTGAAGAAGCTACCCCCAGCGCCAGCACCTGCGCTGCTGCCACCACCGCTTACACCTCCTCCCATGGGACTCAACCGCTCGGCCTTTAGGGCCTCTTGGAGCCTGGGGCTCTCTTTGCCGTCACGGCCTGGTGAGGGGAAGTCCTCTTTGGGAGAGCTGAAGGAGGAGGTGGCGCTGGTGGTGTAGAGGGAGGCGGAGGAGTGGGGGTGTAGGGGGGTCTTGGAGAACGGGCTGCTGGCCCAGGCGGAGGAGGCTGGGGTGTAGGGGGAGCTCAACGAGTGGCCCCCTGGCCCGTCCAGCCATTGGATATTACTCAGTAGAGAAGAGGAGGAGTACACTTGCCGCACTGGGGTGGGGGTGTGGGGGAGTATACAAAAAACATACTATAGAATGAAAAACAGTTCACTCTCAACTGTGCTCACTAGAATGGTGTACAATTGAATTTAAGTGGAAACAAAACTACAGAAACTGGATATCTGAAGAGACAGACAATAAAAAGGTAGGAAAAGAATAATAAAATATGTGAAATATCTAAAAAATATAAAAAACGAAATGCATAAACCATTTGTATTTTAGATGCAGGGGGGGTAGTTGGTCGTCTTACCTGGGCTGTGTCTGTAAGTGGAGGAGGCTCGGCCCTGGCTTCCGCTGGAGAAGTACGAGGGCAGGCTTGTGAAGTCGGCCTCAGGTGTGGAGTAGAAGGCCTCAGCCTCATCCCCGGGAGGCAGCAGGCTCTGCTCTGCTGAGAAGGGGGCCATGGGGTCAGTGCTGACTAGCGACGGGGACACCCAGCGTGACTGCTCTGACGAGTTCTCCATCACTTTGATGACAAAAGATGTGATTGAAACCTTTGGAAAAAACAGCACCCTCTTGAAGCCCTTGTATTTGTACTTGAAGCCCGAGTATTTATATAACCTAACTGGAATTCTTCAATAATTATGCAAAAGATTAAAATCATCATCATACCAATATAAGGTAAGTCCATTATGAAGGTGATTATACTTTATTTCAAAATGTTTCTTGACCTCTGTGGTTGTGAGAGAAAGAGCTACCAACACCTAGTTACATTTATGTTCTTCTTATTCCAATCAAAAAGGACATGACAGTTTATTCAAGTGTGAGGCAGACTCGAGCTAACCAAGTCCCTGGAGTCCATTACCGCATTAGAGAAGCTTCATGGAAGTCTATCAGGGCCCACAGAGACTGCACTACAGAAGGTAGCCTGACTGGCTGGGTTTCTCAAACTTCCCTTTAGAGAGACTCATTTGGCTGTGGCTGAAAGTGGGCCCTAAAAATACTTGATCTTTTGTGAGCTGTACTCTACACTCTGCTTTTTGATCAGTGACCTGTCCCACTTGAAAAACACCAGCACACGTATAGTGGTGTGGTGGAATGTTGGTGACAGCCCCAACTCCCAACTGGAAATGCCTAAATCTCAGATGAATAATCTTGGAAATGATAGAAAATTTGTCTTCTTTTATCCCTTTATTGGTGCTATAGCTGAGAGAATCATGAAATGTTATCCGGTTTCCTGTTATGCTGTTTGTTCTTACAAAGGTTGTTTACAATGCCATCAGTAACTGAAATCTAGAGCTAAATTTAGAGAAGTGATAAAAAATTAAACTGAATAAATGAACATTACCCCTGTGAATTCATTGAAACAGAGATTAACAGTCATATCTGTATGCATTCGTGATAAGAATGAAAAGAGAACAGAGATAGGTGTGAGAAAATCAGATAGGCGAATTATTATTGGACTCTTAAATGTCTTTTCCTTCTAATTATTAAAACGAACTGCCAATAATCCATCTTTGGATATCTAGAATCTTCTCTTGTCGTATACATTCTTACATACACATACAAATGAACAAAGTTCTCTTGTTAAATACACATTTACTTCATAGAGTTCATTAGAACACTGAGTAATACCAATCAGCCAGTGCAAAGCAGTTATTAAATCCACTTGATTCTTCCACTCAGCGATAAAAACCGCCCAAAGGAAGTATTGTCTGTCTGTAGTGTTGGTAACTTCATGGTATTTATCTTCATTGTCTAAACTTATTTTTCTTACTGTGAATGATTTAAAAATTATTTTATGTATACATGAATGGTGAATTGAATTATCATTAGTTTTAACTTAAATTGTTCACACGTATAGGACTGGATTGTGAATGATATATATACATTAATTACTCACCTTGATAACTTTTTGTAAAACAGAACCAAATGTTACTAATTTATTTTAAAATAAACTTAAAATGCCTTTTCTAGTACTGTTCATATAAAATCACACATAAACTCTACTTGCCTACTGACTTTACTTTTTATTTCATTTTCTGCAAACTCTCATGCATGGTGGGTGAGATATCACTCTTGGCACTGTCAATAACCATGAATAGTGACTGTAAAATTGAGCAGTGCTACTAAATCACTGTTTTTCTTTCACAGTTTGATAGAGTAAAAGTTCAGCCTATTGTAGATTGAGTGAGATATTAAAACAGGACGTTCTCCACCAACAGCTACCCTGTCTTTCTTTCCTTAAGATAAAGAGTGCCACACACCATGACATGCTTCACGTAAGTTATAGTTTGGCTTCGTTTAGGCAGCCACACCATGATGTAGTTATGGTACTTATGGTGAAATTCAGGACTGCAAGCAAGCACTGAGATAAACACTTTGATAAACAAATCGACATTGTTTGTAAAATATACATTGCATTTTCTAATATGCATGGTATTAACAAAAATAGTCCTATAGGTCTATAAGTATACTTTTGAACAAAACAGTGTTGCTAGTTTACATAAGCTTACAAGTGTTGTTAACAGAAGTGCACAAGCATCTGATTAATTTGCAGATCTATTTAAACGTTTAAACTCATTTATTTAAACAAGTTCGCAGAGTGTCTCAGTCATAGCACTGCAGAGGAGTTTCCCTACCTGTTCTCCTTTCACAGGGTGGGCTCTCACAGGTAAACTCAGGTGCACACAGGTGAGCAGAGGCAAACTTTCAGAACTACCTGAATGGGAGAACTGAACTATGAGCGGCTAGACTGGGTCTCTTCACTTGATGGTTTATCCCCTGTGCTCTCTGTATGACACACTTGGTTTAAAGTTGGAGGGAAGGCTTGGCTTGGGTGGGGATACGTTTTTTTTTCTCGTCTCGAAAGACACACCTCCTTCTGCAATGTTCTGTGCTGTCATCATATGTGAGAGTACGATATGTGTCGGGAAGACCATTTTATTCCAATCTATGAGTATTTACTCTGAGGCCCTGCAAACCGTTTAGGACATTTTTCATGGATAAACTTTCTGTACCTTCTGTATGTCCACTAAGAAACATCACTGAATATTTAAAACATGAGTCAGAACTTACTTCAAAGGTAGTATATGATTCTTCCATAGGTTGTCCAGCATGCAACGAAGTGTGAATCACGTTCCGAAGTACCAAAATAAATGTGATTGGGGAATTTAACAAGAAGGGAGCTCTTTTTTAGGCACGTCCGAGAGGAGCAGAGAACTGCTGTTGCAAGATAAGTTACTGACCTCAGACAAACCCAGGCAAAGTATGCAAAACTACAGTTCAGTGCAACTGTAAGCCATGGCTCTGTAGGCTTTCTTCTCTAATCGTATGAGTATGAATCCTGTTGCACAGACCATTTGTGCACCAATGGTGTGCAAAAACTTCCATCAGAGGGTACTATGAGTCATGTGTGAGTTGTAATATAACAATAAACTCCTGTGGAAAAGTAAGAAGGACATTTAAAACAAAGCAAATAAAAGCATGCAAAATGACAAGTTTCTCTGTGGTACCGTCCCACACAGCGTAGGGGTCTGTGATGCAAATTAGGGCAAACGCTGCAATCATGGAGATACTGTTCTTAAACACTCTCTCTCTCTTTCTCTCTGTGTGTCAATGCTTTAGGTATGGTTTCAGCACAGCTCCTGCCATAGACATTTGGTAGTCAAAACATCTGGAGCTTTCCACCTCCACAGTTCATTTACAATTCTCAGGGAAATTAGGACTAACTGTGTCTGGTCAGGTAGAGGCACAGTACAGTATGTGACACTGCTATTGTGAGGCCTCATTTTCATATTGCCATGGCGGGGCTCATAAATTCAGAACACCAAGGCCTTCAGTTTCATCACCAGAGAGCAGTGAGCAGATATGGCTCTGGCTCTATAGCAGTGTTAAGGGTTTATTATGATGAGGCAGATTTTTGGGATAGTATTTGTGAAAGGTTGCTCGAACTCAGAGAGGTGGGAGGGAGCGTGTATCTGTGTGGGTGCATGTGGATATGCATATGACTGAGTTGTGAGGGAATTACAGAGACAGAAAGAGAGAGACAGGGAGAGAAAGAGGGAGAGACGGAGAGAGGGAGGAAGGAGGGACCAAAGGGAGGACAGTTGGTCTGGAGCGAGCAGTGCGAGTGGTTCAGGGATGTGGCGGGTGTCTCAGTAGGCTCTGGCTGCTGGGCTGTGATAAGACGCTATCAAGATGAGTGGGAAGGCTGGGTAATGGCCAGGCCACTGTGCACACACATACGCACACACACAACACACACACATGTGCACACACACACACACACACTCACACATGCATATATTTGTTTTTGTTTGTATATTTGTGTACGTTAGTGAAAGACAATGAATCTGAATGATCAAATTCACTTAATAATCATCATAACATTTAATCTTTAGATTCTCTGCTTCTACTTTCATTCTTCTGTCACTCACTTCTCTCTCTCTCTCTTACTGTCTTACTCTCTCTCTCTGTCTTTGTCTGTGTTGTGGGAGGAGCGTTATGACTGCCCAGCCAACCTTTAATTCCTACGAAGCAGCTTTCTGTGAAAGCAGGACTCTTATCTGTCCACCACAGCCAGCTGAGCAACACTGTGTCATCAGAGCCTCACACAGCCTCTTTCTTACTGTCTCTCTCTCTCTGTCTCTCTCATGCCCCAATGTCTCTCGCTCTTTCTGTCTATGCCTGATTCCTTAGTTTTACATGTTTACCCTGATCTATAACATGTTGCTGTTGTGTTCTGGTGTATATTACCAGAAATGACAGTGTAGTGCAAGTGTGACCGAAGCCTACTGTGTGTAACGGCAATATGTGTTAACCCTCTTCAAATCAATTCGGCTCTGTCTTATCCAGCAAGATAAGTGTGGCAGAGTGTATTTTGAGCCAAAATATTTAAGGAGCAAACGACTTCAAATAGATACAAAATATATCACACATGTATCTCTTATCTCTGTTAAAATATTACTGCCAAAAACATCTTTGCATTATCAGCCCATATTAAAAATAATAGAAAATATTGAATAACTATTGAAATAACTAATCTGACATTACAGGTAACATGACATTTGTGTGCTTACATAACTAGGGTAAATGAATGTGTGTGTGTGTGTGTGTGTGTTTGTATGTATGTGTATGTACACCTGCATTTCAACAGTTGCCACAACAGTATCTGGAATAAGACCATGTAAACATTGTGTGTGGAGAGGGAAGGTAGAGCTCTCAGGAAGAGGCTTGTGGCTAGAGAAGAAAGTGGACTCCAGGTTTCACAGCCTTCAAATAAGGGGATGTGTTTTTGCAACCTCAAAACCTCAGTTCCCATCACTGTATTTTGATGCACGAAACTCTGGTTAAGTCTAGGCTCCCTCTCAACTTGCTGTCAACCAAGTTCTGCACACCAACATACCTGTGATCACATTTAACATATTGGAAGTATTCAAAGTGACTTTTATGAGCACAAATAGATTTTTTTTATTCAGAACATTTTAACAAAATGTGTAAAAATGTGTGATGATATGGGATCAAGTCCTTTTAAGGACAAAATAAGTAATTTAATAAAATATTGTCAGAATAAGAGTTAAAATACAAATTTTGGTGTGGTTGATAGTGTGTGTCTGGGATTAAAAACAGTATCTTTATATTGTTTATGTGCACACACTTGTGTGGCAAAAGTGGCAGCATAATAGATAATTTAGTTCAGCTGCTCATATGATGGTATGGGCAAGATCTTCACAGTACTTAAGGACATTAAGGACGCACACACAATTTGTTTAAAACATCTTGATTGTTGATGAAACTCTTCAACTCAACTTGCCTCCTTGGGCACACAAACACAAACACACACACACACACACACACACACACACACACCTATACCTATACCAATGCAAACCAGGGGGCCATAGCAGGTTTTCGTCTCCATCACTGTTGTGTTGGTTTACGGTTTATGGATCCACACCCTAACTGCCACGGGGACCTCAAGAAACGCCCTCTCTCTGGGGTTGTCTAATTTCAGCTGAGGGAACTGTGAAGAACATGAAGGATGAAAAAACACAGGGGAACCCAAAAGGCTAGCTTCATGTAGCTGATCCTTTTCTTTGTCTCTAAAGGCATCCAGAATGGTATGACAATAAAATTAATAAAAAAAGCAAAAAAAAAAAAAAAACAAGAACAAAGGTACAGCAAGACAATAGGCCTTCTGTTGCCATTTCCTCACTCTTTAATCCTGATTTTATGAAACAACTTGCTGGCCAGCTACAAAATTACGGGCATCCTCTTCTTTACAAATAAATGATCAGCTACCGTACTGTAAATACCTAAATAATAAAGCATTAAGTTTAATCATTAGATTCATCATTAAATCATTAGAATATTCCTTTTATGTGTAAAGGAACCAAATGATTCAGTAATCCTCAAAAGTGAACTGTAACTAATGTGTTAATAAAGATGTTATATTTGCATGAAAGTTACCGTGGGGTTGTGGGATATCTAAAAGACTTCTCTGATATTTTCTGACCATTGACTTCCTTTTCTGTTTATCTTGCTATGATCATGAGTGCATCACTATAGCAAAATGATTCATAAATGATGCTTCAGTGCAGGCAACTTAACAATTCTGCAGTTGCACAACAGTATTGGCGTGAGAGGCTCGACAGTGAAGGCATGTGTGGTATGTGGACATGCTTCTAGTGTGTGGACCATAAGAGGTGGTTAAGCACTTTTTTTTTCTTCATAAAAGCGTTGCCCATTGCGGCTGTTGTCTTACAACAATTGTTGCCTGTTGTGGCTTTAAGGTTGAGTCAACGTCTTCCCTAGAAGTGTGCCAGTTTGAAGCTCAACAGCTAGTATAGTTTCTCATTCAGTGCTGTACACCCTCTCCATCCCTCAGAGGAACACACACACACACAGGCGTGCAGGCACACATTTACTTATCATATGTGAAACTGTGAATTACTTTGAATGATCATCTCTGACAACATTCTTGTTTAGAGAATATATTGGCAATGGCAATGGAAAATGCATAATCTAAAACAACATTACAACCTTGTTGTCATTTCACATGTTCCAATAGATGAAATATGAGTCTCATAAGGCAGTATTTAGACTCCCTAAACTATAAGCGTAACTGTAGTATAACTATAATTATACCCTAAACTAAAGCTGTCTGTTAAACATGCAAAGTGTAATTAGTACAATCTACTCAAAAAAAAAAAACAAATTGCTGATGCTGCCGAAGCTATAGCACATGCTGTCACTCAGCAACACGTCAGTGGCAATCAGTGTGTAGTGAACACAAAAACAGAAACAACTCGAAGCAAAAGACATATAAATACAAGGCATAAATATAGCTTTTCTCATACAGTTTGACATAGATCAACTTTGTTACATTTGTTGTGTACAGTATATGTTAAGTTATATGCATTTTGAGTGAATATTGCAATACCAAACTATCTAAGAGACATTTTTTTATGATTTGGTGTACCACTGGCAATAGATACAACTGGCACATGCAGTGATTGAATGAATACCGTTACAATACAAGTGCTGGGTGGCTTTTGTGGTCAAGGCTTCATTAGACACAGGTCCCCAATCGGTCGGCTAATTCTTTAAAAGCTGAGGGGCCAACTAGCTGTAACATGGTTAATACGGTTAGCTTAGTCTCTCACATTAAAAGGACCAAGGGGTCTGTGGGACAGCAATGGTTAGCTCATGCTATATGCACCCAAGGGACTTGTAGTCAGCTTACACAGTATGGAGAAAGCCCTAGCGTTCAACTTTGTTTAGATCACTTAGTTCAGGGGTTCCCAAACTTTTCCATGACAAGGCACCCATATACCTGTAGATTTCAGCTAAGACCCCGTATATGGAATGTGTGCTACAAAAACAAGGCCCTCAGTGCTCTCTTGGGGACTGTGGCTTGCTGCATGAATGTTGCCGACTGCCTGGTCAAATTTTCTTCCTTTTGTTCAAAATAGTCTACTGACTTTTTGGCCTCTGCTGGATGTTTTTGATTCAACTGGAGTTTGGATGGTTTTAAGGACTCGTCTGAGAGGATTTCAAAGCAGAGAACACATTTGGGACACTCGTATTCATTCCTATCCATGACCGTAAAATCCATACTTTATGTATGCTGTCTCATACTTGCACAGTTTTCTTGGTAAGTTTTTGCAATCATGTCAGATGTTTGGTCAGGTGGGTTATTAGGCTGCTCGACAGGGCTTTTTCATCTAAAAATTGTCCATTTTAGCAGAGCTAGCTGGCTAGCTAGCAGGTGCAAAAGTCTGTCACCAAGGCTACTCTGGTTTGTTTACGTGATCACAATGTGTTTAAATGCCAGCCAATCAAAAAGAGATTACGAATAATACAAATTATAATAATAGTAGTAATGTTCAGATATGCAACCGATTATTATAATGCAGTTTTACAAGAAATGGGAATATTTTTACTGTTTTATTTATTCAATTACTTATTTGCTCATAATTTTCCCTCCAACTTGCTGTGGCTCCTCTGTCACACACACAGTGTGCACAGATGCTCTTAGAACTGGACCCACTGGCCCACTGCTTGATTGAGTCTTTGAGGATGCACAAACATATGATGATGAAAAGATTTATTTAGACCAAAGATTTAGAACCCACTCTCTGTTTAGACCTACTGCTCTGTATGTTCCTAAATAAATAAATGAAGGTGATGAAAAGAATTTCTGTAGGGTAAATGTGACTTAACACCAACAAAACACCAAAGAGAAGCTCATGAATCCCTTTCAATGATTGTCTTTTGTTATGTTTGACTTTTGTAATGTTTGGGGGATACTCCAATTCACACAATTCACAATTTCCACTTCACACATAGTATGTACTGTCTATAGTGTGATTACAGTGGGGAAAGCTAGTGGATTGTGAGGAAATATTCAATGTAAAGAAAAGCATTGCAGATTAAAAAACACTCAGAATCTGATCCTTTAGTGCATTACATATGGATGTGTTGCACTCGGATCCTCCAGGTTTCAGATGCCCATAACCATGGCTTCCTGCTGAATACATAGCATCCTCTGCTGGTAATTCCGAGGGATCATCTCTGAACTGAAGAGGTTTGAGCCTAGGCCATATTCCAATGAGATCTGCTCACTTGAGACTCTGAGTAGACATACATGGAATTCTATTGTCTAGGTTTATAAAGTATATCTGTCAGATCTGATTTTATGAGTGATCTAATATTATGACTGCTGATGCTGCTGACTCAACTTGTGTTGGCTGGCATGCACAGTAAATGGCACTCTAGAGAAACCTCTTGTGATTATTTCACAGAGGAAACTTTTCTGGATTATTTTAATTTAACTTTATTTAAATAGAAAAAAATATATATGGCGTAGTTGCATGTTATCAGATAAGCATAGCTGAAATAGACCTGCCTGAAAAATATTACAGAAGCCACACCTGTTTGTTCAGCTATGGTTCAGGTCATTCAAAATGATAACCTTGTTAAACATTACCGAGCAGGAATACCTGCTGAACAGCTGGTACAGTGAGGTTTGCAACAACTGTGTGAAGCATTATCAGTACCCAGATGGTCTGGACTATGCAGTTAATCTAATTCAGGCATACATCGGCAGACAGCATGTGGTAACAAACATGGATTAAGGGACCCAGGAGACTGCATTCACAAAACAACAAATGTGGATCATAGTTAGGTTGGGATCTGTTTACTGACCGCACCATGAAGCCAGAATGGAACAAACCACATCTTAAGCTGATCATGATGGGGAATTCTGGGTAAGGAGTTGGAAGTCAAATGTAAAAAGTTTTTGTTTGCTGTACTATATATTCACATATAGGATATATGATGTTATGTTTGTTTTTAGCTTTGTTTTGAGTAATGAACATCCTAGTATGTAAACAGTAGAGCCAGAAGTGATTGGTACTGTTTTGGCTAAAGAGTAGTGAGCCACATAACTCGTTGGCAACACTCTAAAGACATATTTTCTGTGCTCAGTGTGGGGAAGTCCTCCTTCATGAACCGCTTTGTCAACCATCGCTTCACCAATCTGTTCCGTGCTACAATTGGCACCGACTTTCTTACCAAGGAGATATCTGTGGATGGGCAATCTGTGGTTCTCCATGTGAGCGTCAGCGTGCACACACACACACATACACAAACTGTAATGTAATGTTTTTTTGTTTTTGTTTTGCATTGGCATTCAGTATGTCTGAGATCTAAATCTTCAGCACCTACTCTTGATGAGTGTTTAAAGCAAGAGTTCTGAGTATTTCCAACCATAGCCCTGGTTTTTCGAGCTCACCAAGTACTGTTGGTAGGTTTGGTACTGTTTGGTACAATCTAGACCGGATAGCGAACAAACAGCTTACACTAACTGAATGGTATTGTGGGAAATTAACCTCTAAGTGAGCTTGTGATACCATTCAGTTGGTGTAAGCTGCTAACAGTCTATGTTGTGCCAAATTCTCTCGTTCATCTTCCTACCGACAGCCCTCCATGAGCTCAAACAAGGCTGTGGTTGGAAACACTCTGGTCTACCGCTTTAAGTCAGGAGTACTATGTGACTCCCAAAGGATGCTTTTGACTGCACTTTAAAATAAAGGCTGTGGATTTCCAGGTATATTAGATAACCCTCTTTCAGTTATTAATATGATAGAATGGTCTAGATCAGAGCAAGTGGGCTTGCGTCAGTAACAGCAGACTCAAGAGACACTGACTTTGTGGCGTTTCCTTGTATTCCTTGTATTGTATTCCTGGCAAGGGGGATAAGGGACAACCAAATAGAGGACGTTTAATCAGAATCAAATATGCAGAGCGCACAAGGTATTGTTTTTTTCTATACATTTCCATTAGCAATCTTGCCTCTATGTATAGTATATATAAAATGATGGACAGGCCTATAGGCCAGTGCCCTGGCTAAAAAGAAACCAAAACGAACAACAGTGGTGGACATTGATGGCATAGTGGAACCTTACTAGCATACTAGTAGCCTGGAAATTGTGGGTTCGAATCCCGGCTACCACCATTGTGTCCTTGAGCAAGACACTTAACCCTAACTTGCTCTGCGGAGACTGGCCCTGAACAACTGATAGTTGACAAATATGTAAGTCGCTTTGGATAAACGCATCAGATAAATGTAAATCTATCTTCTGCTGAATGGTTCACTCTAATTGATTGTAGCCATATCTACAGTGATGTGTCTGAGTTTGTGTTGTGGGCGGTGGTAGTGTAGTGATTAAGTAACCTGGCTAGCGTGCAAGTAGCCTGAAAAAGTTGTGGGTTTGAATCCCAGCTGAGCAAGGCACTTAACCCTAAGTTGCTCTAGGGGAGACTGTCCCTGAACAACTGATAGTTGACAAACTTGTAAGTCGCTTTGGATAAAAGCATCTGCTAAATGCATAAATAGAACAGTTTAATTTGGGCTCCAGTCTCTACCTTCTTTAGAGCAACAGTAACAACCCTTCATTCAGAACACACTCCAATTCACATAACCTGCAAAAGCACAGGCAAATTCCAACGACAAATAGGTCTATAGAAAGAACAGCCTAGCAAGGTTCTGGTAGCTCAAGGGGAAAGCTCCTGCTGTCAGGGCTCAGGCAACTTTCACTTCTGCTTTCCCAAATTAGTATTAGATATCTAAGAGAAGACTACTAAAAAACTGTCAAGGTTAACCTTGTGAAAAGGGGATCTCCAACTTTAACATGGATTTAATGGAGTTCAAAAGCATTCAAAATTTCAGCACATTTTAAGTGTCCGCCCAAAGCTCAAAGAAAAATGTCACCATTATGGATTAGTTGTCTTACTAAATGGTTACTAAATTTACTGCTTGCATAGCATTAATGAAGCTAGAACTTCCAGCAGTCCACGTCTCTCGACAGGCTTGCTGTTTTACGTGAGCCTGAATGTCTTGCTTTTCAGATCTGGGACACGGCAGGCACTGAGAGGTTCCAATCTTTAACCACGGCCTTTTACAGAGCGTCTCACTGCTGCCTACTGGTGTTCGACGTCACCTCCACATCGTCCTTCTGCGCCCTGGACAGTTGGCTTCGAGAGTTTCTCACTCATGTGGAACCTCTTAACCTCACTGACTTCCCCCTCCTGGTTGTGGCCAACAAGATTGATCTGAAGAACCGACAGGTTTGCGTGCACATACTACATTTGCCAATCTTCATCAATATAGTGATCCATACATATGTGACTTCCGTGGTATACTGCAGGTATCTAGAGAACAGGCCCAACAGTGGTGTAAGGTTGTGAGAGCAAAGTACATTGAAGGAAGTGCAAAGGAGGATATTAACGTGAAGGAATCATTTCACCAGGCTGCACATGCTGCACTTAAGTATGTGAGTATGTAGCCTACTCTGAAATTTTATTTGAAATACAATTTTTAAAATTCACATTAGGGTTAGGAAATGCAATGTAGCAAAAAGTTTACATGGATACAGCACCATAAAACTGAGGTCATACAAGTAATTTCATTCAACCCAATTAAATTAATTTTACCTAAACCACGTTACTTGACAACAAAAAGTCATAAATGTGTTCTCAATCCCTGCAGTTTGAGGCAAACTCTCAAGAGACTGATGACCAGATCCAGATTAAAGTAAAGCCAAAGGAGACAAAACAGGACAAGTGCCAGTGCTGACCAATCCTGCCATACTAACCAGACCACAGCCAGTTGAGACAGAAGTTGATGCAGAACAGCAAACATCCCCACATCAAACAGTACCACCAACATGCACTTAAAATGAATCTTTTTATTATTTTTTTTAATCCTCATCAGAATGGATCAGTTTAAGGCATGACAACACAAACACTGGTTTGCATGCATGTCTTTTGAAGACAAATCTATATACAAGGGGGTATTTGCAAAAAAGGTTTACTACATCTATTCACAAACCATTTGTCTGTGTTCAAATGGAATAATGCAAAATGTAAAAGTTTAAATTGTTTTAATTCTGTTACAAAATTAATTAAAAACAATATGAATTCAGATGCTTCATGAGGGAGACAGTATTTATATTTTCATTTCAAATATTTCCAACACAAAAAGAGATGACTAACATGTAAAAACAACTTTTTCATCTTACAGGTAATTATATAAAAAGGCCCTAAGCTCTCGTCACTTTCTTTAGAGAGTGAAGACTTGTAACTGTATCCACAACGCTGTACCGAGACTTGGCAACTCGCTCCCAACCACCCCCACATCCAACACACTGCCTCCAAGGAAACTTCTGGAAGTCTTGACATTTCAGAGTTAACTCTGCTTTTAAATCTGTAAAGTATGGAGTCCCAAAAAGAATGAAGGTAAAAATTTATTTCAGAGCTTCACAGATAATTTTCCTTCACAATATAAGCAGGGTGTAAGGGGGAGAAAGGGAAAAAAAAGAAAATACCTAAAAAATGTTTACATTTCTAAAAAAAACCCAAAACAAACAAAAAATGTAGTCGAGGGAGGATTCATGAAGCTTTAGTGCCAGTAATATAATTATACATATATATATTTTTTTTAAAAACCATAGTATGGACACCAGGGTCTGGGGGAATTGATGGTGTGCTAATGGGCAGGGGTGGGGGCAGTCAAAAAATGTGTTACAGGTTTAGTTTATTATATATTTTACAATTCCATGTTTGGCATACATGTCCACTAGTGATGATAAGCTTATGAAAAGAGCCATAAACAGATTGGGGTTAAGGGAGTTGGGAGGTAAAAATCCCTCTTTTCCCTGGGTCCTAGTCCAAGTTTCCCTTCGTTCCTATTTCAACTACGTGCCGAATCAGTGTACAAAAACCTCTCTCTTTACTTGAGATAACAATGAATAGGTCCAACTGAGATTTTAAAATGACATTGTCCTTCCCTATCCCAGTTAACACCATTCTCCATCCCATGCTGACTTAACTACGGGATTCATAAAAAAAAAAAAAAAAGAAGCACACTTGACATCCACATACACACAGGAAGAAAGCGTAAAAATACAAAAATAAACTACACAAAGATCTTCTGCATCATAGCTTTCTAATTTTTAGGGAAGTTTTTTTTCTATTTTGTTCTCTGTATATGTGTGCATGTGGCATGTATGTGAATATATACTGCAAGTCTCAGTTGTGGCAAAAGTCTGTCTCTATTCAATCCTCTTCCTGTCTGCTCCTCCATTCGAATGACAAATGGTGACCACATCCTAAGCAGGTCTCCTCAAGAGTGCACACTGATGCCATAACCATAGTTCAGGAGCTGCACAAGTTCAGTATTAATGTCTCCATTTGTGTGTTGAGCGTGAGCTTTGCACCATCCTTCCCCTGGGGGGGAGGGAAAAAACAAAACAAACAAAAAAACATTGGGAGGAGGGATGCCCCTCGTGTCTGTTTATATGTCAGGAGAAGTGCTTTGTTTTTACTTTCGGTTGCAAGTTGTTGGATGAAAACGCCACTGCAGTCCTCTGCCTGCTTTGCCTGTGCCGTAGTTGCCCGCTTCTCTCCTCATCCTGAGCCAGCTGGCGGCAGCCTGGCATGCTGTTTATAAAAAGCTCACCTACTCAAAAACCTGCCAGGAGCAAATGGCATACTTAGGAGATGAGACAAGGCCAAAAAAAAAAAAAAAAAAGAGAGGAAGACTTGGCAGAAGACAAAGGCTATTTTTGGTTTTTCTTCTTCTGGAATGCCACCTATCGCTTTGGGAAAAAAGTGTGTGGGTGGGTCATCAAAAAAAAAAAAAAAAAACAGGAAACACAAGTGAAATGTACTCGATTATTTCTTTTGTTCACAAATGGTAAATGATGAAATGCCAAATGCTGAGTGGAGGGAAATCAGAAAACAAAAACAAAAAAACAAACAGTCTGTGTGAAGTAAATGTTCCATGGTGTTTATGCCTGTAGTCTCTAATTTTGCCAAAGGGCTGGGAAAAATGCAGAGGGTGGGGGCAGGCTGGAGGAGACTCCTGCAGGAAGAAGACAGAGAGGGAAGGGTAGGCCTTCGCTTCACCTCACTGGTCCATCCGCGCCTTCTTGGGACCAGTTTTCCTAGAGGAGAAAACACAGAATGTGAGTGATAGGCGGACGGACGGACACACACACACACACCTACTCTCATATATGGGAGGTTGCTGTGGGTGCAGATGTTGAGAGAGGAATGAATGAATCTCTGCAAACTTACACGTCTGGAGAGGACACTGCTCTTTTAGTGGCAGGCTTGGCTGCAGCATCTTTGCTTGACTCTGAAATTCATACAAGCATCATTAACATGAAGCATTCAAAATAAATAAATAAATTCAATATTAATTTAGATTTGACAGTTGTCTGGGCAACTCTGCAAATACACCTGACGATCTCTTGGAAACACTATATGATGCACCAAAGACAAGGCTAAATGTTCTCTTCTCTGTATTTATTCCAATTAAAGATTTTTACTACAAACACATCAAGCTGTGGGCTTTTTTAGACCTGCTAACTCAGAAGGTCTAAAAAAGGTGACAAACTTCAGGCCAGGTGTGGGCTGTATAAGCCTAGCCCTACGTTCAGTTCTTGAGCAGCTCTGACCAGTTTCACCTTTCCTTGCTTGCTTGCCAGATTGCCACTAGCCATACCATACCGTTTCGCGCTTCTAGTGTATGAACTTCTTTAATTCGGTATGAATGCTACCACTGACAGATGATCAGTTTAGCCAAGTTGACTCAAGCGGAGACTGTGACGTTTTAATACTGATTCAATGCTATCAAGTCTGACTCAGGCGATGCTAGCACATATATATATATATATATATATATATATAAAAATAAATTAGATGTTAGATAGAAGTTACCCATGTGGCATAAATGGGAAACTCATCAAACTCGATCTATATATTGAGGTGGTGATGAAAAATTGACTACCGAGTCAAACTGCGTTTGTTACCTTTTACTACCTCTTCAGGTTCACTACGGTGCAGACACCCTGTTTACGTTCCCAACCGAAGAATGGGTCCTACCTTGGAGCCATCGGACTTGTGTAGCAGGGCCATAGCCCTTCTCATTGCGTGCGGCAATGCGGAAGATGATGGCAGGCTTGGTGGTGTAGTCGATGTGAGCATTGGATAGGCTGGAGGACTGCACTAAGCAGGACGGGCTGGGCCCGCAGTATACCCGCATGAAAGCCAGCTGGGCCGGTGCCGACGGCTTTGCCTCGGTGGTCTGCGAGCTCTGGATGGCCAGATATACTGAATACTCAATGATCTTGCCCGACGTGACTGACGGCGGCTCCCATGTAAGGTGGGCACCGTCCGGACTCTAGAATGTTGTAAAAGGAAAAGTAATAAGCACAGGGAAAGAATTCCCAGACACACACACACACACACAGCAGCTTATTTCAATTTAATTCATGGAGGGCCATGTGTGTGAGTGTGAACAAGTGTGTGAGCGAGTTTAGTATGTGACAAATACACCTGCATAAAGAGGACTGGCAGAGACCGGAGCAGGTGCAAATGCGTAGCTGTAAACTCTTCCTCACCTTGCTGATTTTGATGGCACAAGGAGCCCCTGGGAAGCCTGGTAAGCAGGTCTTGAACGCGGAGATTTCTGAGAAGGTTCCGCGGCCACATGCATTAATGCCTGCCACACGGAACTTGTACGCTGTGCCCGGCTGCAGCTCCATCCTCTTCATTTCAGTGTAGTCTGGCATGGCTCCCGAGTCATCCTGAAACACAAACGCACACCAGTTTGCGTCCAAGTGCATGGGGGCAAATAAGAATCATTTTGCCAACAACGAATTCCAATCCTTGTCTGTCCCCAAGTTGCTCTGGCACATCAGCATAATTTCTGCAACAAACAAAAGCAGCTGTTTATTTTATTTTGTTTGTTTTATTTTACAGTCTCTCACCTCTGAGTAGTTGGAGTCATCTCCTGGTACATAATAATGCGTCACCACCATGTTTGTCACCTTAACGATCCCCACGTCATACCACTGGTTTTCTTTCTTTACCGGCACTCGGACTGGGGCAGGAGGAGCACTCTGCTTCTGCAAAACAGCAAGAGCAGGAACCACAGATTACAGATTGCAAGAATCTTTCTGAGTTAAAACACTGTTCCAAATCAAGTGCTAAAGCAATAGTATAGTCAATCAACCCACAGCCCTGTTGTTTGAGGTTGACAAGTGCTGTCCGTAGGAATAAGAATGTGAATTTTAATTCAACGTAGACCTACTAGTGAAACAGCAGCCAATGCTGACTGTTCAGCGAGATGCCAGTTGGCAAATTCAGTGTGTGTTCAACCAATTTTCTCATTCTAATTCCTACCGACAGCACCCGGCAACCTCGACACAACAGTTAATACTACTTAGCTGTTGGTTGATTAACTCTGGATGACCCCCCTCAAGTGACCAGTAGGCTGGATCGTCAGCAATACTAGACGGCTTCATTGGCCTAGAACAATGCTATGTTACCTCAATGCCATTGGCCACTTCAGCTAGGGTGGCTGCTGCCTGCATCTTGGTGGGGCTGGCTACTGCTGCTGGTGCAAATGTATTGGATGGTGCCAACGCTACACATGTGAGGAGAAACAGTCATTAGTTACTACTATATCTGGATGTCAAGAGCTTTGCACAACAAAAAAATATTTGAATACCAAGACCTTCAGAAAAATCCTTGTATTAATAATTCTCAAAACTCTTTCACTGAATCCTATCGTCTTCCATTAGCCCCAAGTTCTGCAACCTCAAAACTGGCATGAATCTACTTCTTGATAGGCTGATTCATGTCACAGTTAAGTCATTGAGGGCTCAGGACTTGCGGTTAAGGGAAGACATTGGGATTCAGCTCTTGTATACAATTATCCAGTGGCCCATGTCTAAATGTCAGAGAACTTTAAATAGCAATGTCAGATCTTCCCACCCTGGATAACTAGAAGAACAGCTGTGTGAGCATCTGGACTTACTCTCAGCAGTGGTACTGGGGAGCAGCCCGGCGACGGCGCTGGAGATGGCGGCGGCCATGTCGCCATGGCCATTGCTCTCGGAGGAGGGGTCGTTGAGGCTGTCGGCAGGGGCCAGGCCTTCGGTGGGCGCGGCTTGCTCCCGCGCCTGCTGCTGGGCAGCGGCGGCCTGGGCCTCCTGGAGCTGCTGCTGTTGCTGAACGAGTGCCGCCAGCTCCTGAGGGGTCAGCACGATGGGGATGGTGTGGGGCTGCTGCTCAGAGCCAGCGTCGCCTTCGCCTGGAGTACAAACAAAATTACAAAGAAAATGTGCAGAAAACCTTTCAGTGATGTCAAATTGTAGAAAAGGATGACTAGCCCAAACATGCACTCCCTGACCATCGTAACAACACATTCCCAAAGTTTCTGCAGGTTTCAACAACTTAAATTTAAGTCTTTATGACCTTTTTTGACTGAAATTTAAGACCAACGTGGTGCCCTTTCCATCAAAGGTTAGTAAAACAGATTCTACATCCATAGGATATTCTTTTAAATCCTGCTATTGACTACAATTACTATTGATGCTGCAGCACAATTCAGACCAATTTAAGACCTACACGAAATGTATTTTAGACCTATGGCACAATGTTTCAAGACTTTAACACCTTAAATCCATATATTATATGCATGTTAAACTTTTTAAGACCCTGTGGAAACCCTCCATTCCTGACTACAGTTCAGCAGATACATCACTAACTGTTTCCATGAAGAAAACCAAAACTGATTCAAGATGCTATCTTCATTAAGGATCACAATAAACCTCCCCATTTGCCCATGGACCATGCATTAGGCTCCAAATCCATTATGCCCGTTGTGGAACTCCTGTTTGCGCTTGTCTAGTTTTTATTTTACTCACTCATGACTGCCTGCTGGGCTGCCTGCAGCACTGCCTGGATGGCCAGGGCCTGGGCTTCCTCCGAGGCTGCTTCCTGGATGGCTAGAGCCTGAGCTTCCTCCGTGGCAGCAGCCTGGGCTGCTGCCTCTGCCGCGGCGGTCACAGCCAGCTCCTCGGGGGTCAGGCCGGTCACCATCAGCGTGGTGGGATGCCCCTCGGACATGAGCTCGGTGGGCAAGCCCAGAGCTTCCGCCTCTTGGGACGCCGCTGACACCATCTAGAAATAATGGGGGGGAAGAAAGAAAGAAAGAAAGAAAGAAAGAACGAAAGAGAGAGAGACACTATGTATGAATAATAGTATAATGCAATGAGCATTGAAAACTGTCTCAGACAGGAAAAAGGGCAGTGTATTTCTGTATAGCTAGATATACACTCACCGGCCACTTTAAGCACACCTGTCCAACTGCTCGTTAACGCAAATTCCTAATCAGCCAATCACATGGCAGCAACTCAATGCATTTAGGCATGTAGACATTGTCAAGTTGATCTGCTGCAGTTCAAACCGAGCATCAGAATGGGGAAGAAAGGTGATTTAAGTGACTTTGAACGTGGCATGGTTGTTGGTGCCAGTATTTCAGAAACTGCTGATCTACTGGGATTTTCACGCACAACCATCTCTAGGGTTTACAGAGAGTGGTCAAAAAAAGAGAAAATATCCAGTGAGCGGCAGTTCTGTGGACGAAAATGCGTTGCTGATGCCAGAGGTCAGAGGTGAATGGCCAGACTGGTTCGAGCTGATAGAAAGGCAACAGTAACTCAAACAACCACTCATTACAACAAGGTATGCAGAAGAGCATCTCTGAACGCACAACACATCGAACCTTGAGGCAGATGGGCTACAGCAGCAGCAGACCATACCGGGTGCCACTCCTGTCAGCCAAGAACAGGAAACTGAGGCTAAAATTCACACAGGCTCACCGAAATTGGACAACAGACGACTGGAAAAACGTTGCCTGGTCTGATGAGTCTCGATTTCTGCTGCGACATTTGATGGTAGGGTCAAATTTACTGTCAACAACATGAAAGCATGGATCCATCCTGCCTTGTATTAATGGTTCAGGCTGGTGGTAGTGGTGTAATGGTGTGGGGGATATTTTCTTGGCACTCTTTGGGCCACCAATTAAGCATCGCTGCAACGCCACGGTCTACCTGAGTATTGTTGCTGATAACGCGCCATGTCAAAGCTCGAATCATCTCAGACTGGTTTCTTGAACATGACAATGAGTTCACTGTACTCAAATGGGCTCCACATGGTCACCAGATCTCAATCCAATAGAGCACCTTTGGGATATGGTGGAACGGGACATTCGCATCATGGATGTGCAGCCGACAAATCTGCAGCAACTGTGTGATGCCATCATGTCAATATGGACCAAAGTCTCTGAGGAATGTTTCAAGTACCTTGTTGAATCTATGCCACGAAGGATTAAGGCAAAAGGGGGTCCAACCCGGTACTAGCAAGGTGTACCTAATAAAGTGGCCGGTGAGTGTAGAAGTGTCAAAGTTATTTGACTACATTGATGTTGCATATGAAAGTCCTGTTAGGTTGATAAAAACATCATGAGGACATGATGTATTCATACAGTGGTTTTCATGCTAGCATTACATGCAACCTAGCTGCCTCATTTTGCACACAGCATAATGTGTCACAATGAAAATTCTGTTGTACAGGAGGTGTACACATCATTAACTTACTAATATGACAATAATACTTATGCTGAATTTCTTTTCATTACATTATACTAAAAAAAGACAAAATATAGTAGGAATGCTGGAAAGTGTTATTAATACTTGCTAATTGCTCTCTATCATCATAATCAGGATGTGTCCATCAGTGTAGCAGTGGTACCTCCGTTGCCTGCGCAGCATCTCCCTCCTCCATGGGCATGGCGCCCTCTGGTGGACAGTCAGTCTGCATGGGCTCTTCAGACGGCACAGCCTCCGAGGTACATGCTGCCGTCAGCTCACCCTGAGTAAGCTCAGCTGGGACGGCGCCCGAGGACGACTCTGTGATGGACGAGATGGACTATCGGAGCAAACAGAGAGAGAGAGAGAGAGAGGGATGATGAATGGTACTGCATCAGACTGGGAAGACAAAGGAAACATAATTAATACCTTTTAGTTCAATACTCTTTTACAGCATCAACCATCATCAGTTAGAGAGTAAATTAAATAGTGCAATCCTAACTAGCCATACTAACAAAGACATTCGTGGAGGCATATACTTACAGGTACCGAGGGTCCAGGGGCGGGTGTGGCCTGAGTAACCGTGGTGACAGCTCGACTGGATCCAGCTGTTGTGGGTGATGTAGAGGGCACCTCTGTGCTGCTGCTTGCTTCCGAAGACTCTCCACTCTGTTGGGCTTCACACACACCTAATGTTACACACTCAGTACTAATTGGAAGCACAGCTTTCAGATTCCAACTGATAAATAAAAGCTAGGTTTGCTCAAAGGAATTAAATAATGAAAGGACTACCACATGAACAATTGTCATCAAACATCATCAAATTTGAACAGAATCAAATTTGTAATTGTTACTGCACGTCAGAAAGAGCAACAGAATAACTGGCCACTCTCTGATCACCTACCTGGGTCTTCTCCAGTCTCCATGTTGCAGGTAGCTGTGGTGGCTGTGTTGGTGGTGCCCGTCTCGTGGGTTTCGCAGGGCGGGTTGGAGCACACCCTCTGAACAGCGCCCGTTTGCCCACCCATGCTAGAGGACGCTGTGGTGGCCGTGTTGGTGGTGCCCGTCTCGTGGGTTTCGCAGGGCGGGTTGGAGCACACCCTCTGAACAGCGCCCGTTTGCCCACCCATGCTAGAGGACGCTGTGGTGGCTGTGTTGGTGGTGCCCGTCTCGTGGGTTTCGCAGGGCGGGTTGGAGCACACCCTCTGAACAGCGCCCGTTTGCCCACCCATGCTAGAGGACGCCGTGGTGGCTGTGTTGGTGGTGCCCGTCTCGTGGGTTTCGCAGGGCGGGTTGGAGCACACCCTCTGAACAGTGCCCGTTTGCCCACCCATGCTGGAGGACGCTGTGGTGGCTGTGTTGGTGGTGCCCGTCTCGTGGGTTTCGCAGGGCGGGTTAGAGCACACCCTCTGAACAGTGCCCGTTTGCCCACCCATGCTAGAGGATGCCATGGTGGCTGTGTTGGTGGTGCCTGTCTCGTGGGTTTCACAGGGTGGGTTGGAACAAATCTGTCGCACTCCCCCTGCCATAGCAACTGTGGATGTATTGGTGGTGCCTGTCTCGTGAGTCTCGCATGGTGGGTTGGAGCAAACCTGAGTGACCCCACCCATGCTCGAGGATGCTGTGGTGGCGGTGTTGGTGGTCCCCGTCTCGTGCGTCTCACAGGGTGGGTTGGAACACACCAGTGTGACTGTGCCAGAGGTGTCGCCGGTAGGCGTCTCAGAGGAGCTGGGCTGCTCGGACGTGGGCGATGCTAAGATGGAGACGGGCAGGTCCTGACCTGCCTGAGCCTCTGCACCGCTAGGGCTTGTGATCAGGGTCACCTGGGTGGGCTGCCCTGCCGACTACACCAGGAAGGAGCAAGAAAAGGAGATGGATACAGGAAGTTAGTCTATTTGTTGCTATTCTGACACTTTAAAAAGGGGGCTCAGAGTCAGAGTCAAAAGGATTAATATTACAAAGACCAAACAAAATAACTAGGTAAGAAATATAAGGCATGATGGCGCAAAGTAACCAACCCTTATTTCCACACCCCGTTCCTGGAAAGTACACCTAAACACTACTTGCCTGGTAACTAGGCAATGAGAGACGTAATAACTCACCTGTATGGAGGTGGTGGGGAGTACTGTTGCTGTGGTGAGGCTGGCCTGCGCAGCAGACACAGTAATGGTAGCCGGGCTGATCACCTGACTGGACAGGGTGCCGATGGTTCCCAACGTGGTAATGGGGGTGGCCAGGGAGGCGTTGGCACTGGTGACACTGCCACCAGCCAAGCTAGTGGAGACAGTCCCCGTGACGGTACCCAGAGTAGTGACACCTGGAGGAGACAGGCAATCAGATGAAGTGGCATCGAAATAATATGCCTCAGCAAAAACACTACTCATCAGTTAGTGTACTTTAGATGCCTGAATCTGACCCTACACCATCAAACCATGACTTTGAGCATTTTGGTGTAAATAAAAAAAATAAAATAAAGATTTCAAATATGACCCTTGTGTGACTTGTGTACCACATTAGTTCATGTAGTGAGAGTCAAATGATACCTGTGGTTCCCTTGACAACCAAGGTAGTTACAGTTGGTTTAACAGTAGAAACGGTTACTGGGGTAACCAGTCGAACTCCACTCATGGGCACTGTTCGAAGGATTGTCCCAGGTTGACCTGGTGCTCCTTTCAAAACCACCTATAACAAAGGAGAAAAATAATCACACAAAAGGTGCTTGTATATTTATATGAGTTAAAATTAAAATGATATTAAAATGATCACTCTACTGAAAGCAATTGAATGGGGCTCTAGAGTGGTTTTGGTAATTGTACCTGAGTAAGGCCCTGCTGGCCTGCTGCAGTGCCCAGCTTTGGCATAGCAGTAATGATCTTGCCAGGGGTTCCAGTGCCAGCAGTCATCATCTTGGTGGTGATGATGGTGATGGGGGTCTTCACCCCTGTGCTACTGGTAACACCTGGATGGAAAGAACACAGACAACCAGCAGGTGAACACAATATAGCAGATAAGTATAATACACACTATGAAAGCATAATGAAGTTGTAGTTTTGTTTAACAATAATAAGGTAAATATCCAGAATTACCACAAAACAATAATGACATCAATGAGGTAACGGGTTAGCTGTAGAATAGATAAAACAATATTAATTGCTCTCTTTCCATTTCTGAAATATTACTTGGATTTGTTGACAGATACGACAGACGCCTTGTCAACACCAGTTGAGACTGTTGCAAAAGAATTCAATTATTCAATCACAACTGTTCCCACTGGGTTTCCGTTTTAACATTCCAAATGCCTTCTTGTTATTTCATATGGCTGTTTGATGGGGACAAACATAGTCAAAGTGGTTTGGAAATGTTGGAAACAGAAAGTTCGGGCATTGCATTTTTGCTTTTCCTGTTGAAAGGGTTTTGTGTGTAATGCAGCTCTTACCAGAGGCTCCAATTGCAGACATGGGGATGGTTTTGATGATGGTGGTGGTGCCTGGTTTGGTGGTGGAGGTGGGTGACATGCTGCTGACGCCCAGGATGGTGGGCTTGGTGCCAGCTACCCCTGCCTGGCTGGTGGTGATGATGGTGGTAGGCTTCCCGTCCGCAGACGTCACCAGCTTTAGAATGGTGCCTGCGGGGAGAGGCCCTTTGGTCTGCAGGACAGGAAGAATAGATTAACGTCACCATTACTATTACGACAAATGACAATACAGAGCATCCAACTGCTTCAGATATATTCAAGCAAGCATCAAAAGAGGAAAGTATTAAGTTACATTGTTAAGCATACTACACAAGCTAAACACTTACTACCAGTAACCCTGCTCTTAAAATGACATGGTATGTATTCACGTGAGCATGCACAGCTATGGACTATGATAGAACTCACCCTGGCCATTTGGATGCCTAACGCATCTTAGGACCTCTACCAGTCGCTTTGGATAAAAAAAATAAAAATAAAAAATAAAAAATAAAAAAATTACACTAGAAAATGAGCGCCATGAAAATGGAAGAAATGCAAAACAGGAAAACTATTCAGCAGGGTGGTGGAAAAGCCTCCCGACAGCGGCAGTGAGCTCCATGGACGCACGTCCTGCCACACACATGCACAAAAAGGCACACAGCGGACCCACACCTGTATGATCTGAGTGAGTGGGTTGGTGGAGGTCTGTCCGGTCATGGCAGACTGCTGCCCTGGCTTCGTCTGCACAACGGACATCACCTTCCCCAGGTTAGAGAACTACACATTAAGAAGGGGAGAGCAAGGGGGTCAAGTATTTCTTAGTTACATGAGCAAATAAAAACAAAACTCAAAAGGCAAACAAATAAGAGACATTTAGGCCATTTAGATATAAAATAATAATTATTATAATCATAATCATAATAATCATAATAAATAAAAAATCTACTGATTCTGCAGATGCTTTTATCCAAAGCGACAGTACACAGCACTGTTGGCAAAAATTAATAACAGTAGTAGGCATGCTCTGAAGGACATGAAGCACTATGCATTTGATTTGAAGCACTAATAGGATTGCTAGTGGCCATGCGCTTCTACATTAGTTTGAGCATATTGTGGACCCTGCACAACCACCACCATAGCCAGACAGCCTGCACTAGAAGCTACCAGTGCTATAAAACACGATAGCATGACAGACAAGGGACAAACAGCTGCTGCACATTTTAATACAAATGTTACAGACGGTAAAACAATGACAATTACAAGACAGGACCAAGCACACTGGAGCATTAAGGTTGCAGAAACTAGCAATTTGTATTTTTTTCCATCTGACTTCATGCTTACACATAATATACTATGCTCATTTTCCCCAATGTGAAAATGCATCTCACAGCTAATGTTTCTCTGTGTCTATTTACGTTCTAGTATCCTCTAACAGATCTAGTAAAAACAAGACATAGAAATGACTTGCAAGTTTTACTCTCCCTACTCCCTCCCTGACACCACTAACCCTTTTTACTGCACCTTTAAGTTGCTCATTAATTTCTCCAATTACACCCCCCCCCCCTCAAAAATCAATGCAGCTGAAAGGTTTTTAAAACGGGAACCCTACCAGTGTTCCTCCGCCCCCCACTGAGATGGGGCTCTTTACCAGAGTGATGGTCTTGGTGACCCCACCCACCACCGTGGTGACCACTTGGGCCTGCTGTGCCACCGTCACAGTGCCAGACTTGCGCACAGTGATAATGGGGCGAGTGGTGGGGTTTGGGCTGGACACGGTCACTGTGCCGACTTGAGCAGCAGCTGTCTTCAGCATGCGGGTGGCAGGGTTGCTCACCTGGAATTGAATTACGTAGTTAGGTGGACAGCAAAATTAATTAACAATTTATTATTCAACAATAATTGGTTCATTCCTGATTATTAATTAACAAAGACACAACCAGCTGCAAATTCAACCTCCCTGCCACAGTAAGACCACTCATATTTTCACATTTTAACCACTACAAATACATTTTAATAATAAACCTTAATGCAGTATAATAAGACTGCATTTAAAAAAAACAAAAAACAAACACACACACACAAACTCACCATAACTGGGGAGGCTACTTTAACTGTGGCAGGGAGTGTAGTGGAGCCTGGCGTCACAGGCACAGTCTTAACAATGGTGGTGCCAGCTGGAACATTCAGCACTGTAGGAGTGGATGAAGGTGGGATCTTCTGTGTTGCAGCTGCAGCAGCAGCCAGAGCAGCCATGCCACTCATCTGAGGACTACTTCCTATTGGCTGTGAAGGAGATATGCATGAAAGGACTGTAAACATTAGGCAATTACATACAGCAAGGTTTTTTGTCAAATCCGTAACACCAATAAAACAGACGGTGGTAGCGTAGTGGTTAAGGAACCTGGCTAGCATGCAAGTAGCCTGAGAAGTTGTGGGTTTGAATCCTAGCTGCCACCGTTGTGCCCTTGAGCAAGGCACTTAACCGTAAGTTGCTCTAGGGGAGACTGGCCCTGAACACTTGATAGTTGATGAGTTGTAAGTCACTTTGGATAAAATTGATTGAGTTTTTCTTTTTGAGCACCTCGTCAGCCGAAAACAGTGGTCCAAAGACACATTAAAGCTTATCAAACCAGATCAATACTGATGTGGCCTCTAGGGCCAAGTCAGTAGACATGTTTGTTGTTGTACTCTTCTTTAAAAAAAAGAAAAAGGCAAGAAAATTGACAATTTGGCAAATCATTGACCTCCTGGGGGTCACAGAGTCCCCTTTTGAATCTCTAGACTAGTTTTTGATGTCAGAAAGCTGTACATGAAAAAATAAATACTATACCATTCACTGTAGATCACATAAACACACAGATCCCTGCCTGACAAACCTGTTCTTTGATCATGACTAGGGATAAGCTGATTAATTATTTTTCGATTAAAAATGTCATGAATCATTAATTGTGAAAGCTCCCTTTAACTGTTATTAGATTCTGCCAGTAGCCACACGGCTTTACACGCTCAAATGAAGTTAATGTACAATAACATATGTTAGTAGCAAGTTACTTGATGCCATTTTAAGCAGTGAGAGTTGTATTGGGCTTTCAGTGCAGCAAGTGATTGGCTATGTGACGTAGGGTAACTTCTCTCGGAGATAACGGCAGACTGGGCTACAAGTGGGTTTTCTGAAGCGTCAAGTCAGGCCATATCAAAATAAATTTAGAAGACTGGCCTTTTCAGGTTTTGCCAGTTCCACTAATCATGGCTCCTATCGTTAAGTGTTGCGACATGTAGCCTCTGATGATTACCCAGTGTAGCCTCCCTCACCATCAGTGGGCATCCACTGCTTCTTCCCAAATGCAGCACTTGTAGGCTAACAGGGAGGCTACATGGGATATGTTACGGGTGTGTTGAATCAAAGACACATCAAAGGAACTGGCTACATAGGGAGCCCACGTTTTGTTTTAGCAGTGCTATAAAGACCATACATATTTCTCTCTCATTTTCTTTATATAGATATAATAATATAGGCCTAGGACATTTGTACAAAGTGTTTAAGAACACATTAAAAAATGTACTTCTGGTTCTGGCCACCTCTGTTTTTTTTGTAGCGCCAGCAGTGCTTCTGTGATAAACAATAACAAGGAGTAAGTTGTTATTGAAGTCATTGTTCCACACCCAGATCACAGATGGACATGCCTAGATGTGATTGGGGGTGGGGGCGTCTTGAGATCAGCTACTGACTTCACCTTGGCTCACCCAAAAGAGACGCTGCAGTGACAAGCATATTGGCAAGGCAAGTTCCTTCCTCAATGTGGAGAACTATTGCAAAGCTATTGCCATAAACAGCTAAGTAGGCTAATCATGCATCACCCACTCATTTCATTCACTTTCAGAGATGGGCTTCTATTCTGACTTTTCATTCAAGATGGCGGAGAGAAGAAGTTGCAGAATAGGTAATACGAGTCTTCAAAAACGTACAGTTTTCCTAAACTCTACTGTACACCAACAATGTTCTTTATGCACAAGTTCATGTGTAGAGACGCTGATAACACTGTGGCTGAAGTGTCATGCAATGTCAACACTTCTAAGAGTTAAAAATAGCGTTTTCAATACGTCTGCCCAAGTGCCTCAGGCTCACTCATTGAAAGCCATTGGGCTGAAAATGCGAACTACGGTAAAACTACAGAAGGCTGCTAGCAACATAATTGACACCAATGTTTGAATCGTGCCCATGCAGGAAAACGGCCCGAGTTAGTCTTTAATTCATAATATTAATTTTATGAACCACTTGACTTGACGCTCGCGAGCAATGTTACTCTCTGTAGCAGCACGTCTAAAAATTCCAGCAAAATTCACTAGATTTGTGTACTTTTAAGTCACAACACTTATGAGAGTATTTTCATGTAAAAATACATAGAGGTTGGCAGGTCTGATAAAATGCAACATATTTTTATGATGATATAAAACTCTATTCAGCTGTAGCGGTAACATGAAAAGTACAAAATATTTCAACTGCCAAAATGATCCAGGAAGCCATTAGGTCTTACCGTTCCTTGTGTAGTTTGTGCTGGTATAACCATGCGAACACCTGCAGGAAGTGAGGTCACAGTAACTGGGGACTTTCCAGCTTGACTGGCTTGGCGCACAGTGACTATAGATGTGCCAGCGCCTGCCTGAGGAGCTGCCACTTTCAGGATCGCTACAGAAAACAAACATCCACTTCATTAGCCTTTGCCTGTCAAGACTTTACATTGTTACAGCCATTCGCATGGTGAACCTTTCCCAGAAATGTATGCTCACCTGGACCACGAGTCGTTGAGGCTGCCAGTGGGCTACCTGGCATGTTAGGCAGGACGGGTATGCCTGACGCAGTAGGGGATGAGGCCTGGGGCACCAGAGTGATGCCTGCCTGTGGAAGGCTCTGTGCTGCAGGGGCGGCGGATGCTGGCGCGGGGCTTTTAGGGGAGTTGCTGGGCAGAGAGGTAGCGGCATTGAGGGAGGGCGAGGTGGCCGCTGTGGCAGAGGGGATGTCGTATTTCTGCAGCTGCAGCAGGTATGTGTCCGCCGTGGGCACGGCACCCCAGCTCACCTCCAGAGAGTTGGTGTTGGCACGGACCAGCTGCACGCGCGAAGGCGCATGTGGCTTCTCTGCATTAGGAGGGTAGTTGGAGGAGTGTGGGTCAGCTTTGGCATATTTGGACATGCTATGATATTCATACAGATTACAGGTTAAAGATGGGTTCACCTAAATATCAGACACATGAGTCAAGAAAGATGAAACTGAGGTGCAATTACCTGTCTCCAAATACCACAAATCTTTGCAGCACACCTGGTTGTTCCAGGCTTTGCGGTACCCATCACGTCCACTCCACACATAGAGCCTGGAGTTAATGGATACTGAGCAGTGTCCTGCACGGGCTCTGGGTACATTATCTTCCAGCATGTCCATCAAAACATTCTCCCAAACCATTGAATCTTTGGGGAAACAAATGTTCAAAATAAACTACAACAAAAGGAACTCCAACAGTTTAAAGTTCCATGAAGGATTTAAATGCTGATATGGCACATATGGGACAAAGATCATGAATTCTACTGTTAGCACTCATACCCAAATTTAGACAAGCCAGCGTATTTGTACACTTCCACTCTTTCTCGTGTGTGGCCACTTTAACATCATCCATGACAAGGGGCACCCAGCCTCCAAAAACAAACATCCTGCATGGAAGGAGATAACATCAAATCACATTCATTGCCATAGACTAGAAGCAAAAGCATTTCACAGAACCAAGTTGATTTAGGCATCACCACAACAGGACATACTTGTTTGTTATGGTGGTGGCTGAGTGGAGACTCCGTGGGAGGGGAGCCGTGCCATTCACTGAGGGCTTGTTCCAGGTGAGTGTGTCTACCAGAGGGCAAAAGAGATACACAACATTCTATTTCATGATTATATTCAAAGTTCAAAGTTGCTTTTATTGTCAATTTCTTCACGTGTACTTGACATGCAAAGGAATCGAAATTACGTTTCCCACTGTCCCATGCGTGTATGTGGGCAACAGTAAAGTGTAGATGCACAACAAGACAATTGTTTAGATATTCCACAATGATATACATTATATTCCACTCTGCAAAGACGTGTTGAAAATTGATCTCCAGCCAGAATAGCAGACATCACCTTTTAACCTTGCATGTACTTGTCTCCTAACAATTGCAAATACAGTATTTAATTTTTTAGCTATATCTATCTATATTGTGATGTCACATAGTGCCATCAACCTGACTCTCATAAAGTCCTAAATCATGGCTGACTTCCTCTCTTTTTTTCCACCCACCTATGTCAAGGGTCCACAGGTCCCCCAGACGGCAGCCACTCATTCCCCCATAGATGATGAGCCGAGACTTCTTGGTGTCCTTCTCTGTGTAAACCACGGCTGTATGACTCTCACGTGGGGGAGGAAGAACACCATATGTAATGGGGATATCCCAGCCCACCACAGAGGATCCAGGACGCAGCTCCAGAGTGTACAGGTCATTTAGATACCTTACAGCAAATACAATAAACAAGTTACACACATACTGTAAAAGTATGATCACTATTCCACCCTCTTAATATATTTCAAGATGAGAGTTTAAAGACCCAACATCACACTAATGTAGCCTATTTTATTTTTCTCTTAAACGTCATACCATATTTTTTTTATCTACGAGTATCATCTGGGACCTCATACCTGGGAATGTTGTTTTTAGGGTCTTCACTATCATTGGCTAACCCTCCAAACAGGTAGCACTTATTGCCCACCAGAGAGAAACTGTGGCCCAGACGAGGGCAAGGTGGGGGCCCATTCTTCGGTGCTTTTGGCTTTAGTTTCTTCCATTCCCATCTACTTGCCTGTGAGGCAAACATACAGTTGAAAACATGGGGGTGGATAAATGGGTAAACAAACAAACAAAATGTACCATAACATCAATCATAATCATACCAACACACAGGCTTTCCTTCATATAAGTATTCTATTCAGATAGTTCGTGAAGTCTCACAGATGCTTCAAAAATCTTTTTATTATCTTTTTAATAATCTCATTATCAATTCAAAGCCATGATTTTCCCAGCTGGCTTTTCGTTATCATTTGAACACAGGCTCTACTAACAGGGTAACTGCTCAAAAAACATCTAGAGGGCAGTCAAGAGGCCAGTCCCATCAATAACCAACATCTTGGACCAAGACTTCAGCAATGTGAGGACAGAGTTTTATATATATATATATATATATATATATATATATATATATATATATATATATATATAAATAAAACATATATATATAAAACTCTGTCCTCACATTGCTGAAGTCACACACTTTTATATGTACTGTAACTTGCTAATCTTACCTGTAGTTCGTACAGATCATTGCTGTACTTCCCATATTCCACCATCCCTCCAAACACCAGCAGTCGAGTACCATCGCACACAAAGCCATATGCTGCACAGCCTGGAGGTATGTCCCCACGCACAGCTGGGATAAACCATTGATTGGTAGCTGATGAATGAGAAAAATCTAAATTAGTTCAGCAGTTATGGCTATAAAGGATGAGTTTTTTGTTGCAAAGATTAATCCAGATGGGGGAAAAAGAACATAATCTTAATTCCTGCTGACACGTTTCAACAGACACCAATGTTCACACAGTGAAATACAGCCTTTAAAAAAAAAAAAAAAAACTTTACTCCGTGACATCACTAGTTGCACGCGCACACACACACACACTCATTCATTCAGTATACGCATTAATATTGTAAGCAGGAAAGGATATAAATAAAATAGGCCTACTAACGTCACGCGGGATTTGTAATAGATTTGTATATTGTATAGATGCGCATTCTGGAGAATGTCGAGAATGTGACACACTGATAGCAACTGTCTGATAGTCTTGTGTGACGCCAATTCCGCCATTTTTCTTTTACTTCATGGCGCCATTTCTCTCCATCACTGGGCTTTAGCTGGCTAGCACTACCAAGGGTTAGCCACACAGCTGATGTTCACACTTGCACACTTTGAACAGTTTTGTGATGCTCCACAGAAGCAGTGAAATCCTAAGGGGTAGTATTACGTGACAAAGAATCGAAAGACCCAATGTGTGAGACTACGTGTTTCAAAGGAACGTTACGAAATTAACGTTTCTCAGCAGCCCTTCTCTACCTGCTCCGTTCAGCACACTAACATTATTGAGTGTTCGTGCAAACTACCAGATAGATTGAGTTAGCATAGCTCTACAGGAAAGTAGGTGACGGTCAGCTAGCAAGCCAAACTGGCTAGCCCTAAAAAGGTTGCATATTTAATAATTACTGCTGACAAGACTTTACCGCTGGGCTCACACGCACAGATATACACAACTTGAAGTCCTACTCGTTAATCGGTTCATCAGATGGCTTGGACCGATAGGAATGCTATATTGGCACATGAGCATTGTGCTATCCAGCTAGTTAGCTAGGTGTTAATGCTATTAGTGTTAAATGACAACCGACAAGGACAATAATTTGCCGATTTACCTCATTTATAGAGGACACGGAAAGACTTACCTGTGTTATACACATGGAGCTCGTCGACGATTCCCTCATTTCCCCCTCCGAACACCACCATGAGCTCTTTAATAGCAACGGCTCTGTGTCCATGTCTTGGCCGAGGTACGGGACCAGACCATCCAAGAACTCGCTTCCAACGCGGCTGAAGCGCTGAACCGCTGGTTCCAGACAAAGCGGAACCAGGGGATGTCATGTCCTCTAGGTATAGGGAGAAGTCCAGCCAAAATATTTATTCTATCTGCAGTCCTGTAACACCCTCTTAAGATAAAACCGCTGAAAAAAGTTAATGGAAAAAGAACAGGCTGGCTAACCTGCCAAAAGCTAGCGCTAGCCAGCTACGCCAAATGAATAAAACGTCTGCTAGCCTATACCGCTTAGCAGGCTAATTGGCTAGCTAGGTGTCAGAAGAGCAGAGGATCCAGTCAAACTCAGAATGTTATCGCACAAGAAGAAAACGTGTTTATGCGCATCTATCTCGCGAATGAAACAAGTCTCGATGTCCACAGTAAATATTGTAAGTGTTTTCAGGAAAATGTAAAATCCATGTAAGCCGCCATTTTACAGACGTTCCCTAAGACAAAAAGCCGGCTCGTCTGCAAAAAATAACAAGTCCTTCAACTTGCAATTTTGCGTGCACACACTACTATCAGCAATAATAAAAAAAGTCTATTTTGGTCAACCCTCAAAATGTCACATTTAGCAATTGCATTTTGCTCTGATATCCCTCAGAAACCAGAGAGTACCCCTCCATGGGAGTCGCCATCTTGTAACAGCCAAATAAACCTCCTCCGCCAGTTTAAAAAATGGCGACGCCACAAAAAATATTGAGAAATTATGCAGCAAACCGACATATAATAATACCAGAAATGTAAACTCCCTTCTTAATATCATTCATAATTTAATCCGGGAAAAATGTCAGGACAGAGACTATACATTGCGCCTAAACATACAGCCAACCTATCTAATGAAATAGTTTCTCCATTTATAGCAGGCATCTATTTTCATGCTTCCCTGGGAGTCGCCATCTTGTCACCGACTCAATGAAGAAATGGAAGCTATAACGAAAACAAGTCATATTTTAAATGCATGCAATACACAGTCACTAGTGTAAGAGCTACTGTCCCTCACCCAAGTTGCATAAATTCTTGCAGTTGTACTTCCTCCTCCAAATATCAACTGCACATGGCGATGCTATCGTTATTCCAACTCGCCAACTTGAATTACCCACCGTATGGTTAGTTAGCGCTAATACTGAACCAGATGCATGGATATGTACGTGTAATGAAAGAGCATCAGATTTATTTAATGCATTTGACAACCACAATATACCAGTCGTACAATTTAAGGTCTTTTCTTCAATTGTTATGATTTTTCACGCTGCCCAATGGAAGCAGCCATCTTGTCGACAAATCAGCCCACTTTTTGAACTCCCTCAAGAAAAATGGCCGCTCCGGTCGCCATAACAAAACACAATTTACAGGAAGGCATAGTCACCCACATCAAACTGCACTTACCGTATTCGAGAAATTATTCTTCAGCAGATATTTTTGCAGGTTTATTTCAGAGACGGTCCTCCACAATCACTAGATTAAGGGAGAAGTATCCACTCTCATGCTTCTCTGGAAGCCGCCATATTTTGAGTCCGGAGGGGACAATTTTTTCGGTCAAATACAACAAAAACAAATATGGCGACTCTTTCACGATTAACGATTAACCGTAAACAGATTACTTGTGAGCATTCGTTTACAGTATGGTTTATCCCGCAGGTGCATTTGATTACAGTCTATAGAATATGTCAGGAGAGAAAAATATTGTGTGCCTTATTATCCCTTACTAAAGATGGCGACATAGGCCTGCGAAAGTTTTTATTCAGTTGCGTGAACGGTCATTTAATGTTGGCCTGAAGTTTGCATTGCACTGACAATCTAGGTCATTCTGGATTTTTCCATCACCATTCAGAGATGGTCAGTACCATTCCACGGAAAAATCGTGTTATGGACGTGACTTTCGTCACGTCCATAACACGAATAAAATGATATGGTATACGGTATGATATGAATGATTACATGAAATTTGAGCATTTGCTATTTTTGGCTGTAGAACACATGAAAAAAATGTACGAAGCATTTTACGTAATCATTCACTTCAAACAAATACCATGGCATATTTCATAGTGTCATAGACAGTGACATCGGCTAAACGTAACTGATAACCTGCCAAAGGTGTGGCCGGGGTGGGGGCACATGGGTGCCAACGTTTGTTTCAAAGTAGTATTGCCGGACCTATATTGTGTCAGAGACACTAATGTGTCGGTAACACATTACTGTTGTAGGCTAATAACCTATACAGTGCAACAATTTAGACTGCTCCTGCACCCGTAGATCAAGCAATACGAGGGTATTGTAAACATTTGTAGTGCGTTTAACATTTGTAAAATGTTAAGGCCACATGAGGGAGATTTGGGGGTCCTCCCGCAGATTAAAAAAAAAAAAAAAGATTTAAATTAGATGTAACTTCCTGCATTCTGGTGTGTTTTCAGACGTTTCAGACGTCAGACATTTTTATGGCAATTCATTCAATGGCTTAATCCTAATGCCACTCCCTCCATCATCCCAAACCCAAAGACTTAACTGGCATGACCTGGTTCCATGATTGACTCCGATTTTTAGAAGTTTTAATTTGTTTTTACTTGTAGCTTGCAAACTTGGCATAGGCTAATATGTCATTTTTGACATTTAGGCTAACTAAAGGCTACGTGTCTGCTTACTGTGATTCTGCTTTCATGGACTGCACTTATTTAGTTTCACACATTTATAATTTCTTTTTCTCCATTACTGTTTTCTTAAGTCAGACTTTGTAAATGCATCAGCTAGCTAACTGACAGGAAAATAGTCAGCATGACTCAATTGTTACAATATTGCTACAAGAGATTCTACAGTTTATAACCATATGTGCCACTTTTGACTAACTTAAAAATGTCAAGGTGTAGCAGACTGACTTTAAGTGTCTGAAAGGCCCAGGACCTCTGAGTGTTAATGATGTGTTTTTGATTTCAGGCTGACACTGCAAAAGAATGGAGCTGCCTTACGAGCAACATACATCAATTCATCTTAGCAAGAAAAGACACAAATGATAAATTTGGTGGAAAAAACAATACAATTAAACAATATTAAATATAACTTAAAAGAAGATTCCTGTATACTTATATATTTGTAAACCAGCTAATCCAAATCTTGAATAGTTTCATCTGTGGCACCAAACAGTTTTAAGTGGATAGTGTTGAAGAGCTGGAGAATCGTAGCCTATATTTTGTAAAAGACAAATATTTCATTTTACTGATAAGCTAAAAGTTCAGTATCTGAGTTTTCATAGGATGGGGCATAGGGAAGATATTTTTCTGGAGGTGGCAGGGCTTATGTCTGGGGGGCAAAAATGTTTGTTTCTTAGACTTTTCCGTCACCTACTGAGCTCGACAGCAGCAGTTATTCAAAACCAATTGTTAGTTTCCATAGGCTTTTTCTGGATGGAAACATGGGTGGGGTTTCAGTTACATTTAGCCAATGCCACTGCAGAGGTCTATGGACATCAAAAAGCCAATTTTCTGTGGAATTGGCCCTATGGTTGCTAGGCCTACTACTATACAACATCAACTAAAACAGCAGTAATAATAATAATAATAATAATAATAATAATAATAATAATAATAATAACAGTCAGTGGTCAAAAGTTTACGGCTTGGGTCAGGTCTAGGTCTGATCTTGAGGCATTCACTTGAATCAGTTAGACCTACTAGCCAGTGTCATGTATGCCTGTGTGTGCACCAAATGTTTCATACACAGTGGGAAAAAAAGGATTTCAAGACAGAATAAAAAAATATTGTTTTCTGTTCAAATCTAGCCTAAGTTACATGCACATGTAATCACACATTGTCAGGAGCTACACATTTTCCACTTAATGATGAGCTTGACAACATCAGCATGCATTTATTTGTTGTGTGTAAACAAGACATGATATTTTGTTGATTATCACTATGGACCCCCCTGCCCAAATAAACAGGTTAAGATAGCCTATACATTTCAATGGACACATCTGAAAAAATAGCACACCACTGAAATAAATGGGGGTGGGGGGTTAAGGAGGCATTTAGCAGAACAATCAGAACCATTATTTACATGGTTACAAAATGGACACTATAAAAATAAGACATCTCTAGAGAAACACAAAGAAATATACAAAATAGACAATGGGATCCAATACTAAACATTTGATAAGGTGCAATATATACTTTTAATAAACTATCTATGTAAGGCTATAATATGAAACATACATTAAACGAAGCAAGCCTCACATGCAATATATATATTTTCAGTTTCCACAAATTTAATATGAGCTTATGGTGCATTGTTGATAGGCATTAGGTTTATGTTTTCTAGGGCTTCAACGTTTTCAGATCTTAAATAAATGAACATATAATAGGCCGATATTCATTTTCAATTAAAGTTAACAACAAGGCACGACATCTATGGTTCTTTAAGTTAAATAATGTCTGATAACATAAATTAGGCGATGATTAGCCTACAGCAAACCTTATCTGTTTGAAATTAAAGGAAAAATATGGAGTAAAATGCTTTCTAGGGCTATTCATACGTTGTGTTGGTAGCACAATCATGTCAGTCAGATGTGTTTTGATAAAGTTTGTTTTTAGTGATTTCAACCGAAAGCAATAAAATGGCAGTGTGTGTGGCATGTCATTGCAGCAATACAAAACTCTTTTATTTTAAAAAGCATTGTAAAGCTCAAAACAATGTTACACTTTTGTGGTAGTGAGTAGACGGTTCCTGCAGATAAACCAAAGTGTCCCTAACTCTGCAAGTGTACGGAGAACTTTTATAAAGCCACATTACATTACCTAAAGTTGTTTTGCTGTCAACGGCATCAATGCCACTTCAATGTTATTTTAAAGCTTTACAATGTTTTTAAAAAAAGTGTTTTGTATTGGTGCAATGACGTGCCTTACACACTACCATTTTATTGCTTTTGGTTGAAATCGCCAAAAAACGAACTTTCTCAAAACACATCCAACAAGATTGTGCAAACAACTCAACATATGTACTCCTAATCATTTAAAAATAGCCCTAGAAAGCATTTCAGTTTTCCTCTAACTGTTTTAAAAACTAGATATACCGCTTAGCAGTACATAACATGACCGTCGCACATCACTGCATGTGCCAGCCAAAGAAAATTCATGTCCATTCATACTCTTGAATCTTTTGAATCGCAAGTCTTACAGATTTGCCCCTATGATTTATACATACATGTCGACACACATACATGCTGTTCACACATGTTCACATTCTGAATTCCTTCTTTAACATAATGGTTTGTGTAATCAAGCACAAGGGGTGAAGATATTCCCACAGACCAAAATAGCTTACATGCTATGAGCCTAGTAGGGCTACATGCCCACCAAATGTCATTACTTCCATGTGTCATTGTCCCCGAAACCAACAATTTGACTAATTTATGTGTCTCAATAGGTGGTGCTACACTACACAATGGTGGTTGAAGGCCCATTGGATACGTCTCCTTTAGACCTATGTACCAATAAAATTTTGTTGGCCAAAGCATTACAGTTCTTGCAGGGGCACCAGCACATGAGAGGAGCTGTCCCTGGGGACCAGAACAGCTTAGGATATGAGCCCAGTGAAGTTCTTTGCCCAGTGAGTTTGAAATGTTTCAGTGTTTTGGTGTCCCGAGAATCACTGATGGTAACTGCTCCAGCATAGCTATTTTTGTGTATCAGTAGGTGGTGCTACATGGGAGGTTGAGGGCTTGTCATATGCAGCTTCTTGAGACCCATGTACAACTAAAATGTTGTCCACTGGTGCACTATGGTTCAGGATTTGTGCAATTTCTTGTCTGTCAGCAGGCGGCACTAACCCATACATCGGTGCATGAGGGTACCTGTTTGATGCGGCTCCTCTAGACTTAGGCACCACTCAAATTTTGTTGGCTCAGGTGCTACAGTTATTCCACAAAAATTGTGTCTGACCAACCTGTGTTTCGCGCTATGGGCCTACTTTGGCTACATGTCAAGTGACCCGGTGTTTCAGTGACCCAGGAATTGCTGATGGAAATTTGCTCACAAGAAAAACAACTAATTTTGCCATTTTGGACCTGTCAGTACGTGGCGCTGCACCATACATAGGTGTACAGGCCTTGTTGGACGTAGCAAGGTATGTGCTACTAAAATTTCATCATCTGGGGACCTACAGAAGACCAATTTTGCCATTTATTGTCTGTCAATGGGTGGTGCTACAGCACAAATGGCTGCATGGCTAACTTTCTATGCATTATGGGTCTAATAGGACTACTTGCCCACCGAGTTCTCTGTAATTGTGTCAGACCACCCTGTGTTCTAGGGGGGCCACAGTGGGAGGCAAGCGGCCTCCCAGGACCAAAAGCTACTACGCGTTAAAATTCAAGTGGATCTACATGTCCAGTGGGTTTCACAATGCCTGGTGTTTCAGTGTTGTAGGGACGGATGATGAAAAATCACTGGGAAAAAAAATCTGATGAAAGGGAACTCAAGCAACACCTGTATGCCAGCTGCGCTAGCTACCGGCAGTCATAATAACAGATTTAGTTATTACTCTTCTTCCTGTAGGCTACAGCAGTCACAGTGATTGATATGTAGTCTAGGGCAACAGCACTAGCCTAAACAAGGTTTTGCACTCAACATAGATCTAATAGTTAAATACATGAGAGTGCTGTGGTCAAAGAGTTGTGATAGGTGTTGTGAAGTTAAGCAAACATGCCAGTTATATCCTTTCATAGCTCATAGTTATGCAATTCTGTATTCACTAAACTTCTCATTTCTGATAAGATATGGAGCCTTGTGGTGGTCTACAAGGAGATGGAAACAGTTAGAGAAAGGGCTAAAAGTAAAATAAATGTAGAATCAGAAAAGGACTGTGCTTTGGAAGGCAAGACATTTAGTCGCGCTATGGGTCAAGTTCATGAAACCTCTCCCATCTAAAAACTTGCTCTGTATGTTTTAAATGTCAAATGATATAAAATGCATTTAAAAGTTGCTTTACAGTCATCTCATCCATTTTATACAGACTGTTTTGATGAACCCTTTCATACCTCTCAGTAGCACTGCAAAAAGGTGTTGAGCCACATCCTTTTGATAAGAGAAGGTAAGCTGCATTTAAAAGTATTTTTTCATGATTGTGTATCATTTTTTTCCTCTGTCATCTTGAAGATGGATGCACTATCTCTACACTTACTCTATTTCATTAAAAAGTATTTTGTGATCTAAGTATATAAATAAATGATGCAAATATGTCCATAAATATTTCATTACCCTGCTTTGTTAAATATACAGTAAACAGCTATTTTTTTCCTGAACTTTGACTAACATGGATATAATTAATCTGGAAACACCTGTAAAAGACGCTGAACTGTGGATCTGCAGAAAGATGTTTTAGTGATGGTATTTTACCACTCTATCACTGCAATATATCAATGCATTGATTAATAAATATGTAATTTTGTTTGTATTATGTGCATTTCTCACTTACATTTCTGCATTTCTGGATCTCCATTTCAGCAGGCACTTATTGTGACCAGCAATATTTTACTAACATCAGCTACCACACCCTTTTCTCGCCAGTGGCAATCACATGACTTTGGCTGTTTGTTTTATGGAGACTTGTGAAAACGAGCTCAAAGTCTATAAATAAATACATTTTCTGATGTTCTTTTGTGGAAAAGTGAAGAATTTCACATTTAAGTCACTTGAGGTTTCCGGCCCCTATGAGAACGTGATTGATACGGGGATTTAAAGCACTTAAAAATGTTATGGATGTTGTTGATTTTAAGCGCAAACATCAATAAAGCCAGTAGCATACATTGGTAGTGTTTTACTACTCATGGCTAAACCAGCGTAAACCATGGGGAAAAAGCTGCCTGTTGATCCTATCTGTACAGATATGCACACACATATACACACACATATCATCTACATATACAATTAGTTTGAATGCCGCTGTACTGTCTTCCATGCTTCTCTCTCACCTGCCTTTGGACTATCAAAGTCAGCTCAGTTGCTCAGTGACTGAGGTCGTAGGCTCTAATGTCTCTTCCTGGTTCGGACGAGGCACTGTCAAGGCAGCAACTGCATTTCTCATTTCCTGCTCCTCTTCCTCAACCCTCCCGCCACTCCTGTGCTTGGTTTTGGGCTCTGAGGCCACAGCAGCTGCGGCATGACTCTTGGAACTCAACAAGCGGTGAGGTGCATGGTCCTGTCTGATCACCGCCGGCCTATTAGTCAGCTGTTGGGGTTGGTAGGGCCTCGGCCTGCTCAAGTCCTGGTGCTCACAGCTGTTGAGGGCCCACTGAGTGTGGGCATGGTGAACAGAAAGAGGAGCTACGGCAGTGGATGGACAGTGGCGTTGGTTGTGGGAAGAGTAATTATGTTGGTGTTTATGCAGCTGGTCTTTTTGGTTGTTTTCACTTGGTTTGTTGGAAAGAGTATTGGAAGATGCGACGTATCCCCTATTCACCATGGATATGGAAGATTTGGGTTCCATAGGTTCCATGGGGAAGTTGGTGTGTAAAATCTTTTGTTCCTCAGTTAGTTCATTCATGCGGACCTCTGAGCCCAGGGCCTGCTTGTCACTCCTTCTGCTGTCTGTGAACATGGGTCCAGTGGAGTTTGTTTGATCCTCCATAATTTTGCGTTTTTTAATTGGCAGAGCCGTCTCCTGGAGTGACTTGGCTGAACTTCCCCTTAATGCTTTTAGCCTTACATCTGTGATGTGTACGGTCACTGGGAGTGTCACATTGATACTGGGACTGATGATTTTCCCTGATGGTGTGGTTACTTTGGGCTTCCGCCCCCTTTTCTTTGATGCTGTCTGCACATCCTGCTCTGTCTTCCTTTTGCGTCCACGATGCTTTTTGGTTACGGGCACTCGGGAAATCTCAGCAGGTCCATCGGCTTCAGCTCGGAGAGCTTTTAATGGCATCTTGACTAACAGCTTCCCAGGGCTTTCCTCTATCACACGTTTCACTGCCACGCCATCGGTGTGCCTTCGTTTCCCACTCCCTTTTGGACGCCCACGCCTCCTGCCAACAGGCTTCACCACATTGGGCTTTTTCATAAGCCTTTTCTCTCTTTGTGAGGGGCAACCTCGGCCTGTCACTGTGAAGTCAAAATCATTTGGGTCTGTGTTGGTGTCTCCGATCTTTTGGAAGTAGGCGATGAGTTCAACTTTGGAACGAAATGCCTTTCCCTCCGAGCTGAAAGATATGGGGGAAAAGTCATGAATCTTTTTGGATGCATAAATAAGCCCAAGTAACCACATATAATTTGCCAGCCTAACCAGAGGCTGGAAGAAATAAAGCCTAATGTTACCACACCTAGCACCAATACTGTTAATGTGCAATACTAGCATTAACAATATACTGACAAGAAATTCTGGGTTTATTATGTCATTTATTTGAGAGAAAACAATGAATTTGACCAAGATTTGTATTTGTTTGTCTAGGCAGTGTGATTATGTGAATGTGACAGACAAAGAAGTCATTAGGCAAGAACAATTAGTTGCCGCAGAGTACAAAATAATCCATGTACAGTAAATGGAATGAAGGAGAAATATTTCTGATTAATCATCGCACCACACCATGACAGTTGCTCACAAGTAAAGAAGATGGAGAACTATACACGCTGACAGCTCTTGTAGACTTGTAGAATTTTTCAGCATTAGTCAAAGAACTAAAATAGTTGTTTCCTAAAGGATAAAAAAGTGTTGGCAAAAATTGTGTAAAATGGGGAACATGTGACCTTCCAACCACATCTGTTGACACCAGAGAAAATGGTTAGAGCATACAGGTCCTAACTGACTTTACGGATCCTATCCTATGCAGGTCAAGACCTGGGTCTTTGGCAACTGCCATTGATATTCACTACAGACCTTGACAGGCACAAGGAAGAAGATTTTTGTTGAATTTGTCTGAGATCAACATATAACAATGACATAACAGTTTAATGAAAGACTTCATCCAGTGAAACAGCTCAGTCACATCTATTTTTAGCGCACAGTAAAGGTGGCGACAAGAACCATCAGCTATAGTTTATTTTCTGTTCGTAAAAGATGACTCTAACAGACTCACTTGATCAGGTAGACGTCGTATTTGCCTGCAGACCTGCCTGATTTGCGCTGTTTCAGTTTGCGTGTCCAGCCCTGTGGAAGCGTTGGGTCATCATAAAGGGGACCCCGGTCTCTAATGCCATTCTCCCTCTGCTGTGCAGAGGTCGTAGACTCAAATTGAGGGGAGGAAATGTGTTCAGCTTCCTTTGAATCCTTGGCTCTGCAAGGCCTATCAGGGTCTTCCTGGCCGGCCCACGACTGTGTGATGTGTGGTGGTTGCTGTGAGGACAAAGCTGGCTTCAGCTGCCCATCATCCCAGTGGTCCAAGCTGAGTTTCCCTTTCAGTGGAGGGATACTGACCTTCTGATCATTCTGATCCAGATCCAATCTCGTCCTCTCTCTGTAAAGTTAGCAAATATAAGAGATATTAGAGGCATTCACCGTAAATTTGTTAAAGAAAAAAAAACACAAAAAAACATAGAGGTATACAATTTCAGTGTTCTCAGGGTGGACATCGAATGACTCAGTTGTGTATAGTTTAATATCCCTGAGTGCATAGTGCCATACAGAATCAATCCATGTGGGCAAAGACAAAACCTCCAGTCCCCTGCTTGTTAATTTATGGACAATTCTCCTGCATTGATTGTTAAAAGTGATTAATAATTGCTCTTGCAGTAGATTCTCCTTGGATAATATAAAAGCTTTTCACACTAAAACCCAATGCACTCGTGGACACTTTGTTCTTATGACATGGAGTAGGCCTAGCCTACATACACAGAAATGATAAAAATAATAATTATGGAACTAAAAGAAATGTGCATAACTGACCCCGTGCTCTATGTAGGCTATTGGGCTCAAATACGTTAGCTCTTTATGATGAGCTTTCAGAATCGGATGAAGACAAATACAACAAGTGGAGATGGTGGTAATGCAATGACCTTATTAGTTATGTCAGTTATCTTTCTTGATTTCATAGGCTAAAGTGCTTTGGCCAAATGGAATGAATCCTTCCATGAGAGCCACGACAAAACTTTGAGTCTCCCTCGGAGACAAGTGCAGTGACACGTAAAGAGCCAATGAGAGTGATCCCCATTACCAACTTGGCCAATAAACAGTGGCAAATGTCTTCCAATATCGGCCACATTTCACAAACCTCTCAAATTTGGCTCAAAGACGGCCCCAACACTATCAGACGTCCGATGTTAGGGCTGTGTGCGCTTTGTTACAGGACTTAACGTTACAGACTTAAGTGAAACTAAACTTTTTTACTATGAAAGGTGTTAGTGGAAATCAGTAGACTGCTGCAGATGTTGATTGTGTTTTCTGTTGCATCAGTTTTAAAAATATTTTTTAATATTCATAAACACAAGCAGAATCTTCACTGGATTATAGAAGAGATGTGTCTTGCAATATGCAATTTTTGTTATCCTTTTGGTGAGTATGTTAGGCTATTGGTTCTTAAACTGGGGCCCGAGGACTCCCAGGGGTCCGCAGCACGTTGCCAGTCTGTGAAAAAGTTTGCTACAATATATAAACTTGTCTTATGGGGAGAAAAATACTAGAGATCAGGATAGAGCCCAGTCGCATTGTGCACCTTACTCCCACCAGCATAATATTAGTGACAAAGCCTACATGATACATTACAACAATCTGTCAAAAGAAGCAAAATTAATATTAGTTATGTGAAACAAATAGTATTTTTATTAACACAGTAGGCCTAGATTTGACAAACAAATCAATCCTTTTAAAACTGCTCCTGCACAGTTTTGCCAAATGCAATAACATGCCTATTTAAAACTGTTTTAGCAAAATATGTTGCAAAAGAGTTCAACAGCATCTGAAAGAAAAAATGGTTATAATCTTATATGGTTACATTTTTGTTGTGATTACGAGGTGTCCTTGAAAAAAATTCTGCTCCATGAGGGGACCCCGGCCCAATAAAGTTTGAGAACCTCTGCATTAGGCTGCTTCATTACTGACAAGCAGACTCAACATGAGCTAAGTTCGCTAACAGGAATCCAGGTGAAATATTGCAGGTTGTCCATTAAAACCTACAGTAAATGACCTTGACTTTATCATAATTTTATTAATAGCACTTAAAAGCTATGGAAAATTGGTGTTTTCTTACCTAGCTGACATGCTATACAGTGTGTATTCTGTGCAAGCCAACCGAGTGCACAGTAATGTAGTGGGGTTGTTGTGGTCATTAAGTTTAGGCAATGGATCGGCCCATGGATCTGCACATTTTTCCGGTACCCAATCCAAGTATTTTTCCCATATCTGGACCGATTTCCCTACTTTTAAGGGTATTGGCCAAAATGCATTATATGTGTAAACATGTTAAACAGCATGAACTAAATCTTGTCTAAAAGCCTATAACCTCTTGATGTGATTTAATATGCATTAAGACATGTCTCAACTCCACACTATGGCCTATGCATAGTTACCCCCGCCAAGGAGGTTATGTTTTCGCCAGCATTTGTCTGTTTGTCTGTCTGTGTACAATATAACTCAAAAAGTACTGCACGGATTTGGATGAAATTTTCGGACAATGTGGGCATTAGGACAAGGACCAGATGATTACATTTTGGTGGTGATCCGGAACACCATCTGGAATTTGTATTGTGTCAGTGACCCTATATTGCCTTGGCAGAGGTCTGCGCACTCCAAATGCTTTTCTAGTTCTGTACTGTATTTCAATGAGGTAGAATTGTATTTAAACACATTGACTTTCAATAGACAGCTGCATTTGGTTGAAATGGGTGCACCACAACATTTTCAATGTTAACATTTAACTTCACATTCACAAGGTGTTTACTTGGGAGGTGTGTGTGTGTGTGAGTGGGGGGTGCACTATAAGCCTATCTGGCCTCAACCTACTGTGCTCACAGCTGGTGACGGCTCTCTGACTCTGGCCAGGGTGAAGACAAAGCGAGTAGGTAATGGCAGTGGAGACAGTGGACAGAGTGATAATGTTATTTATGCAGCTGGACTTTTTGGTTGTTTTCACTCAATTTGTTATTATAAGGAGTATAGGTAGAAATTGTTTATACCCTACCTAGTGTTGTGGTACTCAAGTCCAGTTTCAGGACCATTTTTGCTTACTTGGTCTTGTCTCAGAATTGAAAGTAAAAACAAAGATCATTGAATACTGACCAAGATAGAGCAACATAATATGTTACAATGGGAGCAAACGTGAATTGTTCCGGCATGGATAAGTGGGAATGTCACATAACGTAACACACAATGTAAACTTTTTAATGATCTTCTGTATCAGCGTATGAGGGCTTGACTCTGGTCTGCATAAAGTGGGATTTTCCCCCTCCCCCTTGCGAAAATAAAACACAGAACTTAACGAACATTTGTCTCTGTCTTGACTCAGTCTCGGCCTACAGTGGGAGTAGATGGACTCATTAATTGAAGAGCAAGACCTCAAAACTTTTTTTCCCCTAACAAATATTTTTTTAATGTGCATAATAGTCAAAATATACATGAATAGGTTAGCCTGTAGAACTGTAGGCTGAAGTGCTGAACTTGGTTGACATTAAATCCATTGAAATCATGGTCATGAAAATGGACTTTTTCATGGTCTTGAGTCTTGAATCAACTTAAAAAACCAACAGTCTTTTTATGCCCATCCCTACTACCTACCTACCAGTCTCACTCACTTTGTGAATCTGGCCATGTTTGACAGAGAAATGTCTAGGTGGTGACATTGGCTCATCCAGTTGCCTTGATCAGGGGTTCCTAACGTTAACATACTTCCAACTTTGCCCGTAACCTTTGCAAACTAATAATAAACCACATTGGCAGAAAGGAAACATTGTATGCAATTTGCTGAATTAGGACACATTTCCAAATGTAATTTCTTGATGTTTGTAGGCCTGGCTACTAGCGTTTACCACTGCCACTTTCATTTTCAAAACTAATGTCATCAGCACTGGTCACTGATTGGCCTACCATCCTGTGACTGATTGTGACAGATTAACCATTATATCTTATTTATTATATAAACCAGTTCCAGACTATCTCAGTGAAATGTAAATAAACAGAGAGACTGCTGTCTGAGGTCCAGTGGAGTATGTCTGATCCTTCATAATTTTGCGCTTTTTAATGGGCAGAGCTTTCTCCTGGAGCTACTGTTTCCCCTTAATGCTTTTACCCTTACATCTGTGATGTGAACATTTACACGTGACATGGTGGGAATGGTGGCTTTCCATGACAATTTGGTTCCCCTGAGCTTTCACCCCCTTTTCTTTGGGGCAGTTTGCACATCTTGCTCTGTCTTCCTACAGCATTGTGCAACTTATGTAAATAAAATCAGTTGCTCAAGCTCAGTCACAAAGCCAACAAATTATGGTTTCTGAAAATTAAAGTCTGGATGATTTGAATGAATTCTTGATTCCCAGTCCTCAGTTTCTATAATTCTAGTATTTGATAAACTGTCAAAATGTGGTTGGTTTTATTACATGCCCGATGTGACACAAAACAAATAAGGACAATAAAATAGATATTGCAGGACAGGCAACATGAAATAAGTGTTTGCTGATGTGAACCAAGGTTTCAACTTCATTCCTAAAGAGTTTATTAAATTCATGATTTTATCATCTAGTTTCAAATGTCTAGTTTCAAAATGAGGTCATTCTCAGTCTAGAAGACCCTAATAATCGGCACACGAATTGAAAGCCTATTCATTCACACCTATTCATTCTAAAGTCACCTATTTTAATATATAGCACATTTGACCCTGCGACTGAAAGCATGCAATCCTATCAGTGGCACTCTGAAAGAACAACAGTGATTGGACAGAGTTGGTAGCGCATAGCGCGGTGTAATTCTACAATACAGAGGTGCAGTCATCTTGGCGAAAGTGTGTTTACTGCCGAGGACTGTTTGGGGCTGTGCTTCACCGCATGGACGATGGACTCTGTACTGAATTTGATTTACTCAAGGACAATTCTTCTCACGTTTTGGCATTTTTTCTTTGCGCCCCCAACGAGAGTGTTATCTGTTCAAACCATATGATGCATCTCAGATTGGATAAAATAATCGCCACGAACGTTTTTGCTCATATTATTACATTAACATTGCATTTCAGGCAACAGCGATGACTGCACGCGGGGGCCTATCCAGTTTATTAAACGAATGTACACAACACATTTGGGGGATGTGGGTGGCAATTCTAAATAGAAAAAAAGCAAAATAACCAAACCTTCACACAAACTGAAGCGTAGATATAGGCTACACTAAGGACACCCTTACACATACACGCATGTAAATATATTGGCCAAATGATGTGGTTAGCAAATTTCCGATATCTGCAAGGCAAGGGGATGGGCTTCCTTGGAGTTAGCATGTGTCCTCAGTCAAGTAACCCGAAGTAGGTTATTTCTGCCTGGTTTAGGCTACTTTCCTGTACTGAGTGAAACAGCTATGTGGCTACTGATACGACCCTAGTGAAACTGACACATGCACACAAACTCGCACGCACCTCTCTCCTCAGCTGAGCGCACAATCCAGCGCGCAAGCTTGCAAATGAACCGCAATAAACATTGCTCATGACGTAGCCTATCCTCTCCGCCTTTCAGAGAACAGCAACGGACACATTTTAAATGACAGACAGAATCCCACTCTGACAGGCAAATTAGAGTGATAAATGTCAAGGCCAATATTTTAAATACACACTTACAGTCTTCTCCCTCCGCTGTCCGCGGCGGCCATTTTTTCAATCACTAATTATATAAATAATATTGAATTCACACAATGTGCCCCGCCCACCAATACTGTGTGTTTTGGTGCTTTACGGGATCTGCACGCTACTCCCGCGAGAAATGTGAAATAGAAAACTAAGAGCAAAGACTTGGCGTCAGAGTTGTCTCAGATATCTTGCTGGATGAGCCTGTCAGCTTGCTACCAAAGAGCCATCTGTAAAATTGTGTTCACACAGCCTGTATTAATTGGCCCTTTACATTCCTAGGTCATCAGACTAATATGTCAATCTCTGACTATAAGTCAATCTTACACACTAAAATTCAGAAAAAATCCACCATTACTCACAGAAATTAGTAAAATTAGTATAATTCTTTATGACAAAGGCCTTGCAAGTGGTGCATTATTGCACACACCAGGGGGCAGTAAATCCTTCATTGCCTCTGTTCACCTCAAAGATGCAACTCATGCAAACTAATTGGGAAATAAGATATAACACATGGCATATAACACATATTGCTTTTGTTAGTTCTGATTCACATTTTACTGAAAATCAGTCAGGGTTACTGTCATTAGTTAAACTCGCTGATGAATGGTCCCTGACATACAAAGCAGTCTACTTGTCTTGTGTGTTCCATTCATATAAATTAGCAGAATTTGTGTAAAGATCTGATTTTGAAGACTATCTTTGGCTTTTGGAGAACCTTTTCTAATGGGGTGCTAGGATGAACCATGTTGTTGATTTTTTGTTTGTGACTGTACCAATAATTGAAGAATTTAAACTGTGGCTTGCATTTACACTTGTAACATAATTCATTTTACTTGTAAGAGTCCAGAACAAGTAACTGCAATTAGGATAGAGACACAGTGAATTTAATGACTCCATATATGACATACTTGAGTATTACAACATTTTGACAGTGGCAACATTTTTCGTAGATCTGGTCTATCCGTCTAATGACACCAGTGAGGTCAATAACATTATGGAGGCAAAAACTGTTTGAGTGTAAGAAAACTGCTCACTTATCATTATATTCAATTTGGGCTTGACCCCGCTGCTTTTCATTCTTCTATTTCTTACACAAGCCATGTTTATGGCAACTCTCTGTATGGAAAGGTCATTTAGAGGTTTAAGCCTATGTAGAAGCAATCTGTCCGCACACAATACAAATGTACAAGCCTGTCAATTGAAGCATCTGTGATTCATTTGCAATGTGTTATATGTGTAGTTATATCTAAGTCTATTTTCATCAACATAACGTTCTTTTGTTCAATGTTGCACATATGTATGTCACACACACACACACACACACACACACACACACACATACACAGACAGTACAGAGCAGGTCATTTGGTCAGTGATCAGTGAGTGACGCACTTGGAGGCGACCTCACCTCCCGTACCCCCTTTAGCTGCTTCCTGGTGTCTAGAGACACACAGAGCCTTATCCCTGTTCCACACATGAGTGCTGAGCTGCTAAAGGGATCACCTCAAAGGCTGTCCGGCTGGAGGAACCTGAAGATTTATGGCAGGAAGAGATGACTGTAGGTGCATCTGTGCATCCGTGTGTGTGTGTGTGTTGAGAGGAGTTTTTTGACTGAATATAGGCAGAAAGGGGCATGGTGTGGGGGACAGGTTCAACTTAAGAGAGAGAGAGAACAGAAGAAGAAAGTAATTTAAGACCTTTCTGACATAAACGGGAAGCCCAGGTCATACTTGATACAACAGATATATAGATAGGTAGATATAGCAGACAGATAGATAGACAGACCGATAGAGACTTTACTGATCCTAAGGGAAATTTAGACATCCAATATTGCCTCTTATAAACCTATATATACCTATATCTGCACTTTATATCATAATCTGCTCAAGACTTATATCGAACTATATGGTCCTGTCTCACAATTGCTGATGCAGTTGATAAATGACTTTATTTACAAAATTAGTACAAAGCCTTAGTTCTCAAAATGCAGGATGGGCCTACTAGTGGGGAACTGAGACATGGCATTTGAAATTTTCCTTCTGCCAATCTTTGTCAATGTCTTTCTTTATTGACAATAACAATCATACACTCAAACATATGACAGCCACATCAGAAAAGGCATTGATATGCATTATAAACTACATCTGACAACATCATAACATAACTACATCCAAGGGACTGGGAGAAAAAATGCAACATGGAACCTATTATGCAAAAATAATGACAGGAAGAGTTTAGAAACCAACAAGTGTTGCAACAAGTGCAAACCAGGTAAAGCTTCACTGCACTAAAGCTACCCAAAGACAAAATGTAGCAAGCTAAATTACAAAAAAAATACTACTTAGTTTACTTTAGTAATTCATTTACAACCTGTGAAGCTACTTATAATTTACAAAGAAGGTCTATAAATTAATAAAAGGATCCAGCCGCATGCCAAGATACTACTGGTGACCTGACTAGACATAATAGTAACTTGTACTTTTATAGGTTGGAGGTTTTTAAAACAATATCCAATGTTTCCACACTTGCTCCCCAGGAGAATAGCATGTGTATGTGTGCTGTGCTTGATTGGGTCCTTTAAAATAAGCCTGATTCCTCTAGGCCTACGAGTGCTTTATTACCACACTTAGCCCACACATGAATAATAGAAGACAGGCAATTGATTTTTGAATTCACCTTCCAAACACTGTGTTTTTTCTTAATCACACCATCCCTTATTTAACAAACTTTAAATTATTGATTAGATTATTGCAAAGACTCATCTTTCATGGCCTAGATGAGAATTTTGTGCTGTGAGCTGCTTTTTTTGGCTGTGCGCTGTCTAGCCACCTTATATCAAATCTGATGTTGTGGAATCTACGTTTTCACACTCAATGAAAATGAATTGACAGGACTATATTTTAAAAACCTTGAGAAAGGCCACAGGCCAAAATATAGTTTTCGTTAATAATCATGTCATTAGGCAAACCGTGTGTAATCTCCCTCTTTATTCAATTATCACTCCCTGATGAGAACATGAATGATAAAGACGAGGAAGAATGTTTACAGCTGTTCTAATTAGCTGACTTCAAATGAAACTGATCTTTAGCACAAGTATAATACAATAATTAGGTTCTAGTTTAGGTTTAGCAATTGTACAGGTAACTATTGTTACCTCTTGGCAGCCTATGCTCTAGCCATGGAGGGCCCTTACGGATACTGAATATAGGCCCACAACATGCAGTGCGCTTTGCACCAGCCAGTAGTTTGTTGTATCACGTACCCTGTTACATTCATTAAGCTTTTGCTGACTGGCTGCTTACAGCACACCATGTTGTATTGCAAGGGAGAGTCTTCGGGATCATACTAGCAAAGTCAGACTGTCCCTTCTGCAGTGTTGTTGCTGCCATCATGTTGGATGTCTAACAGGTAATTTAATTTATTAATATGTGATATGGGGTGGGGTGCAGATTGTGCATTATTCAGCATATGTTTGCTCATTGGGCCATTAACTAGTGTGTGTGTGTGTGAGATTGAAATTGGTCTGTGTTTCAGAGGTTGCTGCCATTTCCTTACCTCACTGTTGGGATCATTCCTTTACAAATTGAATCCTGTAAAACTCTGCAATGAATTACCAATAATTACCAATAATTATTAGGACTGACTGCTCCATTGATCTTTGATGAACTCCTGTACATTTGCTTGTATGTTAACACCAAAATGGTCTATTACCTGCCAGATTAGCATGACTTGCTTGTGCAATACATCTTTCCTTGTTTTACACAAGGCTAATTTTTTTTTATTGTGCACTGTTCCTATTAAAAATAACTAAACTAAATGATTATGATACTGAGTTAGGAAAAATTATTTGTCTGAATTAACTTAATTTGTCAGCATTTTAACTTATTTTGCATTTAAATTTAATTAACTAATTAATGTAATTAATTTGCATAATCAACTAATTAATGTAATTAATTTGCATAAGAAGTAGCTGGAGGTAAAATCACAAACATTATGGTTAAATTGTCAAAATTTACACTGATTTATTTTCTACATGGATTATCCTTTTTCAGTTGGATTCTTCCTGTAATATTACCATACTTCTACTTATGCAGATTTACTCTTTCCATCTGAAATAAACTGCTAGTTTTAGTCCACTTTTCTTCCTTCATGACTCATGTAGATTTTTCCCTCTGCTTCATCCATGCATTTTGAGATGCAATATTTTACACAATAGCGTCACATTTTTCACAGTACTTTACTTCCTGTCCTTTCATCCTAGTCATTAAGAAGGCTGGAGCATAAAATTTACCTCTCATTAAAATCTAAATTTACCACATAGGCCTTTTATCCAATTGATCTTTTTCCCATATCTGATTTTCCAGGAAACAACTTTTTCAGTGAAAATAGAGACATTCTTTTACAATTATTCAGAATCCAAATGAGAGAAAAACAGAGTCTTTATTGTTATATCTGACAATACATTTCAACACATACAATTAATCCCTACATGCATACAATAATTTTAAATCAGTAATACTCATGGCAATGCTAAACCACTGGAAGTAAAGTCTTGGACAAACAGGGTACAATTAATACAGCTACAACCACAACAAACAAAAGGAATTAATTTATTGTCATCAGATTGCATCTTCAAAGTCACTCCCAACAATATGGTAGCATCTGGATGTCTGGATCATAGGAGACAGAGATTTATTATTTACCAAACTGACAAAACACTTACAATCTGTACTTATCACAAATAAATCCCCCAGTTGAGTGCAGGTATGATGTAGAATCTGTCAAGATGTTTGACAACAGTCAAGTAAAAACATTCAAAAAATCTGTTATTGGATTTCTATTTTGTTATTGAATTTCTGCTTTGTTTAAATCATGCAAATATACTGGTAATGATATACTTCTACACCTTATAGGAATTCTTTTGAACATAAATCACGTTCTAACAATAGACAAAAGACAATGATTTTCTGCAAGTGTAAGGACATGTTTGTAAAAGTATAGTAATATAGGCCTACTGCATGAATTGAATCACCATTCTACATCCATGACCTTGCAGACCCTTGCCAGCACTGCACAGTAAACGTTGCCAATGATTGCTGCAAACAGCTGTCCTGTAGGAGCAATGGTCATTTTGGTCATGTACAATTTAAAGACCAGAGTTTTCAACAGGATTTTATGAGAGGGTATCCATTGTTTCTACAGCAAAATAGACCTGAATTGGCATTGATGAAAAAAAACAAAATAAATAGATACAAATTGCAAACAAAATAGATCATGTATGTGTCACAAATACAAATTGCAAACAAAATAGATCATGTATGTGTCAGATATGGCTGAAATATTTTTTTTGGCTCATATTTAGATGGTGGTGCAAATTAGACTATATGGTGGTTCACCATAGTAGGCAATAAATGGGAAACCCTGTAAAAGACATAAGTGTGTAACCGTAAGAACCACAATACTATGACATTAAAGTAACTGATAATTAGAGATGTAAATAGTAACCAACTTAATTGAGGATAGACCTGTTTCACATTAACATATCAAGTATTTGTCAGAATATATTAATATAGAAGAGGATGCTTTTTTATAAATCTGAATATTTTATTTTTAACATAGGTTAATATAGATTCTGAATTGATCAGGGACAAGTCAAGTAGTTAGAACAAGACTGTAGAACAAGAGTAAAATATAGCCTATAATAACATTAGATGCTCTAATGTTCAACAATATGTTAAAAGTTTTGATAAGGTTATTGTCGAAGCACTTAAAGTAAAAGATTTGATTAAATATAGTCTACTAGACTGGAGGTCTGGTGTGTGTAAATGAAAGTCCAAAAGTAGGTCAAAGGGGATATGATGACCGAAGCATTCTGCTCCTGTTCTGATTTAATTGCTGCAGATCAAATGACATCCCAAAATATGTTTGACAGGTTAAAAACTTACCTTCATAACCTGTCCCTTATTTAACTCCCCAAACTCTGTAATAGCTGTCACAAACTGTTATAAATTACATAAAAGATAAAAGGGTTTTGATAGCATGTGTCTACTCTCTGATGAAACTACTATATCACTCTATTTTATAATACCCTATGCATTCAGAAATCTAATAGTGAATATTTCATTATCATATTAAAATTACACTCGAATTCATTAGTACTTACCGATCTAGAGCTGTTTATTTCTGAATCAATGCAATTACTTCCCAGTACCTAGAACAAATATGGATTGCATGAATGGAAGAAAAATTTCATATGTTTTATAATAGTCTATGGATCTTAAGTGAATTCATTAAACCATAAAATTGTGTGAAGAAAACAAGGTACCATAAAAAAGCTGTCCTTCTTGTCCTCACACAAATAGCATGGTCTTAGTTCATTATGAAACACATGCCTGAGACATAGAGCCTTTTTAATGAATCTATTTAATGTAATTATTTTTTTGTGTCAGAACATACCAGGTGTCCGGTGCCCTGTGAAGGGCAGTTTAAATAGTTGACAGTCAGGTGCAAATCCGAGTTCTGCTAGTAGTGAACTTTTACCAACCATGAATAGTTCAGAACTAGCGGAATTCCAGACATACACCCGCAGAAAGGTCAGATGGGCGGTCGGGTTGGGAGGCAGAGTTCTTTTGCAAACCCTTTACATCAACATTCATTTACATCAACATGGGGGAAAAAAAGCCTGATTCATAGACGTGTACTACCATTACTTGGAAGATATTTCTTCTCACAACGTCACTGACACTATCACTGACATCATTACATACTTTTTTGATACATTTCACATCATTTTTATGTTAATGAATTATGACCGAGAGTTAGACTACCATTAAACCTTCATGCTGAATAAAATATGTTCTTTACACCCTTTACACAGAACAACTCCAAACTAAATGATCATATCTACGGTGAAATAGGGCGTGCAGCACAATAGTTCAGTAGTAAAAGATCTTGGAGACTGCCATGCTCTCCTTAATTTGTTAGACTAAGACCTTCACACAACCCCCAAACAATAACACCACATATTACTAAAATCAATAACATCAATAATGGTAAAAAGTACAGACTGTTCTCACTGGCTGCCAGGATTCCATCTTGTAGGGTGCTGTGGTGCCATCATCTCTTGCCAGGAGTTTCCTTTTGCATGGCATAAAGGAAATGGTGGGAAGGACAACTACGAAAATCATCACAGTGCCCTACACTGGAAGATTACAATTGACCCAATCAAGGTTTTTGGATAAACCCTGCTTTCCCTAAAATGAACTATCAATCCACCAGGATTAGGATGAGGCCAACCACATCCTTGTCGATTTCAATTAGACTCTTGTGGGTCAGGCATTTCAGAACCCCGGTTGTCCAAATAAGCTGCTTTGGTCAATTAACTTCTGGAAACGTTTAGGAAGTCTGCTTGTAGGTAACCCACATATCTGAAGAACACAACACCAAAGATCATGGCATTGCAAAACTGGACCACAGGTACTGTGGTACACTGTGTACGTACACATTAATGTATTGAGAAATTGGTGTACACAACCTGAGCTTTGAACACTGAGATGCAAAGTAGATCTGATGTTTTCAGCCAAGGTGGAGTTTAACATTATAGTCATGTTATTATAGTCATCACCAAGGCCTACAAAGACCAGCTTACAAAATAAGCACAGCACACTGTGTTCAACATTATCATCAATATTGCCTGAATAATGCATGTACAGGCCAGATCATGCACAGGATTGACTCCATATAGAGATGTAGGCCAAGGGCCATCTACTGAAGACCACTTGACCTCTCCTTGCGGACAGCCTGTGGTCTTCACATGTACGCAGACATACAAGGGGTTACAAACCCCCTAGTAAATCCAATTTCCTATCATAATGGATAATGGATAAATCTGCTTACTGTTGTGACCACATGCATATATAAAAGCAGCAACACACATATCAGAACTCTGTAGGCTACTTTAGCAACAGTCTACAGAGAGGGGTCTCGGGGCAGCTGGACTATTAGAAACATATTGATTGAAGTCACCGAAAAAAACAACCCCTATCAATCCAACAGCATGGCGGAGAAGTGGGAAGACGCAGTTTTTGCTGCGAGGAGACGCGGAGATGACTCCACAAGGGATTCAGTGTTCACATACACAAATTCAAATAACACTAGAGGTAAGTGGCACACAATTTGTACCCTTAAGGGATGTCATTAGATAGGGCTCTTTAGAAATGTATGTGTCAGAGCGCACTGTTTCAAGACTGTAAGTCTGCAATGTCAACAATGTGAAATTTGGCGATCTAATGCAGTGGTGTTCAAGCCATTTACTGCCTCTGTTTTTGTAGATCCATTTGAGGGACCCAACTACCACATTGCCCCACGATGGGTGTACAACATCTCCACATGCTGGATGATCTTTGTGGTCATTGCCTCTGTATTCACCAACGGCCTGGTGCTGGTGGCCACAGCAAAGTTCAAGAAGCTCCGTCACCCTCTCAACTGGATTTTGGTCAATCTGGCAATTGCCGATCTTGGGGAAACAGTCCTTGCCAGCACCATTAGTGTGATTAACCAGATCTTTGGCTACTTTATTCTGGGACACCCAATGTGCGTTTTTGAGGGCTACACTGTGTCTACCTGTGGTAAGGAACAGTGTTTGTAATATCATATGCAATGCAGTACAACAGTACAGTACAGTACAGCTGATCATTGTTATTTACTATTTCAATGTGGCAAAATATCACATATACTGCTATATATCATGTTCAGTACAGAAACTAATAAATACGGCTCCAGACATTTTTTTTCAATATTCTTTATACTGCATGTTTATGTCTGAATGACTACTCATTTCTTTAACAGGTATTGCTGCTCTGTGGTCACTGACTGTGATCTCTTGGGAGAGATGGGTGGTTGTATGCAAACCCTTTGGAAATGTCAAGTTTGATGCCAAATGGGCCACTGGAGGAATTGTCTTCTCATGGGTGTGGGCTGCAGTCTGGTGCGCACCTCCCATCTTTGGCTGGAGCAGGTAAGTTTGCAATTTTCTTTAAGCACAACGTATCTCACTACCCTGAATATTTAATGTAACAAATGCATATATGGAACAACAATTCTCTTAGGTATTGGCCTCATGGCCTGAAGACTTCCTGCGGACCTGATGTCTTCAGCGGAAGCGACGACCCTGGAGTCAAGTCCTACATGATTGTCCTGATGGTCACCTGCTGCTTTCTTCCTCTGGGAATCATCATCCTCTGCTACATTGCTGTCTGGCTGGCCATCCGCGCTGTATGTTCAGCTGCTTTCGATCTGTGACTGATATGGTCCAACCTTTTAAACAAAGAGCGACTGTGAGACTAAAGGTGTTAAATGTGATCTTATTTTCTCATTCTCAGGTAGCCCAGCAGCAGAAGGATTCTGAGTCAACACAGAAGGCCGAGAAGGAAGTGTCCAGGATGGTGGTGGTCATGATCATTGCCTACTGCGTCTGCTGGGGACCATACACAATCTTTGCCTGCTTCGCTGCAGCTAACCCAGGATATGCATTCCATCCTCTGGCTGCTGCCATGCCTGCCTACTTTGCCAAGAGCGCCACCATCTACAACCCCATTATCTATGTCTTCATGAACCGTCAGGTGAGCTATATTCACTCTAAAGATTTTGAAGTGCACACTTCAACAAAACAGCCCAATGCATAACTTGTACACAATTTGTACACAAAAGTAACATAAGACCCTTGCCTTTCAGTTCCGTGTATGCATCATGCAGCTCTTTGGTAAGAAGGTTGATGATGGATCTGAAGTCTCCACATCCAAAACAGAAGTCTCTTCTGTGGCGCCAGCATAAATTCTCCAACACATATCAATGCATGGAACAAATTCATGAGAACTGGAAAAAGGGAATCAAATGGGACTTTTTGTACAGTATGTATTGTATATCTTAAATGTTTTTGTTTATTCTAATGAAATGCTTTCCATTAAGAAGAATGGCTAATGGTCACTGTGTCTAAATGCATCATTCACTCAAAAGTACAGTCAATCAAGTGGAATAGCCTTTTGAGACGCCAGTCTATGTGTGGCCTACTAAAGCCACCAGTGAAAATAAACACAAAGGACGGAAGTGTTTATTACTGTCATCAAATATGTGCTGAAAATGTGCATAATGTATCATAACTATATTGGTGTCATGAACAGGCAACCAGTTATGTGAGTTTATCCTCTTGGGAGTTGAGGGCCAAGAAGGCTTTACAGCTCTTAAAAGAAAATGTTTAACATTCACTGAACAGCTTGCTTACAACTTTTTTTGTTGTGAAGGGTTTTGAGTCGCTGTGCATTTACATTTAGATGAATGATGATTTTTAAATAGCCATTTTGCAAGACATAAAAATCCACAAAAAAACATATGTAGATAAGAATTTCTACAGTAAATGAATCTGTATTTTTGATGAAAGTAAAATCATGCAGCAAATTAAAACAGCCCTCTGTCTTGTTTTTCTGTCACCTAATATACCTATAAACAGGTAATGCTCAAGTTTTGTCTTAGAATCAGATCTTATTATTCTTTTAAACTCAGCATTAAGTGATTGCAAATGAGGCCTCTAAGACCTAACAGACAAGCATGAGTACATATGACAAACTAAAACTTTAAACTCTTGGAGTATTTGAAATGAATGAGAAGCTAAATACCATACTGTGCTGGAAACCTTATGTGGTGTAACATTTGAATGGTCTTACTGCTGTCTGCATTATCTCAACATTTGTTAGTCTACAATGACCAGGTTAATCTTCCCTTCACATTTCAGGTCAATACTTTAAACTAAGAAAGTGTTGGGAAAATGTAAGAGCAATGTAGAAACTCCATGATCAAGAGAGCCATTATTTTACATCTTGTAGGTTAGTACAGTAAATCTAGCAGGTTAAATCGAGTAGATCAGAGGTCATAAATTCAACAGATCATTTCAGATTATCTGGAGACATAACACGTGCAAAGGAAAGGCTTTTGGAGAGTCCTTAGAGACTTAAAGATTAGGTAGGCCTAACATGAGGTCTCATTGCTGTGACCTTAATAAAGCCACTTAAAGATGGTGACGTCACATATAATATATAAGTTGTATGATGCACCAGGAGTCAGTAGGCAACTCCAGTAAGACAGTCGACAGGGACCTCAACATATAGCATTTGGACTATCAGGAGCAGAACAAATAGATTGAAGCCACCCAAGACAAGCCAGCATAGAGTAAACCTGAATCAACCCAGCAGCATGGCAGAGCAGTGGGGAGACGTCATTTTTGCTGCCCGACGAAGAGGAGATGACACCACAAGGGATTCAATGTTCACATACACAAATTCAAATAACACTAGAGGTGAGTGGCACACAATTTATACCCTAAGGGATGTCACAAGATAGGCCTTTTTAGCAATGTCTGTGCCAGAGCACACTGTTTCAAAACTTTAAGTCTGACAGTTGACAAAAAAAGACAAGAATGTGAAATTTTGTGACCTAACGTGGCGGTGTTCAAGCCATTTACTGCCTCTGTTTCTGTAGATCCATTTGAGGGACCCAACTACCACATTGCCCCACGATGGGTGTACAACATCTCCACATGCTGGATGATCTTTGTGGTCATTGCCTCTGTATTCACCAACGGCCTAGTGCTGGTGGCCACAGCAAAGTTCAAGAAGCTCCGTCACCCTCTGAACTGGATTTTGGTCAATCTGGCAATTGCTGATCTTGGGGAAACAGTCCTCGCCAGCACCATTAGTGTGATTAACCAGATCTTTGGCTACTTTATCCTGGGACACCCAATGTGTGTTTTTGAGGGCTACACTGTGTCTACCTGTGGTAAGAGACAAGAGTTTGTATTTTCGATTATATCCAAGTTACACTTGGTCATTGCTATTTACTGTTTTAATGTGGAAACTACCACACATATTGCCATATGCCATATGTTTAGTACAGAAGCTGATAAATATAGGTTCATCCATTTATTTTTATTATGCTTACATGCTGTGAATAGTCTGAATGACTACTGATTCCTTTAACAGGTATTGCTGCTCTGTGGTCACTGACTGTGATCTCTTGGGAGAGATGGGTGGTTGTATGCAAACCCTTTGGAAATGTCAAGTTTGATGCCAAATGGGCCACTGGAGGAATTGTCTTCTCATGGGTGTGGGCTGCAGTCTGGTGTGCACCTCCAGTCTTTGGCTGGAGCAGGTAAGTTTGCAATTTTCTTTAAACACAACGTATCTCACTACCCTGAATATTTAATGTAACAAATGCATATATGGAACAACAATTCTCTTAGGTATTGGCCTCATGGCCTGAAGACTTCCTGCGGACCTGATGTCTTCAGCGGAAGCGACGACCCTGGAGTCAAGTCCTACATGATTGTCCTGATGGTCACCTGCTGCTTTCTTCCTCTGGGAATCATCATCCTCTGCTACATTGCTGTCTGGCTGGCCATCCGCGCTGTATGTTCAGCTGCTTTCTGTCTGTGACTGATATGGTCCAACCTTTTAAACAAAGAGCGAATGTGAGACTAAAGGTGTTAAATGTGATCTTATTTTCTCATTCTCAGGTAGCCCAGCAGCAGAAAGATTCTGAGTCAACACAGAAGGCCGAGAAGGAAGTGTCCAGGATGGTGGTGGTCATGATCATTGCCTACTGCGTCTGCTGGGGACCATACACAGTCTTTGCCTGCTTCGCTGCAGCTAACCCAGGATATGCATTCCATCCTCTGGCTGCTGCCATGCCTGCCTACTTTGCCAAGAGCGCCACCATCTACAACCCAGTTATCTATGTCTTCATGAACCGACAGGTGAGCTATTTTCACTCTTAAAACCTTGAGGTGCACACTTCAACAAAAGGACCTCATGCATAATTTCAAAAGTACAGAAAAGTAATATAAGACCCTTGCCTTTCAGTTCCGTGTATGCATCATGCAGCTCTTTGGTAAGAAGGTTGATGATGGATCTGAAGTCTCCACATCCAAAACAGAAGTCTCTTCTGTGGCGCCAGCATAAATTCTCCAAAACATGCCTTGCCATGGAAAAAATGTATCACAACTTGGAAAACCAAATGAAACGGGACTTTTTTACAGTATGTATTGTACAGTATATCTAACCTATTTCTAACTTCCATAAAGACAAATGGATAATGTCAAATGAATATGCACCACCCTTTTACAACTATGGTCAATTCAGTGGAATAGTCTTTTGAGACATCAGTCATCTGCATGGCCTACCAAAGCTAGAAGGATGTAAGTATGTATTACTGTCATCAAATATGTGCAGAAAATGTTCATAACACGTCATTACTGTACTGCTGTCATGAACAGGCAACCAGTAATGGGAGTTCCTTCCCCTGGGAGATAAGGACCAAGAGGGCCTCACAGCTCTTAAAAGAAAATGTTTGTTTAATATTCATTGAACAGCTTGTGTACAGCTTCTGTACAACCTTTTTGTTGTGAGAGGTTTTGTGAGTTGCTGTGCATTTGCAGCTTTTAGAGGAATGATCAGATATTTTTAAATAGTCATCTTGCAAGAAATAAAAACGGCAAAAAACATATATGTAGATGAGAATTTCTACACTAAATGATTCTGTATTTTCCTTTTGATGAAATTAAAATTATGCAGCAAATTAAAACAACTACCCGTCCTGTTTTTCTGTCATCTAGTATATCTAAACAGTGGCAAGCCTCTGGCCTTATCAGAATCAGATCTAACCATTGTTTCAGACTGAACACAAGTGATTGCAAACAAGGCCTCTGAGCCCTATTTTATAAACATAGTAATTGACACACTAATAGTCCAAACTTTTAAATTGTTCATACTGAAGGGAGGAAACTGCATGTATTGGAAATGGTGTAACATTTTAATGTTTTATTGCTGCCTGACTGCAACGTTTCTGAGCCTAACAAAGAGGCCAGCTGAATTCTGCCTTAATATGTCCTGTCAATACTCTAAACCTATGAGGTCTGCAGAAAATGTTGTGAGAGCAATGTGCAGCTTTCACGATGATGAGAGCCATCCTTTTTGTATTTCTACAAATGAAAAGACGAGAACCTATCAAAAAAAATTGGCACAAACAGCAGTAGGTTAGTACTGGAAATCCTCTCTCAGGCTAAATCAGGTAGATCGGATGTCATGACATCCCAGCGATGTTACTCAAGATTATCTGGATGCATAGCATGTGCAATGGAAAGGCTTTTGTTGAGGCCTTAGAGACTTAGAGATTACATATGCCTGACAGTAGGCCATGCTGCTCTGATGCGCCCAAAGCTACTTAATGGTCGTGACGTCATACAAAAAATAAAAGCCGCATGTTGTATTTCAGACATCAGTAGACAACTTGAGCAACAAAGTTTGCAGAGATCAGTCTATAACAGCGGCTTGTTGGTCTATCAGAAACAGTGCAAAACTAAATTCAGGTCACGAGAGACAAGAAGAGAAAAACACTCCTTCTCAACTCAACAGCATGGCAGAGCAGTGGAGTGATGCAGTCTTTGCTGCCAGGAGAAGGGGAGATGAGACCACAAGGGAGTCAATGTTCACATACACAAATTCAAATAACACTAGAGGTAAGAGCTACAGTCTTTATACCATAAGGAATGTCTTTAGATATGCTTTGTTTGCAACATCTTTCCTAGGGCCGACAGTGACAAAAAGGATTCTGAAATTTTGTGTTCCAGTGCGGTAGTGTGTTCTAATGTGCCTGTTTCTGTAGATCCATTTGAGGGACCCAACTACCACATTGCCCCACGATGGGTGTACAACATCTCCACATGCTGGATGATCTTTGTGGTCATTGCCTCTGTATTCACCAACGGCCTGGTGCTGGTGGCCACAGCAAAGTTCAAGAAGCTCCGTCATCCTCTCAACTGGATTTTGGTCAATCTGGCAATTGCTGATCTTGGGGAAACTGTTATCGCCAGCACCATTAGTGTGATTAACCAGATCTTTGGCTACTTTATCCTGGGACACCCCATGTGCGTTCTTGAGGGCTACACCGTGTCTACCTGTGGTAAGGAACAGTGTTTGTAATTTCAATCATATGCAATGCAGTTTGTTATATGTACATTGTTATTTACTATTTCAATGTGGCAACATACCACATATACTGCTATATATCATGTTCAGTACAGAAACTGATAAATACTGGTCCAGAGATATTCTTTATACTGCATGTTTCTGTGTGAATGACTACTGATTCCTTTAACAGGGATTGCTGCTCTGTGGTCACTGACTGTGATCTCTTGGGAGAGATGGGTGGTTGTATGCAAACCCTTTGGAAATGTCAAGTTTGATGCCAAATGGGCCACTGGAGGAATTGTCTTCTCATGGGTGTGGGCTGCAGTCTGGTGCGCACCTCCCATGTTTGGCTGGAGCAGGTAAGTTTGCAATTTTCTTTAAACACAACATATCTCACTACCCTGAATATTTAATGTAACAAATGCATATATGGAACAATAATTCTCTTAGGTATTGGCCTCATGGCCTGAAGACTTCCTGCGGACCTGATGTCTTCAGCGGAAGTGAGGACCCTGGAGTCAAGTCCTACATGATTGTCCTGATGGTCACCTGCTGCTTTCTTCCTCTTGGAATCATCATCCTCTGCTACATTGCTGTCTGGCTGGCCATCCGCGCTGTATGTTCAGCTGCTTTCTGTCTGTGACTGATATGGTCCAACCTTTTAAACAAAGAGCGAATGTGAGACTAAAGGTGTTAAATGTGATCTTATTTTCTCATTCTCAGGTAGCCCAGCAGCAGAAGGATTCTGAGTCAACACAGAAGGCCGAGAAGGAAGTGTCCAGGATGGTGGTGGTCATGATCATTGCCTACTGCGTCTGCTGGGGACCATACACATTCTTTGCCTGCTTCGCTGCAGCTAACCCAGGGTATGCATTCCATCCTCTGGCTGCTGCCATGCCTGCCTACTTTGCCAAGAGCGCCACCATCTACAACCCAGTTATCTATGTCTTCATGAACCGACAGGTGAGCTATTTTCACTCTTAAAACCTTGAGGTGCACACTTCAACAAAACGACCTCATGCATAATTTTAGAAGTACTCAAAAGTAACATAAGACCCTTGCCTTTCAGTTCCGTGTATGCATCATGCAGCTCTTTGGTAAGAAGGTTGATGATGGATCTGAAGTCTCCACATCCAAAACAGAAGTCTCTTCTGTGGCACCAGCATAAGCACTGCAAAACATGCTATTGCTTTGAAAAAAACAATCACGAGAACCTGGAAAAGAGAAACAACTGGGACTTTTTGTACAGTGTGCTGTATATCTAATATATTTTCGTTCATTACACTGACATGCATTCCATTCAGAAGAATAGATAATGTTCAGTGTGTGTAAATGCATCACCCCTCTATAAGTTACAATTCAACGGAACTGCTTCCCAAAACTTGAATCTTCTAGAAGAAAGCAACCAAATGAAGCACAAACGACGCAAGTGTTTATAATCAATCAAGTGTATACAGGGAATGGACTCGGTACATCAAAGCTTTATAAGTGAAACCAAGATGCAGAGCAATGGGCATTCCTCTACCTGTGGGCTGAGAGGGCCTCAAAGTTCTTAAAAGAAAATGCTTGCTTAACAATTACTGAAAAGCTTGGTGATGGAAAAAGGCTTTTGTGAATTGCTTTGAACTCACAACTTTTAGAGAAATTATCTTATACATCTTTTTAAATAGCCATCTTGCAAGAAAATAAAAATGCAAAAAAAAACTTCTACATAGCTGTGAATTTCTACAGTATTTACATGGGTCTGTATTTCTTTTGATGAAATTAAAACTATGCAGCAAATTAAAAACATTTGTCTTGTTTTCAGTGAGTGATCGCTGACAAAATTTGAAATAGCACATGTAACTAAACATGCTTTACCTGTTTTAACCTGTTTTCAAGTGTAACAAATTGAAGTTTGTTGTCTCCATACACCATAACAATACTTAAACTTAATGACACAAGCCTAATGCAATCACTTCTAACAAGCATTACAAGGTGAAGCAATTTCCCCTAAAACGTGGCACAAGAGGATTTGGTAAGTCAAGGAAGATTAACCTTAAATCACAGAACTGGCTTTGCTTTTCCTTTACAAGTGTGTGTATATGCGTGCGTGGCTGTGTGTGTTGTGTGCGCGTGTCTGTGTGTGTCTTTGGAGGAGTTAGATTAGTGGCACAATTACACTTTGCAAAAATCCAGATTGGCCTAAATTTAAATTCCTTTGTCAGTCTGGGTGACACATGCACAAGGTGGAGGTGCTATAAAATGGAGTCCATAGAGAGGTTTGGTCAAAGCTATTGACAGTCTCCCCCTCACCTACAAGGCAAACGTGAGAGGAACGCAGGACAACCACAGACAGGTGAGGCAAATAGACATTTTTCTAACTGTAAGATTGAGGCAACACATTAGCATAATGAATAGCAAATCAGCAAAATTGTGACAGGAATAGAGGTGGGAATTAATAGGATTTTATCAATATCAATACCATTATCAATTCTGCTTATCGGTCCAATTCCTTATCAGTAATTTTACCAATTCCTTACTGTTTACAATTCTACACAGGTTTTCAGTATTAGCACATAGCCCAGTAATATAGCTCATACCACTAAGGTGACGTCAGAGGGATACAATACCAGTGTATTGAAGCTTTTGATTCTCAATTTCACTCGATTCTCAGTTCTCGATTCCCACCCCTAGACAGCTTAAACAATTAGTGTGTGACTGCCTCTCTCTCAGCAGTTTGTAAAGGCATCACACTCTTCAGCATGGAAGACCATTGGGGCACTGCTATTTTCGCAGCAAGGAGACGAGGCGAAGATACGACCAGGGAGTCAGCCTTTGTATACACCAACAGCAACAACACTAAAGGCTTGGACCTATTTTATATTCAACTATTTACCTATTTGACAATTGAATCTTCCATAAAGAGCTGCAACAACATGCAACATACTTATACTAATAATATGTCCTAATAACTAATATTTCCTTATATAATATATCATTATCATATATAATTTTTGGTGTAAAGATGAGAAAGAGAAAAATTAGGAACATTTTAATTAAGTCTTGGACAGTTGGTGGTGAGTACCCACAATGGAGCTAATATAACTGTGATGTCATTTGTGACACTGTATGTTGTCACTTCTCTTTTTTTATCAGATCCTTTTGAGGGACCCAATTACCATATTGCTCCAAGATGGGTCTACAATGTTGCAACAGTATGGATGTTCTTTGTGGTCATTGCCTCTGTATTCACCAACGGCCTAGTGCTGGTGGCCACAGCAAAGTTCAAGAAGCTCCGTCACCCTCTCAACTGGATTTTGGTCAATCTGGCAATTGCTGATCTTGGGGAAACAGTCATCGCCAGCACCATCAGTGTGATTAACCAGATCTTTGGCTACTTTATTCTGGGACACCCCATGTGCATAATCGAAGGCTACACCGTGTCTACCTGTGGTAAGGAACAATGCATTTTTCATATGTTTTATATTTTCAAATGTTCAGTTTCATTTTGAACATAAATTGGGTGGTGGTGGCGTAGTTGTTAAGAAACATGGCTAAGCAAGGCACTTAATCCTATGTTGCTCTAGGGGAGACTGGCCCTGAACAAATGTAAGTCGCTTTGGATAAACGTGTCTCCTAAATGTACATTTTTATATAATATTTTAATTTTCCACTTGCTTCTTTTCTGATGACTACTCTCTTACTGTATACTGTAAGTGACCATACTGTATGGCTACCTCATTCAACAGGTATCACTGCTCTGTGGTCCCTGACTGTCATCTCTTGGGAGAGATGGGTGGTTGTATGCAAACCCTTTGGAAATGTCAAGTTTGATGCCAAATGGGCCACTGGAGGAATTGTCTTCTCCTGGGCGTGGTCCGCATTCTGGTGCGCACCTCCCATCTTTGGCTGGAGCAGGCAAGTTTGCATTTCTTTACACTGCAATTTGACATTATTTGAATAAACATATAACACTGTAACTTGACTGTAATGTCAATATACACACCCATTTGCCTGTCCTTTACAGGTTTTGGCCTCATGGCTTAAAGACTTCCTGCGGACCTGATGTCTTCAGTGGAAGTGAGGACCCCGGAGTGCAGTCCTACATGATTGTCCTGATGATCACCTGCTGCTTTCTTCCTCTGGCAATCATCATCCTCTGCTACATTGCTGTCTGGCTGGCCATCCGTGCTGTATGTTCTGTTGCTTTCTGTCTGATATGGTATAACATTTGAAAGAGTGCATGAAACACTGCTAATTTATTAATGAAATTCAGAACCTAGTGTGCTGAGGAGTATTTTGAGAACATTCAGTATTTTTGATGACCACACGTTAGACATATATGCTACATCTTCCTACAGATCACCATTGGCCATCTGGCTACATCACTGGGTTGATTGGTTGAAATTTCTGAGAGGTTTAGTCAGTGCAGAAGCATGGAAGGGGCAAGTCACAATCACAGACAATTCAATTAGCCTATGTTGGTATAATGTCACCACCACATATGAGAGATGATTTAGTGTCAGAGTGTAAGATAAAAAGAGAGTGGCTAAGGAAAATTAACTTTCAATTAACTTTCGTTTGTAATGAACATGGAAAGTTGTGTTAAATGAAACCTAAACTGAATTATACTGAAATTACCTTGTCAGTCAACATAACGCCACATAAATGATCATTGGAGGTTCCTGTGCTTAGGCTTGCAAACAAATCCACATGGATTGGTGAGAATGTACAATGCAGTTGCAATTTCTTTATATTGGTGCCTCTAGGGGCTTCGGAGGTAACAAATCGCAGGCTTGCCTGGTACTGCTTTAAAGCAGTGCTTTTTAATTATTTTCTGTTCCGCCCCCCTAGGAAAAAGAAAACATTTTGCACTTCCCACTCTCCACCGCAACTATAAGTAGTATTATTTGTCTATAAAATTGTCTATAAAAGTATACCTCTGCACTGTAGTCACAGTGAAGCCAAGCACTACATACGTTTCGTCTTAGCTTTCGTGTGACATTCTTTTGTCTTATTACCTCTGTCCCTCTCTGCCTTTCTTTTCATACCTGTTATATTTTTCCATGGTGTCTCTTAGAGGTTTGTTTACTGCACTTTATATATCCTGCTCTTTGCTGTGTGCGAGCATGCTCAGTGCAAAAAACCCTCCATCATAGAACTAATACTAGCTGCGCACGCTCTGACATGAGTGCAAATACACTTTATTCTAGTACGGCAAAAGCCACATGTGACAATGGTCCACATTGTCATATGCCCCCCCCCACGGCATCGCACCACGCCCCCTATTTGATAAGGACTGCTTTAAAGGAAGAGTGACTGTGAAAATAAAAAAATTGTTCTTTTGCTCACAGGTAGCCCAGCAACAGAAGGATTCTGAGTCAACACAGAAGGCTGAGAAGGAAGTGTCCAGAATGGTGGTGGTCATGATCCTTGCCTACTGTGTCTGCTGGGGTCCATACACCACCTTTGCCTGCTTTGCTGCAGCTAACCCAGGATATGCATTTCATCCACTGGCTGCATCTATGCCTGCCTACTTTGCCAAGAGTGCCACCATCTACAACCCAATAATCTATGTCTTTATGAATCGACAGGTGAGTTGTGTTCAACCACAAGAAGCCGATTCCACATTTACAATCTCTAACCATGATTCAACATTTAAATGAACCAATTATGTGATTTTTACCTTTCAGTTCCGTGTATGCATCATGCAACTCTTTGGAAAAAAGGTTGAAGAGGGATCTGAAGTCTCCACATCCAAAACAGAAGTTTCTTCTGTGGCACCAGCATAACTGTTTTTACAGCCCAAGACACCTGGAAAGATGGAAAATGGAAACCAAACATCTATAGGATATAGGATCGATATTTTTCTATTGTTTTACATTTATTACATAAGTAATTGAGAGTAATTGAGAATTGACTGGGACATTGTACGCAACTGAAAATTCATGTTGAAGAACAATGTGTGGAAAATGTAAAATTATGTACAGTACAATAATGCATGCAGTTTTTATGATAACTTTATACTATATTGTAGATAATGTTGCAATGAAGAAAAATGATAAAAAAATTACTTGCTTTTCTGTTGAAAATAAAACATTCAGCAAAATGAGAAACCAGTGTTTTTTTTTAATTGGGTACAAAACAAAAATTGCATTTGCTACACACACACACACATATATAGACTAGAATAACGTTTTAGAATAATGTTTTTTTTTTGTTGTTTTTTAATCATGAGCAATCATAAGCAATCAACAGGTTTAAGGTTTTTTTGGGTTAATGATAGACCCTATGTGCCTAAATTATGAACAGATGAGCATTCATCTTCAATGCAAACTTAAAAAGACATGAAACATTTCATTTTCTGTGCCGGCCACGATGTGATTGCTTATTTGGGCTTCAGAACCAGGATAGGGTCCGATCAGGTCTGTGAAACGTAACAATAATGATTCCACATGTTATGTCAAAGAAACTAATTATAAAACCAAATAAACAGTCATGTGGCCTTTTCGGTTTTCCTGTTGTCGCGTCATATGCGACACGTCCTTCTTTTATCCTCATCTCTGCGAACCTCTGCGCAGGGAATGAACACACGTCTGGCCCATTAACAGCGATGAAAAGAAGACCGTTCAGTGTGAACACGTTCATTCGTTGCGTTCATCAGTAAGGATCATAGCCCTAAATCCTCCTTCACATTCTGCCGTTGACACAGCGAGCGTGGAGACGGCAGAAAACAGGTTGCGGAGAACAACGAGATTACCGACAATTCGGGTCAGGATGAAAGTAGGCTACCAACAACGTAGATTACATCGTAGATCTCCCTGGAGACTGGGAGCAGAAAATAATTATTTTCTGTCTATTTACCCCCATTCAAAATTTCCCAGACAATAGGTCCCACACGGCTGACCGGACGATGCAGAACCTGTGCCTTATAAGAACTGAAGAAAATGTGCAAGTTCCACCCCCATTAATTTCAATGGGAAATGCTAGAGAAATCAGCCACGTAGTTCCCATTCTGAGTTGACACGTGGCAATGGCAAATATTACCCATCACAATAAATTTCTAATCATGAAAAGCCTTCAGTTTATGTTCGTAAACGAAGTCGTTAGTTAATCAACAGTATGGAGACAGAGTAGCTTGGGCTGGAGGGTTGCTGCTGCTATTTCAATAGCTGGCATATGCAGGTTAGTATTTGCAAAGAATGACTATCAAACCATAGGAAACAAGCGTCCCATGTGTGCGTGACAAATTAACTTCAATATCAACAAGTTATGATTATGAAACATGTCAAAGAGCAGTTTAGCTGTTCATGGATTTAGTGATTTCAATGGCTAGCATGCTAACGTCAACTTAGCCATGAATTGAGGGTAGTGTTTGCAAAGGATGCCTACCCAAAAAACAAAACATCATGAAAGTGTAACCGGTTCCGAGATAATGTCGTATTGGTCTTAAATTGTAGCCCACTACATTCAGGCGATAATTAGAAAAAGAAACTGATGTAGTGAACGAAAATGATGTAGTGAATCATTTTTTATCCCGCTGCTTGCTTGAGCTAGTATCTAGTACCTAGGCTCTTGTTACTTGTAAACCTCTAAACAAAATGTTTATACAGAGTGCTATTAAACATTCTTTGAGTTACAGCAGTTAAGACAACAGTGATGTAGTGGAGAGACTTGGTCCAGCGGTATCCACCATTGTAAGCTAACCGGAAGAACCGTATCCCCACTTCCGGCCTTCAATTATTTCGTGACATAGCCCAAATTGGAAATTGAAACACATTTTCAGTGTTCAGAATGGAGTTTCATGGGGCTAATTTTCAGCACCATTTCATTTAGCCAATTCGGTCCAATGATAGGCAAACGAATGGAGGTAAGGGCGGCAAAAAGGTATGTGATGGATGGGCATTGGACATTCTCACAGGGAAAAAAAAACGTGCAGGGAGCTTGTTTACAACACTAAATATGCATGGGCTGAAAAGGGGAGCCCACTAATAAGCACAGGGAAAATGGTGCTGGAAATTATACAAAATGATGCGATTTCTGACAAATGGCGATGAGGAAATACCTTACCTATTGGCTGAAGCTCACCGTAGACAGTAAAAGAAGTTCACCAGCCAAATCCTGACCCCCTGGCTCAATGGGATCAAATCCAGACTTCAAGTGGAAGTGCTAGGAAGGCAAGGCCAGGCTAGAGTATGGCTACAGCAAAGAGTTTTCTTAAGGTGCAAATTTACTGGTTACTGTTTTTCTATTTTAATGCAAAGGTGTCTGAAACAAAGGTTAGGAATGTCAGACCTTCATAATATTTGATACATATGGGCTAGACTGTTAGAGATGAGTGTTAGTAACAGGATAATCATATCTGCCAGAATGTTTAGCCTACATGCACTCCCGTATATGATCGCGCAAACATCTTTTCCCGACTTCAGTCTCCGAATAATCCCTTATCCCGCGGTTTCTGAGAGATCGGGATATGGTAGGTGGAGTACTTCAACAGAAACCGGGATACTGTGGCATATAAACACCTTATCCTGATTTCTGACAGTTCCGGAGAAAGATTCTAGAGTGCGATGTGGGAGATGACATGCTAATAAGCAAAGATTCTAGAGCGCTATGCTTGCTTATAAGCGCCCAGACAATTAAACGGCACTCTTTAGAATCATTGGTGAGAACACCGCAAAGAATGTGAAGGGAATATGGGTATTTATTTATCAGGTCTTCTCTCTTTTATGCTTTTTACACTTTTATTACACTATTGCACTTTCAACTTAAAATACAGGAAATTTTATGTTAGCAATATGCACTCTAGTGCCTAGCATATAGTGTTCTTATGGTGTGTGTACACACAATTTAAAAATTATCCAGCCCCCTTCTCACATCAACACCATCAATTACATGTACACACACACTCACACACAATACTTTCACCCATTGCATTTACATTATAGGCAACCACTGTATTTTGAGACCTGTCCAAACCAACTAAATTTCAGTAAATCTGCATAAGATCATGTATGACTGTGTATGAAAGGGGAAATGATACATAAAGTTTCACAAATTGTTATCTGAGATGAGAAATTATTTTTCGCATATTGACATGTGCACTGATTAAGCTATGTTTCTCATCAAGTCTCCATAAAACCAAATTGGAAATTTTATTTTTGTGATTAATTCCTACACTAATCTATGTGGGCCATAAGTACTTTTAAGTGGGACTTTTATGTGGGCCATAAGTACTTTTTTTTACCATGTTACCATGTGAAAAACTACAGTTTTTAAAAATACTGAAAATAGGTTTCTCATGTGTCCTACAAATGAAAACTGCACCTTAAGAGAATTTGCTGTTTCTCAGAAAGTAGGAGTTAGATTAAGTGCTTGGTATCACTGGATTCAGAAGTTGTACTTTAAGGATTAGTATGCCACTTGAGGGTGAATCTGATGTTTATCATGTCTAATTATTGTTTAAATCATAATAATGCTTGCATACCTCTGTAGACACTTGCCCTGAGAGGACCCATACCAAAAGTGAGGGTTTTTCCTTAATGTGCATTTAATTTAATTTTTAATTGGTCATTAATGGGTTAAGGTGTCATTTTATGACAAAAAAACCTTGGCTTTAGGCTCATTTAGCCAGAATCACTTCACATAAGTATTTAAGTTTGTATCCCATTTGTGTGTCATTTAACTTGATTGGGGCATATCTCTGCACCCCAAAATAAATTCTATATGCAACTGGATAGACTTAGTAACTAATCTTTTATAGAAAATTATAAAACAACCCATCTTCTTGAGGTAGTCGCTATTTTCGGTTGCTGTTGGAGATGCTGAAAGTTTGAATGCTGACGGTAAAATGAATCAATAAATACTCACAGTTAATTTGGACAATTGCTGAGTCATCTGATGTGTCTTTTACAACATGCCTAGATAGCGTTCTTGATGATGGAGAAATGCTTTGAGGAAAAAGTTCTGTCCACAGCTGGTCTTAAGTTGCCTACATTTATTACAGTCTAAACAAATGATGAAGATATATTAACAACAAAATGTGTTTAACCTAGGAAGTGAGGAACAGGCTAATTGTCCGCTGCTTTCACTTTATACCAGTAGACTTGGCTTTGCCTATGTGCTGGGGCTCAGCCCTGGACAGCCCCGACCCAATTTAACCACTGGCTATGCACCAAATAGACCAAATAGTGAAGCGGCAGCTAACGTTAACTGAATTGGGCATAGAAAATGAAACTGATGTAAAGTGAGTTTTTGTGTCCTGTTCAATTTAGCCTGACCATGCCTTCCTAGCACTTTCACTTGATTATCATCTCCCTACATTGTTAGTCTGTATTTGAACCCATTTAGCTTGTTTTCTCGAGAGGCATTTTAACCTATCCAATCAGTGAACAGAGGGAGGCATTGTGAAAGCTATCACTGATCCTTGAGGTGTTTAAACTTAAACATCTCAAGCAAGCAATCGAATCTCGCTACCAAATGTTCAGAAGATCTCTAATAAACAAAAGTGTAGAATGTGTGTCTGGTTTTATTACCAGGCTAGATGCTATTCAGTCCCATTGGAGAATACAGTGTTCTTGTCACCTTTTGTTAACTTGCCACGTACAGCTGAAATGTTGTATAGTACCAACCATATGAAAAAAGCTGAATGACACAGTGTATTGTCAATTATTCACCAAAAGAAATCAAGTAATTGGTCCATAATACAATCCACACATGTATGACTTTAGTCAAGGCAGCCCTCCCAAGTAGTCCAATTGTTGCTGCTAGACATGCTGATCCACTCATGAATTTGCGTCCCAGTTTGACTAGCGTTATCTTCAACAGGTGAGCTGCGACTTTGTGTGTAGCCTATTCCACTTTACAAACTTAACACTGCTGTCAACAATTATGAGGATGGAGCAGCCCATGGTAGAACAAGCCATGATCGCTCTGACCAGCCTATCTAATAAGGAGATTGTTGTCCAGGTTGTTGTCCAATTTCAGACCGAAAACATACACTATTGATTGCATGTAAGTCAAATATTTCGACCATGCCTTTTCTGTTTTATTTTTTGTCTAGTCAGCTTATAATTAAAATATCTGAATTAGTGGACGTTTTGTCTTTTTCTGCCAGGAAGCAGTTATCGGCATGTCCATGGAAAAATTTGTTTTGTGCAATTTTATATGGGGGCCAAATCTATAGGTTTATTTTTTATTGAAATATAGACATTAAGAGACAACATATTGCACCAGTACTTTTACTTTTAGTTGTACTGTAAGTACATTTAAAAGTAAGTACTTATTTTTACTTAAGTAGGATTGTTGATGTTGTAGTTCTACTTCTTAAGTATATATTTTTTTGCTTATTTGTACTGAGTTCCAGTACTTCTTCCACCACTGTCCAAATGTTGCATATAATTTTTATTTATTGATGTATTTTTCCTGAGGGGTGTGGGTGCACTATGTAACAGCTCTGCTTAGGGCATCTAAATTGCTATCTGCGGTCTTAATGGCAAGAGGCAGAATACTGGCCACCAGATCCTGGCCCTCTCTCTCTCCTGCTTGGCTCTGTTTCTCTCAAGCCTTTCAGCCTCCTTTTTGTCCTTGGCCTCCTGCCTCTTTCTTTTAGTTCAGCCTGTTCAGCTTTCTGGAGCTTCTTCCTCATTTTCTCCTCCAAATTCAGGTGCTTTTTTAAGTTCAGTAGCCCTGAACTTCTCTTCTTCTGTTCAGTGATATACTGCTGCATCTTTCTCTCAAACTTCACCTCAGTCTTTCCTCAGATAGACTGGTACTTGGCAATCACTTTTTCAATATGCTTCAGGTTGATAAAGATCTGAGTACAAAAAAATTTCACATTAATAATGATGAAGATTACAGATCATTTCAATGATGACCTAATAGGCCTAATATAAGCAATTATTGTTTGATATCAGCTTGGTCACATCAGCTATGTATACATGTACCTGGAGGCCATCAATAAGGCAAGCTTTATTGTCTTGGAGTTTCCTCCACTCCTCCCTCATATTCCAGGTCGTTGTTGTCGCTGTTGTCATTCTGGCCCCTTGAATGGACACATCAGACAGCTGAGGAAAACAAGCTCAGCGACTTTTCAGTTTTCACTTTCCAGTTTTCATCCATGTTGCGACAAAATATAAACATCTAGAGGAATAATACGCTTAAGTCGAGAACTAGGAATTGAGTAGAATCAAGAATCAAATGCTTCAGTTCACTTTCCATGTTAATTGCAAACAGGGAAGAGAACAGTCCGCTATTTCAAAGTTAATTTTCTGTAGTCACAAAGATGTAAAGTATCTTATATGAAAGCCAATAAGAAAAATAGATGACTCATTTATTGTTTTAAACAAGGTGACTTACTGACAGTAAGTGATGTCATGCGTAAACGAAAAACACTTTTGAACAGAACCGGTACCTTCTTTCTCCTGTGATCATACAAAAATCTGGTCTTTTTATAGGCTCCGAGAACTAAAAACAAACAGAGGCAGCTGCCCTCAAACAACACAGAGTTTTTCTTGAAGGACTGAATGCAGGGGTGAGCTTACCTCTCTGGCATGTCTTGTTTGGTTTGAGGATTTTTTTAAGTATGGATACACATTGATAATGATGCAGGCCTAATTGCAAAGAAAGTCACACACACCTCAAACCTACGTTGATAGTATCACTGCATTTCATTATGGTCAGCTGTATAATGTTAAATTGCATTACGTTTATGATAATAGAGGGCTTATTGGAGAGGTTTGCTTGACCTGTGCACTTTTAGTGTTATAAATGAATGCTTAATATTAAAAATAAAGTACATAAATGATCTGTTTCAAGAAGTGGGGGGACTCCCCTGAGTCCAACTACCACTACACCCCCGGTCTTCAAGTCATATATAATGTATGATGTTTATAAGTTCAAACATCTCCACCAACATCACTGGCTGTACTTTTCATACTGACTAAAAAAACAGGTTGTGCTTATATGTAAGAAAAAATAATTTATATGGTGGGACAGGGACTGGGAGGAAGATGGGGAGAGATAAATGTTTTCCTAGGTAGCCTGAGCCTTTTATTAGGTTGCTCATTAGCCCTGTGTTTCCATACAAGAATGCAAATGATTACCCAGCTAGGTATGTCTCAGGAGGCCTAGAAGAACCATAGACAGCAAAAGAAGAAAACAGCCAAACATTTTCACTAATTTACTTTCTCCTGATTTATTGTAGCTTGAGCTTTTATTTTGAAAGCAAAAAAGGAAGTTGCACAGCTGGTCGTGTCGTCACGTCCGCTGGACTGTAGCGTTCGTTGTGTCAACACGTGCAAAAATGTCGAAAGCCAGTAACTATGTTCCTTTCATTGCAAATGTATTATATCTAAATATATTATAAGTTCATGTAAGAGTAATTTACACAGAATATGTAACTTTACATACTGTGATATCTTTCAGAGCAAAAAAGAGCGAAAAAGCTTGGTTTCACCGGCAAAAAGGTAATAAGTACCTTCTATGCAGTCACGTTAATGTACCACCTACCTAATCTAGGTGATGAGCAAATGCCAGTTACTAAATGCTATACAAGCAGAATTCATTATTTGGTGAACAACAATGTTATAGTGCTGTTAAAAATGATAAGGTATTGTACAATATTAGTGTGGTAACTTGCGAGGCTTAACAATTCTTTGTACTTCTCAGAGCAAAGATGGAAAGCAAACTGGCACTAGCAAGAAGGATCCTGGTTTGCCGAATGTGCGACACTTCAGAGAAAATGCGCAGAGACAAGCTGAACTTAGACAAAAAAGGGTAAGAATAACGTTAGTTGGAAGATTTTGTTTTTGTTTTATACGCAGTAAGCTTTGGGAACTTAGGGTCTGTTGCCTTTACACCTTGCAATGCTGAGCACATACGAGCATTAATGAAATCATCATCGAAAAGGAAGATGATGTCATTGTTTTGAGATACCTCTGTAATTAGAAACCATAATAATCAAACCATCAGCCCACTATTCAGCCCTTGGTCTGTGATCCTGTGACTCCCCACTCAGACCTTGGCTGTCTCATGCATTACTTGCGGCATCACATGCACCTAAACTGTCAGATGTGGGAAAACATGAGGGCCAGTCTGTGGTAACTTAACAATCCCTGTCATTGAATTGAATTGAATCATCATGAATATCAGAAGCAGGTTGGTCTCAGGTTCAACCACAGTGTTTGGAAGGTGGTGGGTCTGGGATACCAGGCACCACAGTTGAGCCTCCTGGAGACAACGGGCCTAATTCAATGGAACACCGCTGAAGGGAGGTGCCTGTTATAGAATCCTAGTGAAATGGCCTCTGGGGCAGCAAATGTTGTTTTATGAGTTTTATCATGGACCTCAGGAGCAGTATTTAACAAACTTGCTATCCCTTTCTTGCACATGTCTGAAATTATTTGAGAGAGAATGAATGGCCAAGGGTTTACAAATCCTCTTTCTAAACATTGTATATAGTGTGAAAGTTGTGGTACATAGTCCAAGTGTTATTTTAATTGTACCAACTAGTAGGTCCATAGGTATGCCCACAGTGAATCAACACCCCCACCTCTTTATCCACTAAGTATATTGTTGGATTGAAAATAATGAAACCATTATCACAACTGACCATTACAAGGCTATATTTATTAACAGTTGGTCAGCTGATGTCCCTATACCTTTTAATCATTAGATGATTTCTAATTAAGAGTTTTAATGACCATTTAACTTGGCACCCTCAGCTTGAGGAACTCCAAGAGAAGCAGAAACTGTCCAGGGAGAAGGAACTCATGAAAAGGAGGAGTTTGGACACTTTCCAGAGAGATGTCCAGCAGCGGCAGCAGGCATTTGAACAGAGGGTAATAACATTAGCAAAACTGGCTGGCTGGATGGATGATCTGTTTGTTTGTTTGTTTTTCGACACAATGACAATGTGCAATCTGAACTGGGATGTTTCAACAATTTTGTTATATATTGTTTAAAATATTCAGACTCAAACCAGGAAGCCTATGTTAAAGAAGAAATACATTGTGAGATTGTTTTAGACCATTGAGTGCTGTTGGTAGGAAAAAGAGCAAGATACAGTTAAGTTAATACAAAATAGACCAAATAGTGAGCCAGTAGCTAACACTAACTCAGTTTCCTTTTCACATGCCCAATTCAGTTAAAATTATCTGCCAGATTGCTGTTCAGTCTGTTGTATCAAATTTTCTTGTTCCCTTTCCTACAAACAGCTAGCCTGACATCAAAATATAGTCCTTGTCTTTCAAACTGTCACAAGGGTACATCTAGTCAACTCTGTAAGGTGTATGAGTGATGTGATTGGTCCGACCAAACCTTGGAAGAATCTAGAGAAACTCATCATTGCTTTCATTTCCTGCAGAGTTGACTACTGCAGTGCCCTCCTCACTGGCCTCCCCCAAAAGTCACTTAGACAGGTACAGCTAACTTGAAATTCTGCAGCTAGAACTTTAACTAAGACAAAGAGAGATCACATCACTCTAGTTCTTAAGTCCTTACACTGGCTCCCAGTTAGGTTTAGAATTGAGTTTAAAGCCCTACTCTTTGTCTATAAAACACTTAATGGCCTATATATCGCACACATGCTAAAGCAATATAAACCTACAGGGTCTCTTTGATCTACAGAGACTGCTCTGCTGGTAGTGCCCAGTGTAAAATTTAGGCATGGTGAAAAGGCACTTAGCCATGATGCTACCAAGAGTGGCATTATTTTATCATATTGTTTTATTTTTATTGTTTTGAGCACCTTGAATGACTATTGGGTATATGTGGGTGTAATGTGCTATATAAAAAACTTTTTGAATGTTTGAATGTAAGGTGGTGGAGTAGAGTCAAGCCATTGACAGGAGTGTAATTGCACATGTGCATTTACTCATATCTACTTGTGTTTCCAGTTGTAGTAATTACTGGTCATACATTTTTTTGTTTAGGAAGTGGAAATGCAGAATTTGGAGAAGCATGTTAACTTTGAGAATGAAAATTCAAGGAAGGCATACTACAGAGAATTCAAGAAGGTAAAAAATGGTTCCTTACATACATCATTTACCTCTTTGTGCCATGAACTGACATTCTTAAACAATCACCTCTTATCTGAGCACTTATTTCCAAACAGCTAAAACCCATACTCCCAAAACAAAAATGAATAATGTACAAGTTGAGTTTTTGTCTTGGGTAAGTGGCTACCCTGTCCTTATGTACATCTTGGGTGTTAGCCGACACCGTTGAAAAGTGTGAGTATTTCAGCATTAGAAAATACTCCTGGTGTGCGTAATTAATAAACATCAATCTCATGCTTATTTTTCTGTTTTGTATCTCTATAAAGGTAATTGAAGCTGCTGATGTGATTCTAGAGGTGCTGGATGCCCGTGATCCTTTGGGCTGTCGCTGTCCCCAGGTGGAGCAGGCCGTTGTCCAGAGTGGCATTAACAAGAAGATCGTTCTTGTGCTCAACAAAATTGGTAAATTAGAATTGTAGTCCTGCCATATGTTGCCATGTGCTATTTGTTCAAATTAATGTACATACTCCTACATACATATATACCTGTCCTCATGCATTAATTTAGTTATATATTCCTCCTGCACAAAGCTCTTGATTACTTGTAAAATGTTCTCTCCCTAATGTAAATTTCTCTGAAAGCAGTTACTTAGCTTTTCCTTTCTGTTGGTGGTTTTCTGCTGTAGTCTTTTATATGATATGTAGAATATTATTTTGCAAGTAGACTTAGTACAAAAATATCTTCTTTCCAAGATCTTGTATCTAAGGACATTGTTGAGAAGTGGATTAAGTACCTTCGCCATGAATTTCCAACCGTTGCTTTCAAAGCTTCTACCCAACAGCAGAGCAAAAACTTGGTATGGTTTTACTCCCTGAGAATATACAATGTTACCATTCACCATATTCAGTGAAGAAATTTGTTGTACTTTTCTTTAAATGATTGTTTCTGCATGTTGTTAGCATGTACCACAGTACAGTTTAATGAAATAGCCATGGTAACTTTTTTTTTTCCAGAAACGCAGCAACGTACCAGTTACTAAGGCCACAGCTGATCTTCTGGGCAGTAGTGCATGTGTTGGTGCAGAATGCTTGATGAAACTGTTAGGAAACTACTGTCGGAACCAGGACATCAAGACGGCCATCACTGTAGGTGTGGTAGGTGAGTGTTCAAGTATAGTTAAATCATCTGTAAAAATGTAGAAGATTGTATTCTGTTCTTGTGGTGAATATGTGGAGTGATTAAGTTGGGCTTAGGTGTGTAAATAAAGGATCAAGTAAGGAAATATAGTTTATCTTAATTGTCAGTATTCCCTAAACTCAGTGTGTTCTTCGTCAAGGTTTTCCGAATGTCGGCAAGAGTAGCTTAATCAACAGTCTGAAGAGAGCCCGCGCATGTAATGTAGGAGCAACTCCAGGAGTAACAAAGTAAGTGTAAGGTGTAGTAGGGTCCTGGATTGAAAATACACAACTATTATCTGTGTATCCTAATACAAAAAAGTGTTTTAGGCATTAAAATGCTGCATATATTTTCAATTTTTGATTAATTTTTGATTGATTCATCTCTGATTATGTTATTCAGGTGCCTTCAGGAAGTGCACTTAGACAAACACATTAAGCTGCTAGACTGCCCTGGAATAGTTATGGCATCCTCCACCAGTGATGCGGCCATGATTCTTCGGAACTGTGTTAAGATTGAACAACTTGTAGACCCTTTACCCGCCATTGAAGCAATCTTGAGGCGCTGCAATAAGACACAGGCAAATTGTTTCCTTCATGTTTTTTTGTGTGCCTGTGCTTGTGTCCATAATGTGTAGTTACATAATTCATTAAAGGACATATTTGATGTGAAGCAATCTGTATTGTTTGACATTGCTAACAGCTGGCGGTAGGTATGAGAATGAGAGAATTTGGTTCAACATGGACAGAATTTGTGAAACAGCAGCTGCCGGTAGCTGATGGGGGCACAGTAAGCCACACCAAATTGTCTAGTTTTCATAGCTACGACAGCTCTTAGTAACGTCAAATAACAGGAATATTGATTGATTCACACTGGATTTCTATTTTAAAATGCTGTTTGAACATTGAAATCTTCTGCTTGTATCTGCTTGTGGTTGTCCCTATAGATTATGGAACATTATGGGGTTCCAGATTTCCATACCGCCCAGGAGTTCCTGGCCTTGCTAGCACGACGGCAGGGCAAACTGAGGAAAGGGGGGCTTCCTGACAGCGACAAGGCTGCCAAGAGTGTCCTCATGGACTGGACAGGGTGGGTGTTAGTGTTAGGTCTAGGATTGCGGTACATATTAGCATTAGGATGTTAGATAGTGCTGCCATCTAGTGGCCTTGGGCTCTAGAATTCCAACACAAACAGGCACCTATTTGGTTAGGATATATTGGTTAGAAACACACTGGTATTTTGAAGGTGTAAATTAATAATGATGTTAGAATTTTTGTGAGTTTATTCAAAGCATTCAAAGTGCAGAAACAGAGTGACATTTTGAGGCCTCATTTACACCACAAGCAGTGTCTGCGTTAATAAACAGGGAGATAGACTGATCATCTTTTTCAAATTCAGAGCGCCATTCCAATGCCAGGGTATTGACAAACAAACTCAGATTTAGTGTTATAACACAGGTAGTTTCTTTGCTTCTTGTGTTCACATGTCAGGTTATTGTGATAAGTTAATGCAAATGATGGACTATGTTTATTTATTCACCCTTCAAGGGGCCGCATCAGTTATTTCACACATCCTCCAGAGACGCACACATTGCCTACCCATGTGAGTGCTGAGATTGTTGCAGAGATGGGCAAAGCCTTTGACTGGGATGAGCTGGAGAAAGGAAATGAAGAAGCACTTGCAGGTACCATTGCTTCTCCAGCTATTATGATTAAATAATAAATAATAATAACATATATATATATATATATATGTGTGTGTGTGTAGTAGTGTGTGTGTGTAGTGTGTGTTTATTTATTTATTTACAATTTCAGACATACATGTGTGGTTGCACACTTACTGTGCAGGACACATTTGAATAGTCTGCTCAAAAGAAATGCTGCTGATTGGTTGTGCTGTGTTGACTTGGATAAGTATTCATAAATGGGGCACTGTCACCAACATGTGGGACCATCTTCTATTGACTGTGTTAGCAGGCATGAGTGTGAGTTATGTAATTGTATAATACAAATAAACCAATGAAACGGTCTCCTAAGATAAGATGATTTTTATATTTCATAGGAGAAAATTACATACTAGCTTTTCTGCAGACAGTAGGTCTTAAATTTTATACTGTCTGATTTGGTGCCCTATTGCTTGAAACATACTATAACCTGTGCTGCTTGACATAGGCTATAAACCTACCAACCTGTGTCTTGAACAGACTTTTTGCTTATATTCTTTGCCTCACTATTGGTAAGTAGGGAAACTAAGTAGGGAAATGGTGCCTTGCACTTAAGAATTATTAAAGGTATTAAAATAAAAATAGTATGTTAATGTTATCAAATTAATCACAAATGCAATGTGACCTCTTCTCTATTATAGCATTGGACTCCACTAATGTTGATATGGGATTCTGCATGGTAACATCAGGGATGACACAAGGCACTCAACTTGATATGCCGGTTGAAGATGATGAAGGTTTGGAAGACAGCGAGTCTGTAGACAAAGCTGAATTAATGGAGGATGACCAGGATCCAGAGGTACAGAAATGCTTTGGAACTTTTACTTATCTGTTGTAAACAAACAGAACTTTGTATGAGGAAGTCATAAGGCAGAAGGAAATGGTTGATCACACAGCTACAGTACAACTTTTTATGTTTGTCCTGTTATAGTTTGGCCTACTTGTTTGGCCAGTTTGGCGTACAGTTTCGGACAGTGACTTGTCGCAGGTCAAAGCACTGAACCACCTTATTGAAGGACATAGTTGAAATCATAGTTGGCTAACTGCAAGATGTAACTTGACTACTGTATTAGGGCTAAGTTTGAATTCTATGGCTTACCTCACCAATGGACCCTTGTCTTTATGCTCTGACAATCTTATCTTTTTCTCCCTCACTTAAGTTTGGATCAATGACTGTTGAAATCAAACCCCAAGTTAAAAGTGGGAGCTGTTTGGAGGGCGCAGCACCTAAAGCTGTAGACCTGAGAGACATCCTTGATGTGGATCCACTTCAACAAGGCCAGGCCTTGGTGGCTGCCAACAAAAAAAGGAAGAAACAGCAAAAGAGAGCAGGTAATAGTCTAAAAAATGTTCAATGCTTGCTGCAATTTGTTGTCACCTTATGGGGTTATACCCCTGTTCATTTTACTGTTTGCCAAACCTTGAGCTACACATTCTTTTTGTTTTATTCTAACTAGCCTACTTTTGTTCTTTGCAGACAAAATAGCGGTGAAGCTGTCAGACACACTGACATCAGCTATGAACACTTTTTGGGACAGCTGATACAATGACCAGCAAACATAAATAGGACTTGGTTGTGTTTTGGTTGTGTTGGTTTGTAGTTCCTGTATAAATATAAAATTATGTACGTGATGTACAAATTTCAAGAGAAATAAATATTTATCAATTTCTCATTGAGTTTCAAAAGTGTTGGGATTGATCATGTATGCATTTCTTAAATGATTCTCTGGGTTGATGTAAGTCTTAGCACTTCCCTAAAACTGATGGGTAAAAGTATTTTGGGACTGCTGAATAGGCAATAGGCTTAATCAAAACAGTCCCAACTCGAGTCTCCTGTATTAATGTAAAGAATAATCGTGTCAGTAATATCTTAAGTTGCTGGGTTGCTTCCGGTGTCAATGATGATAGTCAGCATTCTGATTTATGGCTGGTATTTGTTGTGGGAAGGGGAGGTTCCTTGAGTGGCTTACCAGTATTTTAAAATGGTATTGCCGCATCAGTCATCCAGTCAGGAAACTGAAGAATGCCACCTGTGCCAGCCATTTTCATGTATGAAACATTCTCAAGATCTCACCAAGAAATATAAACAAATGGAATGAGAATGTAAATCGATTCATATATTGACAAACGTCTCTATTTGAACTATAACTTTATTGTAACAACATGATAAAATTACGACTCTGTCAAAACTGGAGTAATCTTAGGTGAACTCATCTAAGATCGCGTCACACTTGTGTATGTGTGTGACGTCAACCTTCTCCAAGCAGCTTCAGTGGAATGTCAATATTGTTATCGATACCAGTTAGCTAATTAGCTACGAGCTGCATTCATGTAACGTTACTAGTACCGCTCTCGCAATAAACTGGTGGACCTTATTGCACGAAAAATGTCATCCACAACGTACTAATGGGAAACAAAATAAGGAAGTTACGCTACGATTGTGGACTTCAGAAAATACATGTTGAGCGAAAGGACTGTGGTCTTCCATGACGTCTGAGGATCCATGTGTAACTTGGCTGACGCTAACACACCTAGTTTGCAAGCTAATTAGGTAAGCCGTAGCTGTATTGAATGTAACTTTTCAATATGCATAACGGGTACTTTTTAAATAACTGTTGAAAACATCAGGATGGTTGACAACAGTGTTTAGTTGACACGGTAACGCTAGCGTTAACTTACCCAGTAGTGTCTTGTTAACGTTATCATGGCTACGATGTGAACTTTAGCTGGCTAGTCTAGTCCACAATTTAACGTCATAGATCATCGAATTGAACCTCGCTTTTCATTTATTTCTGTACTTGTCTAATATCGTATTACTGTTAAATTAGTGTCTGAAAGACATTTTGTAGACTCAACGAATGACCGCTGTTTCGTCTGGACAGCCGCTAACTTGATGTCACTTTTTGAAAGTTTGATGCTAACTGAATCCCAAAGCGATTGCTAGGGTTTACAGTGTCCCGTTACTGTGCCTGGAAATTACATATCAGACATGATCGAAGTTCGTTTGTGTTCATGCTCATCGAGAAATATACATATCGAACAATAAAGTATTCGAAATGTAATGTTACGACCTATGCTAGCCTCTGTAGACTAGTAAATAAGCTATGCTAGGTTGTCTTTCAGCTAGCTAACAACGTCATATGCTAACTTCAGGTATGTATTGATGACTGGGTTTAATTTGACTGTCAGACATCGGCATTAGTCAGAAAATTAACATTCATTGTTATGTTAAATATTTTTATGTGACGCCAACAAAGAACTCTGCTAACTGTTGTGGTTAGGTATGAGCTAACGTTAAGCGCCTGTTTAACATTTGAAATGCAATACACTATAGACATGTCTGTTATCTTGTGGATAAATCATATTAGTCCTCTTGTCAAGACATACTTATTGTCTAATCGTTTGTGTATATTGATGTGATGTCCAACTTCAATACTTCAGTAGGCTTGCTACCAGTGGCCAACATTGACGACGGCGAAAACGTTTAACGTAGTCACTACGTTACTGTTTTGTTGGTGAGTCGACTGTCACTTCAGTAAGAGAGTGGTTTGACACACACACCTGACCCTCGCATAACACGTAAACTGAACTATAACCAGAGGTCATGTACCTGTTTAGACCATCACCAAGTTGGATTGGTTGGATTAGTTGGACTAAAATTGAGTTATTTGTTTCGGATGATGGCAGGTGATGTTCTTATGGTATGAGTAACTTTACTGAATTTATCCAATTGTATCTAATTTGAACCTAAACAGGAGAGCCTTGAAAATATAAGCCTAGAATAATTGGCTATGAAGTCTTAGAATGTCCCTAAAATTCCAGAAATAGGGCAGGTTGATGTTCATGCTCAGTAGTTGTAAACACCTACCAATGGTAGCACATTTATTCTTTTCAACGGTGGTCATAGCCTATAATAAACATTCATGGTGCTCACAAAGATCAGCAGTCCTGTCAACCTTTTATTTGTTACCTTTTTAGCTTGACGTCTGACCATCACCCAGTGAATCTTCGGCCTTCAAAAAGTGCCCCGCCCCCCCTCCTGGAGCCATGTCGTCCCGCGTACTGTTGCGGCAGCAGCTAATGAGGGAGCAGGCACAGGAGCAGGAGAGGCGAGAGGCCCAGCAGCAGGCCTCCGTGGCCCAGCTCCGGCCCTCTGACTCCTCCCCTGCTATCTCTGTCACAGTGCCCCCCTCTGCTGCCCGCCCTCCTCCTGCACAAGTACCTGTGGAGGTGCTCAAGGTAGGTGACAACGCCAACACTGTACACTACAACACCCTCCACATTTGTATGTGTTTATACTATACATAGAGCTGGTTATTTTGCAAAAAATGCAGAATTGCAGTGTATATTTATGAATCTTGATAGGTGCAGACGCACTTGGAAAATCCAACAAAGTACCACATACAGCAGGCCCAGCGACAGCAGGTCAAGCAGTACCTCTCTACAACCCTCGGGAATAAAGTAGCAACTCAGACTCTTGGCGTGTCCCCTGTACCCCAGTCCAGCTCGGCCCCTGAGATGGCCCCATCTGCCAGCAGTGCCCCCAACAGCCCCATGGCACTCCTGAATTTGGGGTCCAACAAGGAGGAGGTAACACCCCCCCCACCACCACCACTACCACTACCATTTACTTGGCAGAGAGTCAAGGGCAAGACAGAGGGTGAGGGTCAGAAAAATTGTTTAAAAGTTTGCACCCATTGCTCAGAGGTTGGAGAAACTAGCTTTTTACTGTAGTACCTTTTTACCTTATCTTTTTGCTAGTAAGATACTGCAGGTAAAATATGGTCAAGGAGAGTGAATTACTGTTACCCTCCCCTCTCTGACCATGTAGAGATGCAACTGGATATTCAAAGTGACCAGAAGCAACCTCAGTAATTATACCAACAATTATGACAGGTCTTGATAGATTATTATTGACATCATTCATCACTAATGTAATCCTAATTTATGACAATCACTAACCAACAGCGCAAACCAATGCATCAAGAGATCCTTTGGACACACTGCGTTTGTAGTGTTGTTTTTGTCCACATCTGCTACGTGTGTCATCCAGCCAATGTTAACGTTTTGTCACAATAAGCTGCCAAATATCACACACAGAGCTTAATGATATTGGTACAGGGAGCACAGGCTTAGAAGGAATAGCACAGTATAGGCAAGTACCATTGTCCCACTGTAATTTGGCAGTTTTTTTTCCATAATTATTTTAATAAGCTTCACTCTATAAAAGACAACTGCCCTGGATTTTATATCTTGAAGTGTGCATAGTGATAGCATAGTGACACACAAAGCTCTCTTCCCTCTCTCTTCAGATTGATGACGTCATTGACGACATCATCAGCCTTGAGTCCAGTTTCAATGATGACATTATGTCATTGATTGATTCTGGCCTTCAGCTTCCTAATACGGTATGTCTGCCATCCTCTCTTGTTAGTGTCTTTATTTGTTGTATTTATTTACTGTGTAATCTGTAGGATTACAACATGGGGTTAACAGAGTTAACAAAATTGCATTTCTTGCCCGTTTTGCCACTTAACCAGATGAATCAACTCAACCTGAGCCTAGGCTGGTGTTATCCCTGTTGGTTATGTAGTGTTATGTCTAACAATTCTGAGAGTGCCTCTCTCTCTCGCGCTCTCTCTCTCTCTGCCACTCTTCCACTGTCTCTTGCTCATTCGCTGATGCACACACACTCCCAGTCCGAGGCTCAGAGTAACGTCAGGCAGTTTTTAGTTGCTGTAAGTTTTTGTTGAAAGGAGACTGCAGAGAGGCTGCTTTTGTGGTGTGTCTGAAGATGAGGATTTTGGTTGTGTTTCCAAAGCATGAAAAGAAAAAGAAGAATCTTCAGGTGAAAGGTGAAACTTTGGGATTATTTAAGTCAGCATGTCCTGAGTCTTTACGTTTAGGGTGAAATTCAGCAATAGGGAGTATCACTATGTTTTCTCATATTAGAAATAATATTGGAGAAATTGAGAAATTCTTATAGATTGGAGACTTAAACTAGCAGATGCATTTGTTTTGTTAGAAGAGTCATTAACAGCCTATTTAAGATTGATAGCTTGTAGCTCTAATCATCAAAGTATATATCACAGTGTGTCGGTTGCTCTTGGATATAGGGGATCAGTCCATCACAAACAAAAAGGTTAATCCTGGCGCTCCAAACAGTGACAATAAGGAAGGATTAAAAAGCCAACATGTGTCGGCTCAACACTGGGTCTTCATCAGGTCTTAGTATGCATTCTCAGCTTGTTTGATACCTCTGTTTAGCTATAGTGATCACTGTGCAATTTTAAGCTAGTGCTTCTTTCCTTACTGCATTTGTGTCGTGTTGTATTCATATTTTCTGTTATTACCTTCTCTAAAGCTTTCCACATGACTATAATTTGAAGTATTTTGTATGGGTGGTCTTGTGGATATTCACAGCTACCAGGGAATCTCCTGGATGTGTACAGCAGTCCTGGCATGGCAACTCCAACCATTACAGTTAGCAACTCCTGTCCAGCTGACTTGCCCAATATCAAAAGGGAACTGACAGGTAATGTTAGATTAAAAACACACATTTTCACACGCACACACACACACAATGAGGATTAGAACAGCACTGAGTAGAACGCAAAGCTCTGCAAAGCCACTGTGATGGTGAAACAAGCCCTTATCTGTCAATCTCTGTATATGGGTAGAAATCCAGTCACAGTCAGTCCACAAGGTTGTACTTTGTGGACAGTGGTTGAGTTTTTATCTCGATTCAGTTACACAGTCAGTGCAAAGAACAGTATGGTTAGATCATTTGATTTCATTTTAAAAGTGACATTACAAGCATTTAGGCAGAAAACGGAGAAACAGAGCTGCCCCCAAATTTTATGGGTTTACCCTCAACTCCACCCAAAGACCTAATCCTACAAATTTAATGAAAACCAGGTCAGTAGATTTCTCTTTGTTTATTTGTTTTGCTAACAAACAAATTGGCTAAGGAACCAAATAGTCTACAGACAGACAGGCAGAGCTAAAGAACTTTCCTAAGCTGTGGTAATACATATGAAGTGATCCCTGGCATGCTCAGACAGGTAGAGCTAAAGGCAGAGCTAAAGAACTTTCCTAAACTGTGGTAATACATATGAAGTGAGCCCTGGCATGCACTGACAGATCCTTTTGAGGTCTCAGTTTAACTAAAATAAAGATTGAGAGAAAGATTTTAGTTAAATTGAGACCTCACAGGAACACTTAATTATCACTACATTTTTTTAACCACTGGTGGATAGACCCAGATATGCTGAATTAACCATGTTATGACCTTTTTTCAGATGCTGAAGCTAAGGCACTCATGAAAGAGAGGCAGAAAAAAGACAACCACAACCTCAGTGAGTGTGTCCTTTATTTTCATTTGGTTGATGAAATATTCTCACTTTTTTAGTGTGTCTGTATACATGTATGATGTATTTATATTCCTTTGCAAAAGTTACAGGCACCCCTGTTCCCCTCATGATTTGTTTTAGCAGTGCTGTAAAGGACAATATATATTTATATATATTTATATCTGATTCTGGGTTCAAACTGGCCACCCCTGGATTTGTTGCCCCTGTACTGCTTCTGTGACCAACAAGTCATTCAATACATGTACATACACATCTGAATCGAGCTATTGGCAATAACCAAGCTAATGATTTAACTGGAGGATCAGAGTAATCTGAGTATACATGTATGGGAAGAAAATCTAATTATTGATCAAAGTGCATTTTACTTCATGACAGTAGGTGGCGATATACTCCCGTGCACGTTTCTACCAGCCTAGTTGTGGCTAAGTGTTCTACTGTCTATGGCTAATCCAAAAATGTTATGCTAAACCATAAACTTCCATTGTAAGTTTAAAGACTATGGCAATGTTTGATGGTAATATGAGCGAAGAGATGACCAACGCTGCAGCACTGTAGGTACATTTCATATATACTTTACTTTTCAATGTTTTGCATGCACACAAGTACACAAGCCAACAGTTGTTCCCAGCAACTGTTGTTGTTACCAGAGCCCCTTTTCCAATCTTGTGTGTTCGTCATTCGAGAGAGGTGTGTCAGGCCGGTCCGAGAGAAATGCGATTCCAGTCTGATTATTTGGGTGTCTTAACTCAGCTATAAGTAGGCCAGTTTGGTTCAATTTCAGCTGGACTAAGGTGTATACATGCATTTCCAAAGTTTGATTTTCTCCTAGTGCATGTACTGTAAATATATTGAGTGTTCAACACCCTCACCGATGGACATGCCTAGCCTGCCAGAAACTGTTGGCAGTAATGTGATGGGGGGGATCTTGAGATCAGCTGCTGACTTCACCTTGGCTCACCCAAAAGAGATACTACAGTGGCATTAGCATATTGTCAAGGCATAATGAGTCGGGCCAGTCAAAACATGCTTTAGGTCTCTTGTGACCCTCTTCATTGTACACCGAGGTGGGAATTCTGCTCTAGTTTGCCTCCTCCTTTGGCCATTGCCCTTACCCATTTTGACCATGGTGAGATCAGCAGCTAATCCCGAGAACCCTGTCATATCTGGATCTGCCAACAGCTTATGGCAGACTTGGCCAACAGCTTCCCCCTTGTGATTGTTGGTAACTGAAACACTGAACACTGAAGACTGAATCCAGAATCAGAAGTACATTTTATCTGTTCTGAAATACTGCGGGATTTCCTGTATTTTATTATCACATTTGAATAAAGAATGTGAGAAATAAATGTGTTAGGCACTGCTGAAACAAAACATATGGAGTGCCTATGCATAGCCATTCATGGCCTCTATTTGCGCTGTGTTTAAGTGTGGTAATGGACCTGTTTGTCTCTTGCTGAACCAGTTGAAAGGAGGAGGAGGTTTAACATCAATGACCGCATCAAGGAGCTGGGCTCACTTATACCCAAATCCAGTGACCCGTGAGTTTCTGATTCTTTACTATATGTATATTTGACTTTGTGATACTATCAAACTAGACCAGATTATCTTAATGTTAAAGTTGTTGGAAGTTTAAAGTTGATGAGATCAGTAGGTAAAGCAATACATTGTAGCTGGGTAGTTTTTTTTTTTTTTTTTGTAAAAAATGTCAAACATATTACTTACTATTGTTACATAGGAGTCCTTTATTATAGTATGGTGCTGATGCGTGCATCTGATGATGTGTCCATGTCCCTTTGGGAACTGTGGGTTGCTAGGGAGATGCGCTGGAACAAAGGCACCATCCTGAAGGCCTCGGTGGAGTACATCCGCAAACTGCAGAAGGAGCAACAGCGCGCCAAAGAGGTGGAGATGAGACAGAAGAAGCTGGAGCACGCCAACCAGACCCTTCTGCTACGCATACAGGTCAGCTCAAAACAGACACTTGCACAGAATCATGCTACATGGAGCTAGAATTTTGTACATAGGGTGTCCAGGTGCTGGCCAAGGCTATGTCAGGGTGTCCACAGAACATGACAAAAATGTCTGGATGTCCTCTGAATGACAGCATAAGAATACACCGGCTTTATAGGTGCCGTTCCATACACACACTGTGCTACTGTATATAGTGTTCCCTACAGCTCAGTTGTTATTGAAATGAAATATGATGCACAGCAATTTGTGTGACACAGTTATAAGAAAGGACAGAAGTACACAGGCTAAATATGGCACTGTACATGCATACAAAGATTGTTTTATACTAAAGAGGAGTCGTAAAATCCCTACAACCTTTTATGACATAAAATTGCTGTACAACTGTTGAATTCTGCATTCACATCCCCATTTATGGTGTGATTTGTTTTGTGCACATGTGACCTTGTTCATTAGGAGCTGGAGATGCAAGCTCGCCTCCACGGGATCTCCTCTGCCGCCTGCACCTCCGGACTGGGCCAGGACCCCTCACTCCTGGCCCAGCAGTCTCAGCAGGCCCAGGCCCAGGCCCAGCAGCAACAGCAACAAGGAGGACAGCTTGGCGCAAATCTCCAGGCACCCTGTGCAGACCTCCACTCCCAGACACTCCTCAGTCTGGAAGCGGGCTCCATGGCGCAGGCTTCCTCGTCCTTCCTCTCCCCACCTCCCTCTGGATCCCCTGTAGGGGTAACCATCAGCAGCTCACTGGACCTCGGCACACTTAGCTTCGCCGAGCTGGACGACCCTGCTGCCACCTCCCTGTACCCTGATGTGGGACTTGGGGACATCCTTATGGATGAAGACTGTGGACTGGCCCCGGCCCAGTCGACGGCCGATCCCCTGTTTGCTGTTTCCTCTGGGGCCTCAAAGAACAGCAGCAGGAGAAGCAGTTTCAGCATGGATGAAGACTTGTGACAGAAGCCTGGAGCAGTTGCTGACATAATGACTGTGTGTGTGTAGAGGGACAAGATGTACATGCACTGTGGTGCATATTATGTCCTTGTCTAACAGAGGTTGCATGTTTTTAAAAGTTTTCATGTGGTGAGATCACCTTTGCAGTATCTTACCACAGCTTAAATCTTAGCATAGGTGTTCTACACTCCTGATCAGGTTAATGTAACAAAACATACCTCACAGGCCACAAGGAACAGATAGCCAGCAGTTCCCTGGTGTTTTAAATGAAAAATTTCATCACTAATCATGTTCAGTGAGAAAGAACAGTAGCAAAGATATGGCTTGTCAGTGTATAAAATGTGATGTTTTAATTAGTTATTTCTTTTATTTGCAATTGTGGATTTGGAAAAGTGAAGGGAAACCATCAAGTCATTAGTTATCTATTTTTGTATGAAAACTTTAAAATTAATGATGGGTGATTCGCTAAAATGTTCAGTCAGGGGTTTTGGGTTGTGCTGATATGGTTATCAGGGTGCAGCACGAGTGATCATGTACTCAAAGTGATTGTATTTTTTTTTCTTCCTTAAACCAAAGGGATATTTTAGATAATGCAGTATATTAATGGGGAAGCTATATTGTTGGTGTTTATTTTTAAAAAGTGTTTTTTTTCCTGCTTGTATATGTATTGCACCTTATCTTTTTGCTTTTGTGTTCTTTGAAAATACCTCTTTGCTGTCCGTAGCACTTCAAGCTGATTTCCATTACTTCATGTTTTTTTGTTTTGTTTTGTTTTGTTTCCCAGCCTCCTAACAATTTCTTTGCTGGCCTCAATGCACACGGAGAGCTCTGTTTGCAATATTATTATTAGAGTGGTTGGTTAATCTGCAGTTTAATATTTGGTGTTTTCTTTACCACTCTTGCTCACTCACTGTAAAAAGTTGTCAGGGTGATGGGAGTGTGTACTCCCTGGCTTCACTAGTACATACTAATAATGGCATGGTGATATTAATTATGAGTACTGCTTCTCTCATAGGTGTGTTGGTGTATCACATTTTTAATCAGGTGACTTTAATTGTACTGTTGTCTTTGGAAAGCTTAAATCACTACTTAATCACATAGCATTTATATACTGAAGTTGAGTAGAATTATGATTTTGTGTCCACATTCAATTCAAGAGGTTTTAACAGTGGACTTCAAGCCAAAATAAATCATGAATGGATGATGTGTTCTCTTATCTGAGTGCCTTTAGGACAAACTGAGACCAGATGCCTATGGTCAAGATGCAAAACATGTTGATGTCAAAATTGTAGCAGGGCTTAAAAGTGTATATGTCTAAAACATCTGCGTGTGTGTGTGTGTGAACACATCTAAATAATTGAGGTCCATTAATGTCTGTCATCAATTAATCTTTTCCTGTACTGTATTAGTAGGGAATGACTCATAACATGACTTATTGTATGTTACCACTATTCATGGCTTTTGATTTCATGACAAGATTTTGCTTTCCTGATTTCATTTTTTTTGTTTTCCAAATTTAATGATTCAGTTACAGTCATTGCCCTCAGTACTGTATTAGAAACAATCCAACTCTTATACTTAAAGCAAGAATAGCAGCTTCATACAGTGAATGTCAAAATGTCACAGAATGTAAACAATTAACTTTTTAAAGGTTTTAGAGTTACCTTTGATTACTGTCTAGCTGCTGTGTGAAACTGCATTACCAATTGTGTTTAGAGTAACCCTAACTATTATTCTGTGTACTAATATGCAATTAAATGTGAAATGTCTCCCTAGGGAATGCCATTAGAATGCTGAGAATTGCAGTACTCTAGTGGCTTGTTAAACTTATATTGGCTTTCTGTTTGAATGTGTACTATCTGTTAGTAACTCCTCACACAACCATAAGGGAGAGTGTTCATAAATATGCATTTTAAAATTTATGCAAGGACTGCCAGACAATGTAAAAGCTCATTTGTTTAGATACATTAGGGTACTGTGGTGCATTTTATAGAAAAAAAGATACATTTTGTAAATGTGTCCATAACCTTCAAATTAACAACACACAATAAATGTCAAGGGAAACTTGTACCATCTGTGACTTTCTTTTTGTGCTAAAGCACATATATGTGCTGTGCATGTCATAGCAAAAAGCAAATACCATAACTCTTGAGAAATGTCATTAGGCTAACCAGGGTGCTGGTTAGGGTCTACAAAGGTATTACATTACAAAAGGCTTTCTCATATTGGAAAAGTGGACATTCTGGTGAAGGTCATGGAATGGCTTGCGTTTGTGCATAGCATGAGCAAAACATGGAAAACCTGAATAGAAAAAGCAGGGGGCTGAGAGTATACATTAGGCATTTGTTGTATACAATTAGAATGTTTATGTCTTATCAGGACTTTTCTGTACAATTCAGACTATTTGACAGTGATCAACTCTACAGAAAAGGAAGTGCCTGCTCCTCAATTTGACCAAATCCACTAGACCAAACTCGACCAATGATTTAAAATTGATACTAAATTAGAATTTTACAGTTAATTTTGTTTTCCTTATTAAATGCTTGAAAAATAATTGTGACATCTCTATGGGGAGTTTGAGGTGATACAGTGCTGTGTAATGCAATCAATGCCATTTGGACAATGTCTGTTTGTTTTGTTGTATGTTTGAGGTGGGGGCCTTCATGGGAATAAGCACATGGTAACTAAAACTTTCTAATGGATGCCTTAGGGTAATGACAATAGTCCCCCAACTGCAGGATAATTTCTTGGCTGATAGGTGACAATATTGGAATGTCCTGTCATTTGGATAAACTGTTCTAATGCGGTCTTTCTTTACAGTCATTGTACAGACAATGTATGCCTGAAGTTGAGTTGCTTGAGTAAGTCCATGAAACTACACAAAGAGACAAAGCAGGTCATATATTTTATTGCTTCAGGAGACATAGTTGCAGCCTGCCTCACACACTCACACCAAGATGCTAAAATTGTCACCTTCAAATCAAGGCAAGCGGAGTGTGGCAACCAATCCTTCCTGTTGCCTTAGAACTGGCTTCCCAGGCTTCAAGCTGTGTTTTTACTCCTAAGCACACTTTTGAGACACACTTTTTCACACTTCTTAAACATACTGGTTTAGGCTAAGTAAGATGGGGGATGGTTTCACTTATACTGTTGAGTAATCAGGTCTAAGCTTCATGAACCTGGGAACCCAACATTACCCAACAAAACAAAAATGCCGCAAAATACCATATCTACTACAGTTAACACAATGCATTCCCTATGGGATAAGGGGTATGGGGTAATTTTAATAGACAAAGCACTCCAGACGTAAAAGGCATTTGAATGTAGGGGCTTGTATTTGGAATTTGCTCTAAAACAATTCACAGGAATGCACTGTCTTGTGCATTTGTACATTTAAATGTCCTAAGCACACTTGCTCTAAGCCTATATACACTTAGAAGTAAGGTATACAAAAGGAGTAGTAACAAGGTTTTTATTGATATTACAAACAAGTAATATCAGTATGTGCATCATCAGCGCCGTTTGTGAATCCTTCAGTTCGGTGTGCGCTGTGAAAAACCAAAGAATCTGCTCCAACACGTGCTGAACCCCTCTGCGTAACTCTTTCCAGGTTCGGTGCGGTGTTCTGTTGCGTGCGCTTTTGTAAGTGAAGGACAGCCATCTAAAGGATGTCGGCTTTTTCAAACTTGCTTTGGGTTTGGTATGTCTTCAGTTCACCACTGAGCTGCAGCTTCAGCTGTTCAATGCTGTAGTTGATGCGATCCCTGCGTCTTTTCTCCACAGCTGGCTTCCTGAAAAAAGATACACGTTTAATAACATATCTTGGCTTTATTTATTTTTTTCGTCGAGAGATGATTTTTTAACCTAGCACTTGCATGAAACATCAGTTATTTTCAAGGTGTCAAACAGGTCTGAAGACTTTATTGTTGTTCAGTCGAACTGCCTTTGACATTTGTATATGCGCAGAAAAAAGATTAGAACATATTCCTACAGAATATATTCACCAATCATAGGCATAGACCGCATAATGGTAGTGTTTCAATTAGCCAGCTACACGCACCCAGAACACAAAACGTGCGTCCCGCGCGAACAGGTGGAGTTCGCGTTCAATAAGAGGCGTGAAATAGTTGACTACATGACCCGTGACAGCATTTTAAGACCCTGTCCCATTCAGACTGAAGAATGGAACAGGAACGGCGGGAAACAGGGCTGACAAAGCATGAATGAAGTTTTGCTGAACAATTAAGTGGTGGGCTTGTTGCAGCTTCCCGCCCAAAATGAGAAATGGGAAATCATTCTCTTAAAATGATCTATCTGCGGGTCTAGCAAATAGGTCCAGGTAGTTTTCATCTAGCCTTATTAGTTTTTTTTGGTCAAGGCCTACATTGGGGAAACAAAAATCTTTGCATATTATGCTATAGTTTGTTTTATAAACTGAAGGATTGGTTTGCTTTACAATTGGCCAAGTAATGATTAACCTGGTCACTTCCTTTTCACTAACCTGTTTCATTTACATTTTGGCGCCATTATTTTTAAAACCTTTAGCTTATTGTGTTTGTCCACAATTATGAAAAGGACAATCCCCTGGGAATGAGGAGCCTTTCTGAGAACCTTGCTAATGTGATGGTGACGACGGCACACTTCTTTTGTTCCGCCTCTGAATTGGTGCTGTGGGAAAGTTGCGACAACACAGCCTCCAGGATTAGCCTTTGAAGACAACGCCGGTGAGCTCAAAAGAGCAGCTGGCTCATGTGCGCGGGAAACTCTGCCCATAAAACTTTTCAAAAGTTTTTTTCCCCCTGTGTGTCTCTCTTAAGTCATCTGAGAACGTAATTCATTAGACTATTAAGTAATTATAAACTAGGCTAAATAATTTCAGTTAGTATGCCAAACGGTAGGCTACATCATTAGACTTAGGGTGCTACACATTCATAGCACAAATGATGGAGACATCTTAATTTTAATTTTAAAAAAGTATAATCATACAAATGGCCTGTTATCATCACTTTTTTTTGATGGAATTGATGGAAGCCTACAGGCCAAGATAAAAAATAACTTGACTGAATAGAGCAACATGCTATTTTCAAGGCACAATTCTTACTGCAACAAAAATTAATATAGGCAGCAGGTGTCATGTGATAATACAGGTTGATAAAATACCCATTATATATTAAGATGATGTATCCAAAGAAAATGTCCCAAAGGATTAGCCCTATGTGTTTATTGATTTATAGCCCACAAACTTAAACCACTTCACAAAGAGGCTCTCAACAGGTGTGTGGACATTTGTGGTTTACTCTCTGGAGCAGAAGATTATCCTACAAAAGCAAATGAGGGAACACACGTATGCAGACAAAAGTTGAAAATACCCTTGTAGTCTGGTTGCTGAAATGCCCTTTTCGGTCTTGCAAAGTTGGTTTTGAGTTTTTGTGTATGGGATGTGTGCGCGCCAACCTGGGGCCCTCTTTCATACACAAACAGAGAGGCAGATGCTAGGCGTCATGTTCTGTGTGGGGTGCCCCTGCAAATTCGTCAGCTTGGGATCTGGGAATATCCTGACCTCTCCTCTCTCTGGAGCCTGCTCGTGCCCTTGATGTGGATTCAGACTCAATGGCATTCCAGTATCACATGATGGGGCATTCACCAAGCCAAGGGTCCTGAAAAGCCACTCGGAGAGGGAAACTGTGACATTGTTGAATACCTTCTGCCTCATTTGAACTCCCTTTTTACTGTGTCAACAGTTGGCAGCATGTTGGTGGCCCACTTTGAAAAGAGAGGAAGTCCACATTGGCAGTAGAGATGAAAACTAAAATAGAAACACGCTTTGAGTTAAAACTGGCATTTATTCTGAGAACGTTTAACTCATATATGTATTAGTTACTCTGTTATTTGGTGTGGTGGGTGTGTTGGTGGGAGTGGGTGGTGTGGATCTGTCAGGCATGACAAGAATGATGTTATCCTCTGCTTGTGACAGGACACTACCTGAGGCTATTCTAAGGTGAGGCTGTGGAGGTGGTGGTAGTGATGATGGGGGCTTTTGTGTTGACAAGAAGAGGTCCAGATGGTCCATTGAGGGGCAGGGCATGGTCAATTGAGTGGCGGTGGATCAGTGGCAGTGGGGAGGAGTGCAGGCTGAATGAGGCTGAAGTGTGGGAAAGAGGCACAGGTCTGAGCTCTCACACATTCCAAACCGGAGAGGGGCTCCTCTAGCCCTCCCAAGCCACTCTGGCAGCTGGCTTCAGTGTACCACTGTGTGTATGTGCATGTGTGTGTGTGTGTGTGTGTGTGTGTGTGAAGGGGTACTCATTAGAAGGCCAAGTCTTTCCCCCTTTTGAATGAAGAGAATATCCATGCTGGAATGCGATCAGTCTTGAACAATGTGCCCACCCTTGTGTTCCCCCCTTCTCTGTAGTCAGTATGGTTTGTCATTCGTGAGTCACTGGTGAGAAATGTTTAGCTTGAGGGATGAGGCAGCAGTGAAACAAAGGCAAGTGGAGTGAAGATTTCCCTCCAAAAATGTCCAAGCATCTGGCTAGCGAGCATATTACCATGACAACTACAACTTACAACCAAGCTGTCTTGAGTTCTCATGGCAGAATTTTAAATTGAAACAATGAACTGGATACATTTAATAAATTGGTGTATTTTTTTATTTTGTGTGTGGGGGGGAGTTTGTGACAAACACATGACTCCCATAATTTATTTGAAGACCCACCACCCGCCAGCGGACACATCCTAATTCTAGTATTAAGACGCCTGTTAGTGATAGACAGGTGAACCCAATCTACGACAATAGTCTTAAACTTTCCAGAAAGTTTTCTGCCCAACTACCTTACTGTAAAAAGTGGGCCAGTAGCAGATGTTCAGGCACATGTGTGGTTAATGAGAGGCAAGGATGGCTGGGGTGGGATGGTGGGGGCTTATGAAGTGCATCCAGAGCAGGTGATGTGTGTGAGATCAACACAGTGGGAACACACACGCGTCCCACGGTCCAGAGCTGCCTCTGATCTCTGCCGCTGGTTCAAAGTGTGTGTGTCCAAGCGCTTGACTGTGTGTGTGTGTGTGGGAGAGAGAGAGTGTGTATGTTTGGGGGCGGGAGGGATTCTATTGACTGGAGGACGTGTGAGCAGGATCCTGCCTGGGTTTCCCACACTACCCATTTTATTACCCAGTATTCCCCTGGGGGAAGTGGGGGCCTCCAACAATGGAAGTGTGCCTTCCTCAAGGGGACAGGATAATTGTGCTCAATTGACATACACAATGTGAGCATTCGTGTGACTGTGACTGTGTGTGTGTGTGTGTGTGTGTGAATTAAAAAATTATATACTGAACAATTTACATATTAATCTTGTACAAAACTAAACCTTGATTAGTTTTATACCTGTCATTTACAAACTGTCTATGTGACAGACATAAAAACAGAGCATCAATATGCACAGTCCACTTTTCACTATCAGGCATTCATGCCATGTTTTTTTCCCAGGTATAGAATACCCTGTAATTTCTACATGTGCATTGCCCTGTGAATCAGCCATTATACCCACCACCCATGTGTTTATTTGTCAGAGAGAGGCTTCCCAGGTAATAAAAGTAAGTGTAACGATCGGCTTGTGTTTAGGCTGTGCCATTGCTATCCCTAAAAGTCCAGTCCCTCTTCTTTGGCCTGCAAGTCCAGTTAAGCATGAAATAATTGATGCCTCTGCCATTGTTGTAACCACCTCACCCACTGGCCAGGGAGTGTGGGAAACCTAATCTTGCCTGGGACTCATGCTTTTGTAATGCTAATGAGCTGCTATAAATAGAGGAGAGGGAGCCACTCTCTGCACAGAAAACGTTTGCCTTCCACTGAGAAGAACACTTGTTTCTCTTGCCCTCTCTCTCTCTTGTTCTCAACAAGAATGGCTCCCACTATGAACATGGACTTTGCCAACTCTAAGTTATCCAACAAGGAAAAACACAAAGTAAGAAATGCTTCTGAGACTTTGAAAAAAAAAATTATCTGCTTTTTGTTGAATAGATATGCTTTGCTTTTGTGACCATGGAACTAATCAAATTTTTTGCTCTTTCTCAATTTTAGCTGAGAAAACCAGTTGTGGAGAAGATGCGTAGAGATCGCATCAACAACAGCATCGAGCAGCTCAAGGCCATGCTGGAGAAGGAGTTCCACAAGCAGGACCCCAACACTAAGTTGGAGAAAGCTGACATCCTGGAGATGACGGTGGTCTTCCTGAAGCAGCAGCTGCAGTCGCAAAGCTCGACCCCCCAACAGGCTCACAGTGACGGCTACTCCCAGTGCTGGAGGGAGACCCTGCACTTCCTTTCTGTCAACTCCAAAGTGGACACCAGCCTCCTGTGTCTCAGCCACTCCGGCAGTGTGCCACTTCGGGCTGCCAGAGATGTATCTCTGTCTCCTGTCACTCCGAAACAGAACCAGGTGTCATTGAAGCAGGATGCTATCACACAGAGGCCAGTCTGGAGACCCTGGTAGATGGACTCATTTTGACTCTCACGCAAACCTGATGGTTGTTGTACCATCATGGTGTAGGAAATATGTATTTCCAAATGTTTTAAGTAACTACTTCTGTTCAGTCATGTTGAAATCGAATGAGAAGTTGAGTGATGATGTTTCTCTTAAAGAGAAGCTAAATGCTAAATTATGTCACTTCATGTTGAAGTATTTCTTTTGGAAAAGAATGGCTATGCCATGCATTTAATATAATGCAGCCATAGATAGTCTATTTTGGTTGGAGAATGTGATGTTCTATGTATTTTCATATTGAAGACTTATGTTGATAATTGAATTGTTATTCAGAAACTCAAGTAGAGTCTCAAGAATAGTTCCCTTGAACCTTATATTTTATGAGTAAATCATTTTATACCACAATGGTATTGTGCTGTTTTTAGACACTGTGTGTCTGTATTTGCCTCTTAATAAATATTATAAATCTTATTTTCCCAACCTCCTGTTTTCATTACATTTACAATTAATATCCAAGGTAAACTTAAGCAACACAAGATTAAACATTTCAACATCTAACTGTGTGAGGTAGAGACACTCATGCCTAAAACTAAATACCTTTGACAGGGGTGGCATTGGGAAGGTCAGGGTAAGGACAGCTGTGTTTGTTGTGGACATTGAAGTTTATTTGCAGAGGAGGATGAAAACTGTAAACCTGACAATAATAAGACACTACTGAAAAGATTTTAGTAAACAGGTGGTGTTAGTCAACCGTTGTTGATTTCATAGTTAATGCTAATAATAGTACAGTAATACAGTACAGTATATGATGCATAAATGCATAATCTTAGGGTAATTAAATATACTTGAAATAATCTATTACAGTTGTTCATGGTGGGAAGTGCCCTTCAAATACAATACATGTGTAATTCAGGTTTATTCCAAGGTGGAAATGGGTGGGAGTGGATTACCCAGACAAACTGCTACCTAACTGGCAATAAAATGAGTTGTAAACTGGCAGCTTATAGCATGTGAGACTGTTCTTTTCATGTACTGCTTTTATCAGAGGGCCTGGGTCCCAAGCTCTAACTGCTTTCCCACACTCCTTAGCCAATCAGGGAGCAGCTTGTGAGACCTGATAACATCAATGGCTTAGAGTCAGGCAGACCTGCGTGGACGAACCAAAGGGTGGTGTGTGTTGGTGGGGGAGCCTGGGGGGGCGGGGGTGTTGGAGTGTGTCGACAGGAAGATGGGAGGTAGGAGGTGCCAGTGTACTTAGGGTGTGCCAGCCCCTAATCCTCTCCAAACACACACACACACACACACACTTACACACGTTCAGGCACACACCTCCACACCAGACCAAAGGCTTCCAGAGGCAGTAAAAGCCTCATCACACAAGCAAGATGTCTTCCACCATACTCTGTAGGCTTAGCAGGTCAGGGCTCTGGGCTTGGGAGGAAATAGTCTTCACCTAAGCATGCCAAATGTGTGAGAAAAAGACAAGATCAATACTACATACAGTACAAGTACAACAGAGACAGAGAAAAAAACTCTTACTTATACTGTAGCCTGTTATTCTTCAGAATAACAAAATGGACATAAATGAGTAACAGACATATACAGAACAATGTCATTGTCTTCCTCTTTTAAAACTGTGGTTTCTAGTAGCAGGACAGTATTTCATATTAGAAAATATGAAAATAATGATGTTTCAAAATGCAACAAGTGGAGTCTCTTTCCCTGGGGACAGATTAGAGGGGAAGCCCAAAGAAGAGAGGGGTCAGAATTCACACTAGCGTGTCTAATGGATAATTTAGTGCGGCACACTTCCTTTGTGCCTGTGATGAAAGGGAAGCCTGAGCCTGGAGTGTGGGAAATCCTGGGAGAAGCCGACTCCACACATGTGACAGTCAACACAGGCCTCTCTCCCACAGGCTTCACCAGCTGTTTGATGAAACTGGACCTGACAGCACAGCACACTGCTGCGCCTGTTGCTCGGTGGGAATGGTGAACAAACACGGGTGTGACACGATGCTCTTTCTCAATCTCTCTCTCTCTCTCTTTTTCTGTCTCTGTCTCACTCACTTATGCACTGATGTACAGACACATGCCCAGCCCCCCCACCCCACACACACACAAACACACACACTGTGACAGGTCATTTGAAGTGACAGCTATAAAGAATAAAAGTTTTTTTTTTCTCCTTTTCTACAATCCTTATTATATCCCCGTCCAATCATTTTATGCTATTCTAGATACAGTATTGCGCAAACAATGGTGGGAAATATAAAGTGTAATGCTTCAATAGCCTTGAAGAACTGAAAAGTAATGTAATTTGGCAATTATCATTTGACCCACTTTGATTCATTGGCTGTGCATTGTCACATTTTGTCTTAAATTCTAAAATCTTTCTATATTTGTGTATCTGTAAGCATTCATTTTAACTTCCTAAACAGCCTTTCTGTGGAGCTGCTGTAGATAATATCCCATATCAAAACAGTTCAAATAAACACTGCTGTGCTGTTTTCAACCTTTTTTGAGCAAAAAATGTATTATATACAGTATCTTTTTTTGATTGAAATATAGAGAACACATTTTCATGGTGAAATGCAAGTATAAAAATATATTTATTGTAGATTCCAAATGTCATATTTCAGTGTACATTTCAAATGGCAATGCAGAGACTGAAATGTTAGATGATGCAACAGGCATCTATAATAAATCCTTCACAGAAGGTAGACACATTTTAAACAAGTTGTCCAAAGGATATTTTCAGATGCAGACAACTGGACTCCACAGGAGTCACATGAATAGAGGACAATTTCATCTTTAAGATGTACAGCAGTTTGAATATTACATGAAACACATATGTGAAACATGATAGAGAAACATCTAGCGTGCTGACTCAACAGACATTCACCATGTTTTCAGTATCCATTAGAAAAGGCACGGTTTGTCTACACTGGAAATATAGGAGTCTCTATACCAAAATGGTTCAATTTCTATTAAGATTCACGCGAGCAGTTTGTTTACCAGGGTCTCCAGACAGATTTCTGTGTGACTGCACACTGTTTCACTGGTGTCTGGCTGTGTTTGACACACATGACAGAAGTGGATGGAGAGAAGCTCCTGGAAATATTCTGGATACTGTGGCAGGGACTGAGATGCAGAGTTGTGGAGTCCGAGTTGACAGACAGAAGATGTAGCGTCTCCCTCCAGCACTGGGAGTAGCCGTCACTGTGAGCCTGCTGGGGGGTCAAGCTTTGCGACTGCAGCTGCTCCTTCAGGAAGACCACCGTCATCTCCAGGATGTCAGCTTTCTCCAACTTAGTGTTGGGGTCCTGCTTGTGGAACTCCTTCTCTAGCATGGCCTTGAGCTGCTCGATGCTGTTGTTGATGCGATCTCTACGCATCTTCTCCACAACTGGTTTTCTCAACTAAAATTTAGGAAGAAGAACAGTTGGTTAGAATCTCATTCTGCAAAATCAAATATTGTTACCTAATTTTTAAGTGTCTTCTCCACAAATATATTGACTTCAGAAAGCATGCACACCATCTACCTCACACAAAAAATATATAAAAATATATAAAGCTGTAATTACTTTGTGTTTTTCCTTGTTAGAAAGTTTAGAATGGGCAAAGTCAGAGCTGATTGTAGGTGCCATTCTAACAGAGAGAGTAAGCGCAGTGTTGTCAGAGGCAACTGGTCTGTCATGGCAGGCTCCCACTCCTATTTATAGGAGCTCATTAGCATTACAAAGTCATGAGTCCCGGGCAAGATTAGGTTTCCCACACTCCCAGGCCAGTGGGTGAGGTGGTTACAACAGCTCAAATCAAAATTACACACATTCCTCAATAAATCTGTGTGACCAAACATACGCCCCCCAACACACACAGACACAAATGCCCATTCAGTATTTGGACACAAATTAATGTATACTATCAGTGGGAAACATATTTCTTGTTGAGCACCTGATTAGATGCTATTTCCAAATTTAGTTTCTGTGTGTTCAATTAACAACAAAAAAATGGCAAGTGTGCACTTATTACTATGAAATGATGTTGTAAAATTAGAGAATTAGAGACCTTACTGTAAGACAAGCAGTTTTGTGGATAACCTGTAACTGAGCAGACAAACACAGACGTATGGGTGTGAGGCACACTCAAATTGTTTTATTACCTGGGAACCACTCTGTTGCTGATAAGCCTCTTGCAGATGGTGAAGAGATGAGAGAGGGAGCTATGGCTCTGCCCTGTCTTATCAGAACAGACCTTCTGTTTACGAAGCACTTTTATGACCACTGCTGCAGCCTATATTTCAGTATATCTCATTAGGCTCATGCCAACATTGACAACACTAACAATGACCACTGAGGCTGTATTGGTTGTCACATGATGAATGCCACCCTCTGCCTTGGAGGTTACTGCCTACACACCTGCTATTCCTTGTACACATACAGTAGCCTCCATTCTGTAATATTTATGTAGGCTTAAGTTAATTAAAGTAGCCTACTTTATATGTGTAAATTCACTGAAGCTAAAAAAAGAAATCTAGATCTGGACATAATTAGAGCAAGGACTATAACACCTGGCAATACACCCCAGCCTTGTGTCATTGTTTTATTATAACTTTTGCAGTACTGGTCCAGATCATTTTGTCCATGTTTTTGTTTGTTTACGATTCACAGTACACCAGAAACTCTAGCTGGTACGTTGGGGACTGTAGCTGGTACGTTGGTGAGGAGCTGCATCTGTATGAATTACATTATTTGCAGTGAGATCAACTGGCCCCACTAGAAGAACTCTTACAGGGCACAATGACATTCACCCACACTTGCACAGAGAGCCTGATATATCAACCGCTTGCCCCCATAAACTTCTAGACACAATGCACATGTACACACAGAGAGAGATCAAGTTTTCTAATCTTTTAAGGCATACTAATACTGGAGTTGGGATGGAGAGAAATTGAGAAGTTTTAATTTTTAGGCGGAGATAACACCGCAGTGATAACATGTAAACATAAACACGCACGCATGGGCGGATATGAGCACACACGCGCAAGCTCGCAGATTTCAAGTTTGTTGAAAGCGTGTGGCGAAGTTTCCCATGAATGTATCTCGCGTCTAGCGCTTTTTGTGACACGGACATCAAAGGACTGAAGCGTGGCTGAGGATCTTTATCACCCGCCATATAACGTGGCAGCTCGCACTGTCTGTCCCAGCAGGTGTTAGGTGTGCTTCTCGGTGGCTCGTGTCATTGTTTTCCCACACCGACAGAGGAAGCGGTCCCACGCGTTTTTAGGAGAGCCGGAGAAAATCATAAAAGATATATTGCCACCACTGGCTGTAATTCAGTGGTTGGCTGAAACTGTGGGAACATCCAAAGTGTTGAGGATCAGACTGCGGTTCAGGCGTATAAATACCTCCGACAACACTTTGTGTTATCACAGATACGAGCAACAGCGCGAAAAGCTTCAACCATGGTATTGGACGGATGTAATAGGGACTTTCCAGTCGAAATCATTCCCTCTTCATGCGCAAGACACAGCATTAAGGTAACTTAAATGTTCTTGGATATTTGTTGTCCACTCACATTTTGTTTATTAGACATGGCTATAGGCTACGCACTTAAAAATGAAGGTGGTATTAAAATATTTACTTTTCTTTTTTCAGTGCCGCAAAATAATTGTAGAGAAAATACGGAGAGACCGAATTAACAACAGCATCGAGGAGCTGAGGATATTGCTTCAAACAAACTCAACAAACCAGTGTCCAGAAGAGTCCACAGCCAGACTCGACAAAGCTGATATTTTAGAGATGGCTGTGCAATTCCTGAGAGAACAAGCGACTTCAAAATCGACTGAAAGCTATCACAGTGGTTTCTCGCACTGTCTACAAGAAACACTCCGTCACCTCTCGTTGCACGCACCACTGCAACCTGCGGACAGGGAGCAAATTAAACGCTTCTATGTTCACCAGAGAACCAGCATGCTCACGCGTTTGTCAACAGAGCCACGCGCCCAGTTCTGCTTGCCCTTAAAGCGACACTCATCAGTTAGAGCGCGAAAATCTTTGTGGAGACCATGGTAAAATGAGTCACACGAATGATCTGTCCCACTGGACTGGGGTCTGACATTAGATTATAGTTATAGGCCTGAAGCATCGTATGAAAAATATTTTTTCAGGCAGTTCACATTTAGTCTACATTAGCCTATGTGTGTGATGAGCAATTAAGTATTGAGTGAATTTTCTCAATTAAGGGATTGCCTTTTGTAAAGGCTATGTGTGAGATGACATGTACCCCTAAGATCAAATTCAACAGTGATTGTTTTCAAATCATGTTGTATTGATGACACTTATTCTACATTTATTAAACACTTATTAAACATTCCTTGTATTTATTCATTGGTTTGTTGTGCTTTTGTTAACACACATCAGTGGACCCAAAATAGCCCACATCAGATGAATGAAACTGAAGTTAGAAACAGGGTAGTTTTAAATCTGTCTTCTGTTGGAATGAAACTTAAGCATTAATAGACTTAAGACAAAGGAAACTGTGATTGACACAAACGTTTATTTGGTGTATAGCAAATATTCATATTCATTGAGAAATTATATGGCTGACAGAACATAATCTGGGGTATGGCAAATATTGAGGCAATATATAGCATCTTGAACACTCTTAACAGAGTATAGGAACGCCTCTTTTACCAGAGGAAGATTTCATCAAATCAGTCTTCACATAGTGACTGAAAAATTACACATAGGAACGTGTAGGAAACAGAAACGGAAGCGTGGGTAGGAAGTCACTTAATATAAATGGCAACCTAAACATGACTGTCAAGTCTCAATAATTCAAGACATCTTCATGGAAGATGATATGGAAAATCACAAATCCCAAGAAAAGAGATATATTTTTTAACTACCTTTGCATAGAGTCTGAACTTGTATTGCGTAGTGCAAAGGTAATACTGACAATGTTTTTTGCCTGTTTTTCTCAGAAAACAAATCAATGTTATAAACTTTGTATTACACAGAAGTATCTGCACACAGATATTCAATAAGCAAAATATTCACAGAATATAACTTTTGTGAATGTTTTGGGTAATCAAAACATATAATTGACAGGAACAATAGTTGTCAGAACAACTCAGTATAGTAATGCATAAGGGTTGAAGCTTTTTTAGAGGAAAAAAGCATGAAGACTTCAGTCTGAACCAGTTGCTGCAGCCAGATCAGTGACTGTTTGGTAGAAGTTCAATGAGAGTCTCTAGATGGCGATCTTGCACTCCTCTCCCTTTCTTAGGGCAGGTTGCACTTAAATGTTCCTGTTTGCCCTGGGTGCTCTCCTCCTTGTATACTTCACACAGTTCTTCCAGAAAGAGGAACCATTTGGGAAGTGGCCTTCCTCTGGACTGTGTATTCTCTTCATCAGGAGGGCAACAAGCTTTCAGGCACACTAGGAGAATCCAGTGGAATCAAGTTTGCAGGAGAAAGACAGCTTTATGGAGTAAAGGTGCGTTTGTGGAATTGCAGATCAATCCTTCATCTCCTAGTCTTGAGATGTAAGTCTGTGATGTGCATCTTCCATCGCCTCTTGTTCAGCTGAAGAGAAAGAAATTACAATATTAATATATTTGTTCTTCAACATACAAAATCGTTTCTTGGTCTTGTTTCTTGAAATAATGTAATTACTTGCTTAGTGGTATATCTAAATTACCTGGAGGCAGAAGGTGCTCCTTCGGGACAGTTGTCTTAGAATTGGTTTTTGGCGTCAAGGCTTATCTTGTCTGCAGATCTCTCAATTTGGAATGAATCTGATCAGCACTGGCTTCATCTCCTCTATTTATACTCCCAGATCTCCATATGAATGTGTGGGTCTTGAGCTGGTTGAAGTTTCTCACAGTCAGTAGCCAATGGCTGAGCTGCAGTGGACAATGAAGAGTGTGGAGCTGCCACATGCTGGATTCTCCCATTGCTGGGGACAATGGTCAAACCTCAGGGGAACAGGTGCTGGGTTGGGGATGATGGAGAGAGACCCACAGACCCAGTGTGTGGATGTGGGAAAGGGCTGACCTTGTGGTGAGAGTTAATCTGATGCCTGATATTGGGGTCAATGCAGTAGGATATGATAACTCTCTTGATCAGTTTAAAAGCGTTTACTCTTGTCGATAAATATTGCTTCATAATTTTAAAAGCACTTTAAGGAAAACAGTAAAAAAAATTTGCTTAGGCACATAGTGTTTGATAATATAGGATCACTGAGTCATTTACAAACAACTTATCCTAGACCTCAACAGTCATACTATTTAAATAGTGATAGTGGAATCCTGTGAATCGTCTGTTTAGTGTGGCTAAAATTTTGGAACTGTGGCTTCCTTTGTCAGGGTAGGGATGACAGATAAGTTACATGTAATGTTATAAAGTCCATTTGAACTTGTACACATTCACAGAAGCAAATTTTATCACATAGGCTATTTCATGACAAGGGCAGCGGCACCCTCAGGTATGGCTAACATCAGTTCATTACATCTAGTAGTAGTAGTAGTACTAATCATAGTTTTTGAAATGGCCAGTGTCACACAAGCTGCCATACATTGATTTGTCTGCAGGTCTAAACTGTGTCTCAAGGAATGCTGAGTGAAATTACATATTCATCCGCTTTTTCTCTCTTTATTTTTTACAATGCACTCAATATCAATATCTCAACTATGCAACAGTTGAAAAATAGTATGCCATTAAAATATTTTCATACTTTTAGAATGTTGATAAGATAATGGTATTCTGAGTTTATTCCCTTGTGTGTCTGTGGAATCTCCAGTGGGACTGTGGATGCTAATGATGCAGGAACTGAGACTCTCCTCTCCAGAGCTTTCCCACACACCCCTCCACTAGATTTTCTCTTTGACAAAAGAAGTGTGCCTTCTTATGCTAATTACAACCAGTGAACGACCCTGAGGAAATCCTCTGAACTTTGAATAAGTAATATAATAGTAAAACGTTTTAATTAAAGCAAAAATAACAAAACAAAAAACATATAAGTATCCATATAAACTAAATATCAGTGTAAATGTGTAACATTTTATTTCAGTGGTGCTTATAATTTGACTGAAATAGACAACATGCCAAATGGAGAGTTATGAACAATTATGGAGGGTATTCTCTTCTTATGAATCATGACAGAGGCTGCTGGAGAATGAATCATATTCATTTCATATATATATGTGTGTGTTTGTGTGTGTGTGTGAATTTGTGAGGTGCAGAACAAGGAATGGAAATGAAAGGGAGCAAAAAGTCATTGTTTGTAATGTTTGGTGAGTTAGTGACATGCACTACACTTTTAATGAGGCCTTCATGGGCAAAATGCCCACACTGTTTAAGTAAAAAGTATCATCAACTTTAAAATCTACTAACCTGTTTATTACCTTTAGATTTTTAAAGGTTATCATTATGATTTTCTTATTTTCACTCATGATGGATTGTTGTATTGATATAACAAACAATAGAGACATCTATGCTGCTTTAATGCAGCTCTGTGACCATTGACCTATTGTAGGTCTGTGAGAAAATCCACTGCACTTTCCCACACTCTCTTCCATTCAGTGTTCATCAATAGAGAACAATAGAAGTGTGTCTCATTACCCTCTGCATTAGTCAAGGAGATTAATCCCCCTTACTTCTGCACAGCTGGATGTGGTTGTGTTAGTTTAGTCTAAAGGTATTTCAAGCATACTAAACTCAAACTCAAACTAGAGGGTAAAATAACTCAGTAATTCACGGAAGATGGTATGATAATAATAATTTTAACTACATTTGCATAGAGTCTGAACCTGTATTACGTGGTGCAAAGGTAATACTGACAATGTTTTTTGCCTGTTTTTCTCAGAAAACAAATCAATGTTATAAACTTTGTATTACACAGAAGTATCTGCACACAGATATTCAATAAGCAAAATATTCACAGAATATAACTTCTGTGAATGTTTTGGGTAATCAAAACAAATTGACAGGGACAATAGTTGTCATAACAACTCAGTATAGTAATGGGCCCTGCATAAGGGTTGAAGCTTTTTTAGAGGAAAAAAGCATGAAGACTTCAGTCTGAACCAGTTGCTGCAGCCAGATCAGTGACTGTTTGGTAGAAGTATCTGCACACAGTATCTTTTTTCCTTTCTAGAAGTGTCAGTGGGATTGTATGACATACTGAGTTACCAGTTATAGAATGGAGGTTTTGTTTTCAGTCCAACTTATTTGTACATCAGCTAATAAAAGTGCATTCTAGTATTAAAAACTTTGAAGACAGTTTTTGTACCACCCCCTTGGTTTTAATTAGGTTTTTTCCCCAAAGAAGCCTCCAGGGGGCACTCTTGGCAGGACTTTTCTCCTTGCTCAATATGAGCTGATCCAACACACTCAGATGAGGCTGGACTGACTCTTGCAGGTCCTCATCACTAGAGGATGACTTCAGGGTGTGGAAGTGGCTCAGCACTGTTCCATGGGACTGTGTCTGAACCTGATTTTCGGACAGAAAGGAAACAACTTCTTGGGCACACCTGGAGAATCTCTGGTTAGCATTACAAGGTTTCAGAGTCTTATGCTGGAGCTGTTGTCTCAGGAGGTAAACAGTCATCTCCAGGATGTCAGCTTTCTCCACCTTGGAGTCTGGCTGCTGGTTGAGGAGCTGTGGACCCAGAAGAGCCTTGAGTTCCTCGATGCTGTTGTTGATGCGATCTCTACGCATTTTCTCCACAATGGGTTTTCTCAACTGTAAAGAAAAAAAAAATATTATAAATACATTTGTTCTTTAACTATTTAATGATCACCAGGTGACCAGGTCAATAAAGACTGGTAGATAAGGCTCCTATATTTACCTTGTGGTTCAGGTTCAGGTGTTCCTTTGGGTGTTCTATAGTGATTGCAGGCGCCATAGCTGTAGTTGCAGTAGATCTCTCTCTGTAGAGTGAATCTGGTCAGCTCTGGTTTCAGCTCCTCTATTTATACTCCCAGATCTCCATATGAATGTGTGGGTCTTTGGCCGGTTGGAGTTTCTCACAGTCAGTAGCCAATGGCTGAGCTGCAGAGGACAATGTGGAGTGTGTAGCTACCACATGTTGGATTCTCCCATTGCTGGGGGACAATGGTCAAACCTCGGGGGAACAGGTGCTGGGTTAGGGGTGATGGAGAGAGACCCACAGACCCACTGTGTGGATGTGGGAAAGGACTGACCCTGTGAGGAGAGTTAACCTAATGCCTCATGTTGGGATCAATAATACTGAGAAGGCACATTTCTCTATGTGGCTATTTAAAACCACTGATAAGATAAGATAAAATAACTTTAAGATGAGTTTTATTCCTTGGAGAAAATTATCTTAAATGTCAAAATATTGAGTATATTGATTATTTTATTAAACAACACTCTGCTGAAGCAAATTCCCGGTGTCAGGAGTCAATACTAGAGACTCTCATCTGAGTCGAATAAAATGTTGGATCTGTTGGACTCATGGATCTCTTGGAGCAGTGAACTGTACAGTTGTCATATTACAACTGGGCGTTACCCTTTATTGTGTGATTGCATGTTAAACCAAATTTGTTCAATTGGTCCCAAAGCTGATTGTCAATGGAGGTCTCCAGATGTAACAGATGTGATCCTCTGTCATGTTGCTGGTAGAGCGCTCACTTGAGTTTCCCACACTCAGTTCTCTATGCATCACAAAAGCTTCTCTAATCACCCATGTTGAGAAATGGTGGCTATCAGCTCTGTGTTGTGCCTTAAACACAGGATGACCTCACAAACCATCTGGAGGGAATGAACCGCTCTATATTTGAACCAGGTTTGAACAGAAGCAAGTTAATGTAGCTGTGGTATTTGGAGCTTGCTCACCATTCTTTTAAGTTTGATTGTGGTCCTTACTGTGCGTGCTTCTGTAAAATGCAGCAGAACACAAACCTGCCTGTCTTACATGTTTGTTGAATTGCCTAGTCTTTGTAAATGCCTATAATTCTCTTCCTTCACTGATATTTTCTTTATTTCTGGAATTCAGGAAATTCAATTCACATTCAATATTTTTACCTAATTTTACTACATTGTTCTTATAGATTGCTTATACAGCAGAACATAGCAGATTGACTATAAATATAAATGCCATAACCTTTAATGTGAATAAATTAACTTTTAATGTCAAATAATTAAATGAATGTCTAAAATTCTTGTTGGAAAAAAAACATAATAAAACATAATAAAAAAAAGGCATGCTAAAAAATATCTCACTCACAACATTTTATTTGTTTGTGGTAGGATTTTAAAGCGTGCGTGCCTATTCCCTTGTGTGTCTGTGGAATCTCCAATGGGACTGTGGATGCTAATGATGCAGGAACTGAGACTCCCTTTCCAGAGCTTTCCCACACTTACAACCCATATGTGATCAATGCAAGTGTGCCTCCTTTTGTTAATTTTATCCATGGGCTGTCACATCTCAGTTACCTTTTAGTATAGAATTCTATTGCTTAAAAATAGGGCCGTCAACTCATAGACAAAGTGCTTACGTAAGCACTACTTTCTGTAGTGGAAACATGGACAAATTCATAGTTATGGTGATATATGTGTAATGTGCACAAGTGACTCTAAACTAAATCACATGGTCAGTATTAGCCTATAGTGCTTTCTATTCAGATGTTGCACTGTGTTTAACTGACTGGTTAAAAGTCAGGTAATCAGGTGTCAATAGTGTGATGGCTATTTCATGAAAATGGATGGGAAAGAGAGATGGGATCAGAGAGGATTGTGAATTCTGTCATGATTTGAAATTTGAATGCAAGCATTGCCTACATTGACAAACTTGAAATAAGAGACCTGTCAAGGTCCCAGTGTTACATTAATGCACATGAATATGCCACATTTGTTCCAAATATGAAATATGTTGAAATATGTTAGCATTGGCAATATTTCAAACTATGCATGAAATAGTTCAAAACACTTTATCTGGTGTTAGAAAGCCTGCAGTTTATTTACTTCAGTCTCAAACTCATTTGAAGTATACTGTATTTTTGTTGAGCATGATCATCTCTGATGTGATTAAATATGTACTTTAAGTTACTAATGGTTATACTGTGATTGTGTCTGATGACCAGGCTATTGGTCCTGAACCAGTGACCATAGAGGAGGTCTTACAGTGTAAACTGGACAAGCGCATATACACACACACACACAAACACACACACACACACACACACACACACACACACACACACACACACTCACACACAGACATTTATTTCTCTCTTCATCCCTCTCTCACACACAGAGAGGTGCTATGTGCACTCATACCCTATCAAAATACACACCTACAGGCATCTCACTATATCTATTAAACACACACACACATACACACACACATATCACACTGTCACAATGGCAAAGAGATCAAATTCCTTCTAGTGGCCAGCTCTAGAATAGGAGTGTATGTGGACCCCAGGGATGGAACTCTACAGCGCAGAGCCAGACAACATTCAGTCACACACTCTACCCTGTATTTAGCTTCATGTTTGTCACTGTTGTTGTAGTATGTCTGTCATGTGTGTTCATGTTTAGCTTCATGTTTGTCACTGTTGTTGTAGTATGTCTCACCTGAAAAAGGGGTATATATAAAATCTCTTGAGGATATGGATGAAACATTAGAAATGTTCCATCTTGGAGAACACCAGGGATGAAAGTAGTGTTAGATTCTTGCCAGTACCGTAAAAGGAAGTGTGCACTCAGCATCATACTCAAACAGGCTACACTAATTTGTAACAATAGGGCTTTTAGTTGTTGAACAATAGTTCTTTCTAATTCTTTCTAAATGCTTTAATTTAACACCCACCGCCTTTCCTAACTCTGCAGGAAACATTGTTCTCATGTTCATGATAAAGTTAACCTTTTCATGATAACATTTTTAGACAATAAGTTGGTTTTATTTAAAATTCCTGCATGTTTTGGGTCATGTTGTTGAAAAAGATCACAAAATCATTACATTTAGGAGGAAGGTTGTGGTGATAGTTTGGTGATTCAGGAAGAAGAATAATGCCATGTATATTTTAACTTTAAATACACGTGAAATGGTGAATAATAGTGCTATGACTGAGCAATTTTATGTAAATGAGCATGTCTCAAGGCAGATAAACACACAATGCCTTATGGTATAAACAATTTTGTATAAATAAGCATGTCTCAAGATACACTACATAAACACACAATGCCTTATGGTACTTGTTATTTTAGGTCTAGACCAGGAGTCTCTATATCCTTTTTTTCCTTTGAGAGCTACTTCAACAAAATACTATTTTGCACCTGTATTATTGATAGTCCTCAAGATAAATGTTCCGTCCTTTACATCTGGCACAGTTACAGCACAGTGCAAACAGTCATCTAAAGTGTCTGTTCTAATTTGTGGGGAAAAAAATTATTGTCGGACCATTATTGGCACCTTTGTTTTCCATAGTTACAGCCAAATCTGGTGCGCACAAAGTCTGCACACAGTCACTATACTAGTACTACTACTACTATTATACTATAATAATAATAATAATGTCAACTGTCATCACCCACTGTTCTGGGTATGCTGTTTCATTCTTCATTCTCAGAGTTTAAGATCAAATGCTATTCCATAGGGTTGGAAAAGAAGAGAATCTGGGCCAAAACCATTTAAATGAGTCACAGAAGACGGGGGATTTTCTATGGAGAAATGTCTTGAGGATGAAGAATGAAGCATGTCCTGCATACACTGGTATATTCAGTGCTGTTGGGGTTGTTGCTGATTTGCTATTTGAGCCAGACAGGGCAGATTAAATATTCTGGAATGTTCCTTAAAAGTTTGAATCTTTTGCTACTAACCACTAAAATGGCTAACTTTAACCCCACGTCAGTAACTGTATATTTTGAATGGCTAAGAACTGTAAACACAGGTTCCTGTAGCAACCACAGTAACCTCATGTTCAAGAGACACAGAACAAGGAAAGTGACGTCATTAAATGACAGCACCTTCATGTTAAACGAAAATAAATGTTTAAGTGAGCATAGAAAGACTTGGCAATTTGAAAATGTTCTAATATAGAACACCAGAAGATACATCACAAACACTTGATGTCTCGTCTCTAATGATGCAGTTAGGTACATCAACATTTAATATAGCAAATATAACATACTTTTAAAGTAAAAACAAGAGGTATCAGCATTCTTAAACATTAAGAAATCAAAAACATGGCTTGCAATAACAACAGGTGCCTTCACTGAAGGAAAAACTGTAGGAAACTGTGAGATAAAATATGCTCTTGTCATAGAAATTCAATAATGTATGTGAGTTTATGAATAATATATCCATAATTTCTTCACTCATCCTGGACATTTCACAAAATTGCAATACTGTCAAAATCTTAAGATTTCACCTTTTCATTTTAAAAGATACAATGAGTCAGTCACTGACAGATTTAAAACAACAAGGAATGATTATCATGTACAACCATGTAAATAATTGTAATCTTTCACAAAATTGAAACCAATATGGTCAGCAACTAGTTTGCAAATAATAGTTTGCAAAGCTTTTCATTCTTAAAAGAGAATGGGCTTAGTTCTTTGAGAAAAAGAAGAAAAGAAAACACATGCATGACACGCATGACTATAAACATTTAAAAAATTAAATGAATATCCCAGAAGACGAAATCAGTGGTACCATTTGGAGCATCTCAGTTTGTAGTATCACCCTATGGCCTCCAGGGAGCATTAAGAATTCTTCATGATCCATCTATTGACCAACGTGGTCAGACAGTTTCTAGAGTTTTCTCAACATGTGTCTACCAGGGCCTCCAGAGGGTGCTATTGGCTTGACAGTTCTCTGTGTGCTGTTCCAACACGTTTGACTGTGGCAGGGCTGACACTTGCAGGTCGTAATCAGAGACTGGCTTCAGGGTATTGGAGAGATGCGGTGATACACCAGACGAGCATGGCATCTTGAAATTACAAGAACTAGAGTGGACAACCTCTTGGGTACACCGGGAGAATTCAACTGCATCACATAGGGGTAGGGTCTTACGCTGGAGCTGTTGTCTCAGGAGGCAAACAGTCATCTCCAGGATGTCGGCTTTCTCCAGCTTGGAGTCTGGCTGCTGGTTGAGGAGCTGTGGACCCAGGAGAGCCTTGATCTCCTCAATGCTGTTGTTGATACGATCTCTGCGCATCTTCTCAACAACTGGCTTTCTTATCTGAAAAGAACAAGAACTTCCCATTAATACAAATGCTCTTAAACAAAAAGATGAAACCAGACAAAACTGTAGATATAAAAAATGAGAATTGCTGTTATTTTCATTTACCTTGTGAGGCAGATTCAGACTTGGGTATTCGGGTGTGAAAGTAATCGTAGGCACCATAGCTGTAGTTGCAGTAGATTTCTCTGTGTAGAGTGAATCTGATCAGCACTGGCTTCATCTCCTCTATTTATACTCCCAGATCTCCATATGAATGTGTGGGTCTTGGGCTGGTTGGAGTTTCTCACAGTCAGTAGCCAATGGCTGAGCTGCAGAGGACAATGAGGAGTGTGGAGCTGTCACATGCTGGATTCTTCCTTTGCTGGTCAGACAATGGTCAAACCTCAGGGGAACAAGTGCTGGGTTAGGGGTGCTGAAGAGAGACCCACGGACCCACTGTGTGGATGTGGGAAAGAACTGGCCCTGTGAGGAGAGTTAATCTGCTACCTGATGTTGGGGTCAATGTTGCTGACGACACACGTTGCTCACTATTGTATACACATGTGTGAAAAATTTGCAGCTTAAGTCATTTTGAACTAAATAATGCAGTGTACAGAAAGTATTTTAGAAATAGTGAATCAGGATAAAAAAAACATATGGTTGTAACTTTGAACATTGACATTTACTTCACTTGGCATACCTTTGGTATAATGGTACACCTTTTTAATTGAAGAGAAACTACTGCTTCCCACGAAGAAGCAGGAAAGAAAAGCCTCTCCAGAATGTGTTGAGGCTCATTAGAGTATTCCACACTTCATGAACCAAAAATAAGGTCTGCTTGTAAACATTTTAGCCTCTTTATCCATCTTTGCCATAATATTAAAGAGGGACAGGTATTAGTTGGCCGTAAACAGACTATGACCTCACAAACCATCTGGAGGGAAAGAAGCTCACTGGCTGAGCTCTGTCATGAAAATCCTACAACATGACAAAACACAACCCGTGCCTATTTCCTTGTGTGGCTGTGTGAATTTCCCAGTGGGTCAGTGGGTGCTAGTGACCCAGCAACTGAGACTCTCCTCTCCAGAGCTTTCCCACACTCTGCCCATTGATAGAACTCCCACTAAACAATAGAAGTGTGCCTTGGTAATTCCTGCCTATCTGTGAGGGAGCCAGTCCTTATTGTGCCTTGAGTCTGAAACATTGACATATTTCTTAAATGATGCTTAGTGAATTGTAAATAATATAATTTATTGTATTGTATTGTAAGTCTTTCAGGACGTGATTTATAACAACGTTGCAATTAAGGATGAGAAATTGAAGGCCAGAAGCACTTCTCTGAGTAGCAATAAAAACATAGAAAATCACCATAAATGTGTCAGCTTCTCATTTCAAACTATTGTAGGCTTGGCTTAAATTTTATTTCTGCTTAAACTTCAGCCTCCACATGACTGTGTTCTCTGGTCAGTCATCTGCCCATACCTCTCTGTGCGAGACTCCCTCATGGTTTCCCTCACTGTGTCCATTCATCATCCCTCTATAGAGGAACAACAGAAGTGTGTGTCATAGCTGTTGTATTCCTTTGAAGTTTTTACTGAGGAAATACCTGGAGGATTTTTTCACTATTTGGAGTTGATGTTTTATTTTGACAGGAACATTAAATTCCAACGGGTCTTTGTAATAATTTAAAACAAAATGGCAACAACTTTACTGTAATTGTCATAAATTAAGTTGAAACGCATCCGTGTAACTGTGAATGAATATTGAGATCAGACAAATCTGTGTCTGTGATCTTCCATCACATGCTTATGCGTAAGCGTGTAAGTCATTAGGGGAAGAGTATGTATAATCATTGATCATTGGCCTTCATATAGCATGGCCCTAAGGTATCAGTGATCAAACTGTTTGGAGTTTCTCACAGTCAGTAGCCAATGGCTGAGCTGCAGATTCTCATTGCTGGGGGACAATGGTCAAACCTCAGGGGAACAGGTGCTGGGTTGGGGGTTATGGAGAGAGACCCACAGATCCACTGTGTGGATATGGGAAACGACTGACCCTGTGAAGAGAGTTAATCTGATGCCTGATGTTAAGGTCAATGCTGAAGAAAGGGCATACATTATTCACCGTGTACACACGTGAAATGTTAAGGTTATGGCAACTTTGGTCCATACTATGCTTTGAGATTGTTCTTGAGTGTTATATCTCCGTGATATCTGTCATCCAAACACAGCATTCTTCAATCATGGTTCTTGCCATACTTTGACATATGACTTAGCAAAACAGTTTATGTTACTTGCAAATGAGATGGCAGTTACATTTTTAGTATTCTTAAAAGATCTTTCAGCAGAGTAGGTGCAAAATTTTGACAGGTATCCCAGATCTTTTATCTACAGTGGAATGACATGTTGGGGAATGCAATGAAACCATAAAAGTGATGTGGGTTGAATTGCATATTTTATTGCAATTTTCTGGTATAGAAAATGTATACCATGAGGAAATGCATTCAAGCTAATTTTAATATACATGGTGTTCATTAAAGCAATCAATGCAAACAATTAGTCTTGTTTGTGGACCATAATACCACAAACACCAAATCTTGTTAATTCACTTTCCCTCAAATGGAAGGTAACATTATGCTTTCTTAAATATTAAGAAAGTCAAATATATCTCATATTTATGAGATCACAGCGTTTTAATCAGTCCTCTCAAAAGTGATTATGCAGTGATAATTAATAGACCTCTTATTTCTTAAAAAAAGTAATAAGAAGAAAATAAAGTCATCACATTGCAATAGAAATATTTCACATGCCATTAAATGTTATTTTAAATGTTATCTATTGTACGAATGTGAAGGTTTCAAGTCATGATCAACATATTTAATGTCCTCATAGAAGACAAATTAAGACATGCAAAAGCTGTATTACTTGAAACAGAATAATGTAAATACTTTATCATAAGGAACATAAATGTTTTGCATTAGCAGACTTGAAGGTAAATGTCCTGAAATAGTCATTTTTGACCAATTTGGTCACGTAAAAGTCTCATTATTGTAGTATTCTACCATGGCCTCCAGGGGGCACACTCTTGGCTATACTATCGAAATGCTAGACTGGCACTGGGCACTCTCCCTCCTGTAGTCATCACTGGATGGTTGCAGGGTCTAGAACTGACTCAGCAACTTTTGATGGGACTGTGTTTTCCCAGAGTGCTTGGACAGGAAATGAAGAACCTCTAAAGCACACCTGGAGAAACCCTGACTGGCACAATCACAGGAGGGTGAAGTTTTCACCAGTTGAAGATGCTGTCTCAGGAGGCAAACTGTCATCTCCAGATGCTGGCTTTCTCCACCTTGGAGTCTGGCTGCTGTTTGAGGAGCTGTGGACCCAGAAGAGCCTTGAATTCCTCAATGTTGTTGTTGATGCAATCTCTATGCATCTTCTTCACGGTGATTTTTCTCAGCTACATGAAAGGAAAAGTATTGTTAGAAATGGCTTGTTATGTATTCAAAGATAACTCAACATTAAAAAATAAACCAAAGCTGATAGACACCAAAATATTCCAATATCTACCTTGTGGCTCAGATTCAGGTGTTCCTTTGGGTATTCTGCTGTGGAAGTGGTTGTAGGTGCCATAGCTGTAGCTGCAGTAGATCTCTCTGTGTCTGGGCTTCACCTCATTTATTTATACTCACAGATCTCCATATGAATGTGTGGGTCTTGGGCTGGTTGGAGTTTCTCACAGTCAGTAGCCAATGGCTGAGCTGCAGAGGACAATGAGGAGTGTGGGGCTGCCACATGCTGCATTCTCCCATTGCTGGGGGGCAATTGTCAAACCTCAGGGGAACAGGTGCTGGGTTTGGGGTGATGGAGAGAGACCCACAGACCCAGTGTGTGGATGTGGGAAAGGATTGACCCTGAGAGGAGAGTTAATCTGATGCCTGATGTTGGGGGTCAATGTTGCTGACGACACATGTTGCTCGTGTGAAACATTTGCAGTGTGTAATTTTGAACTAAATTAAACACTGTACTGAAAACATCTGAGAATCATCAAATCACAATTAAAAAATGTACGGTTGTAAATTTAAACTATTATTATGTATTTCACCTTTATAATTGTATACTTTTAGCTGACAAACCAGACTCCAGAGGTAGCTATGGCCTACTGGTTAGGGCTTCGGGCTTGTAACCAAAGGCTTCATTCGATCCCCGACCAGTGGACCATGGTTGAAGTGCCCTTGAGCAAGACCCCTAACCCCTCTCTGCTTCCCAGGCACTGCTATAGCAGGCAGCCGACTGCTCTGGGCAAGTGCGTACTTCACTTCACTGTGTGCTGTGTGTGTTTCACTAATTCATGATTGGGTTAAAATACCAAATTTTCCTCGGGGATCAAAAGAGTAGTGATTATTGTTATAACATCAAAATGTATAGTCTGGACATGACGGATAGACCCGGCTCAATCCATGAGGTGGAATCAGCGGATGTTTATCAAACGGCCTCTGCACACAATAGAATAGCACTAAGACCAATCAGAGCAACGTCAGCAAAACAGCAAAGATGTCCTTTGAAATTAATGCCTTGACTGCCTTTTTCCACTCAACTTGAAAAAGCCCAAGTCTAACTCTTCCAAAATCTATGCCAAAGCCAATTCAAATGATTGCTGTTCCTTGCCCACAGTCTTACTTGTTTTGCAGCATTGCAGCCCTGTCGTCTTTACAATAGTGCATTGCGATTGATCCGACCAAACCTGTGAGTAGAGCTACTGAGGCCCTATGGCTCATGGCTCATGGTTAGCAAAACTATTTGCTACCACCAGTTTACGTCTAGATTTCTAGGCTAGTGTATCTTTTATAACTGAAGTGAAACTGCTGCTTCACATGTAACAGCTGCAGAGAAAAGCTGGAGAGAAGAATGTGTTGAGACTCATTAAAGTTTACCACACTTAAAGAACCAAAACAAGGTCTGGTTGTAAACTTTTAAGCCTCTTTATCCATCTCAGCAATATATTAAAGAGTGACAGGTATTAGTATTTGTTTGCTGTAACCAGAGTATGACCTCACAAACCATCTGCAGGGAAAGAACCTCATTGGCTGAGCTCTGTAATGAAATTCCTTGCACAACATGACAAAACACAACGCGTGCCGGTTCCCTTGTGTGTCTATGTGAATTCCCCAGTGGGTCAGCGGGTGCTAGTCACCCAGCACCATAGTGACCTTAGTGAGACTCTCCTCTCCAGAGTTTTCCCACACTCAGCCCATTGATACAATTTCATACAACATAGACTGAATAGTGGAATGTCATCCAATACTACTGGGTGCAGATCAAAAATATATTGGAGAGATAGACCATTAAGAGCTTCAACAACCAACAACAAGATTTAACAATCAGTTTTGTACTTCACAGATAAACCCCTGTAGCTATGCCCTGTAGAGAGTGACGTGCTGTGTTTTCTTTGTGGTGGGGAGGAGTTTGCAGAGTGCACTGTATAGTCACCCATCCCAGCTGTCACACCACTGAGGTCTGTGGTCTCTGGTCAGTCATATGTTTCGATCCCTCTGTGAGAGAGTGCTCCATCGTGGGAGAGTGCTCCCACACTCTCTCCATTCACCCTCCATTCATCGCTCCTCAATAGATGAACAACAGAAGTGTGTTTCATGACCCAACACATAAGGATGTTTAGCTAGACAGCTGCATTCACATATTCAGTGTTTCACAGAGTAGCATCAGTCAAATGGCTAGGATTTCTTTTAATAATTTGAAACTTTGTTTTGTTAGAGGAACACTTATCAATTCAATATGTATCACACACAGAGGTGTAGTGGGAATCTTTGTGGTGGGGGTGTGTTATTTTAATGATGCAGGCCCAATTGCAAAGAAAGTCACATGCACCTCCAACGGCAATGTCGATAATATCACAGCATAATTACGGTCATCCTATAACAATAGAGGGTTTATTTGAGAGGATAGCTTGACGTGCACTTATTGGTACCACTGGTAATTTTGCATTATTAATGTTGTGTTATAAATGAATGCCTAATATTTTAAAAAGTGAGAAATACATAAATGATGTGTTCCGAGAAGTGGTGGGGACTCATTACTACTGCGTCCAATGTCCACTACACCCCTGTCCACACATGAAATCAGATAAGAAAAGGTCTTTGGCAGTAACAAAATAAATGTCCACTACACCCCTGTCCACACATGAAATCAGATAAGAAAAGGTCTTTGGCAGTAACAAACTAAATATGCAACCGTATACTGTATGATCTAATTGCCACACATCAAATATCACATTCATACTGGTGTTAATATATTAAAAAACAAGGCCTCCTGTTCAGTGTGTACATCTTGGAAGTTTCTCACAGTCAGAATCCAATGTAGAGTGTGGAGCTGCCACATGTGGGATTCTCCTATTGCTGGGCGACAATGATCAAATCTCAGGGAACCAGATGCTGGGTTGGGAGTGATGGAGAGAGATCCACAGACCCATTGTGTGGATGTAGGAAAGGACTGATCCTGTGACGAGAGCTAATCTGATGCTTGATGTTGGGGTTTATGCCACTAACAAAGCAATTTTGATCCGCACCCAGCGTACTTTAAGAATTTGGTCTTGAGTATTGGCCTACATCTCCTCTAAGTATCATCCAATCAATTCAAAGAATTATTAATTCTTAATTTCTGATATTTTTGATGAATAACTTACACAAAGCTTCATGTGACTTGCAATAGAGATGGGGATTGGATTAATGTTTGATTTGTCAACAGTGTAAAGATAAGAAATAGTATCAATACATGGCCAAGTCTTCAGGTATTCCAGATGTTCTCAGTTCTCGGTGGAATGGAATGACACCAAAAACGTGACCTGAGTTGAATTACATATTTTATTGCAATTCTCTAGCATAGAGAATGTATGCCATGTGGAAGTAATGCATTTAAATACATTTGAACATTCAGTAGATCTTTGTCAACAAAACAGTCAATTTCACTGCTTTGCCTCCATTGGGATGAGGAAGTCAAATACAAATCAGTCTTTACAAAAGACATTAGTAACATCACATCAAAAACATTGTTTAGGGATCTTATAAAGAACAATCTTTCAAATAGAAGGTAACATTACATTTTCTTAAATATTAAAAAGTCATGCATATTTAATTTATGAGCTTTCCATATAATAAATCCTAACAAAGGACACATAGAACATACGCTTTGAAACAAGCTTTGACAGTAAAGAATTATAAATCATAATACTTCACAGAAATATTACTAATTGACTTAACAGGACATAAACTTTGAAACAAGCTTTGAAAATAAAAATCAAGATATCTAAATATTTAATTTAAATGGCATGTAAAATCATACCAATGATATCAACAATGCCTTTTCCGTCCTTTTGAAAGACATTTAGGTTAGCGTAACTTCAAGACTTTCCATTTCTTTATTAAAAGAAGACACAATAAGACACAAAGTTCTCACATTTCAATGGAAATGATTCCTATGAAATAAAGAGATCATTAAGTTCTGATAATGATGATTTATGTGTCATCACAGAAGACAGGTCCCTCGCAAGAAATGCAGAAATTTTCTTGAACTGAATAAGGTATATTCTTTGACGTAAAGAAGATAAATGCCCTGCATTAGCAGACTTGAAGGTAAATGTCCTGAAGTGTTTGTCTTTGACCAATTTGGTCCCTAAAAAGTGTCTTCAGTGTGGTATTCTACCAGGGCTTCCAAGGGGCGCTCTTGACTGCACTATTGTCTTTAATCTGAAAATATTGGACAGGAAAGCCAAACTGACAATGGGCACTCTCCCTCCTGTAGTCATAACTGGGCAGATTCAGGATCTGGAACTGGCTTGGCAACTTTCTATGGGACTGCGTTTTCCAAAGTCCTTGAACAGGAAGCAAACAACTTCTTGAGTACACCTGAAGAAACCCTGACTGGCAGCATCAGAGAGTGAAGTATTCACTGATGCCGTCTCAGGAGCCAAACAGTCATCTCCAGGATGTTGGTCTTCTCCAGCTTGGAGTCTGGCTGCTTGTTAAAGAGCTCTGGATCCAGCCTTGAGTTCCTCAATGATGTTTTTGATGCAATCTCTATACATCTTATCCACAATGGGTTTTCTTAGCTACAAAGTAGGAAAAGGGTCGTTAGTAACTGCTTGTTATGTATTTCAGACAACTTAACATGAAAGAGTATACCAAAGCTTATAGATGCCAAAATGTTCCAATATTTACCTTGAGGATCAGACTCAGGTGTTCCTTTGGTATCCTGCTGTAGAAGTGATTGTAGGCACCATAGCATTAGCTATAGTTGCAGTAGATCTCTCAGTGCAGAGTGAATCTGATCAGCACTGGCTTCATATCCTCTATTTATACTCCCAGATCTTCATATGAATGTGTGGGTCTTGAGCTGGTTGGAATTTCTCTCAGTCAGTAGCCAATGGCTGAGCTGTAGAAGACAATGAGGAGCATATATATGCCACATGCTGGATTCTCCCATTGCTGGGGACAATGGTCAAACCTCAGAGGAACATGTGCTTGCTTATGGGTGATGGAGAGAGACCCACAGACCCACTATGTGAATAGGAATATGACTGACCCTGTGAGGAGAGTTAATCTGCTACCTGATGTCGGGGTCAAGGTTGAGACGGGGTCAAGGCTGAGACTTTCCTCTCCAGAACTTTCCCACACTCTGCCCATTGATACAGCTCCCACTAAACAATAGAAGTGTGCCTTGATTATTCCTACCCATCTGTGGGGGAGCCAGTCCTTTTGATCCCCACCGTGCATACTATCAGAATTTGGTCTGAAGTGTTGGCCTACATCTCCTTTAAGTGTCATCCAATCATGCTGCAGAATTATTCAGTCTTCATTTCTGACATATTTTTGATGAACTTGCAGTGGAGATGGTAATTGGATTACTGTTTGATCTGTCAGTAGTGTAAAGATGAGAAAAAGTATCAATATATGAGCATGTCTTCAAGCCCTCTCTGTATTCCAGATGTTCTCAGTGTCTGGTGGAATGGAATGAAACCAACAAAGTTGAGTTGAATTACACATTTTATTGCAAGTTTGGCATAGAAAATGTATGCCATGTGGGAATAATGCATTCAAATAAATTTGAACATACTGCAGTGCTTACTCAACAAAACAATCAAGTCCACTGCTTCGCCTCCATTGGGATGTGGAGGTCAAATACAAATCAGTCTTTACAAAAGACATTGGTAACATCATATCAAAAATAATGTTTAGGTATCATATAGTACTGTGCTTCAAATAGAAGGCAGCATTACAATTTCTTAAATATTAAGAAAGTCATGCATATCTCATTTATGAGCTCTTCATATACACATACACATACTGAACATAAGCTCTGAAACAAGCTTTGAAAGAAAATAAACATAAATCATAATATTTCACAGAAATATTTCTCATTGACTTAACAGGAAATACATTTTTAAACAAGCTTTGAACATTTCATTTAAATAGTATGTACAATCATACCAATGATGTCAACAATGCTGACATGATATTTCTGTCTTTTTGAAAGACATTTATGTTACTGTAACTTTAAGACTATGCATTTCTTTATAAAGAATCATAAGACATGAAGCTTTCAAATTTCAATGGAAATTATTCAAATTAAATAAATAGGTCATTAAGATCTAATAATGATGATGTGTGCCTTCACAGAGGACAGATCCTTTGCAACAAATGCAAACAGAATGGGGTATATATTCTTTGACATAAAGAAGATAAATGATCTGCATTAGCAGACTTGAAGGCAAAAGTCATTAAGTATTCTTTGACCAATTTGGTCACTAACTCTCTTCAATGTAGCATTCCACCATAGCCTCCAGGCGGTGCGCTTGACTGGACTCTTGTCTTTACTCTGGAAATGTTGGACAGGAGAGCCCAACTGGCACTGGGCACTCTCCCTCCTGAAGTAATCACTAGATGGTTGCAGAGTCTGGAACTGGCTCAGCAACTTTCCGTAGGACTGTGTTTTCCCGGCATCCTTGGACAGGACGTAAACAACCTCTTGAGCACACCTGGAGAAACACAGATTGGCCACACCAGGAGGATGAAGTTTTCAGTGGTTGAAGATGCTGTCTCAGGCAACAGACATGAGGCAAACAGTCATCTCCAGGCTGTCGGCTTTCTCCAGCTTGGAGTCTGGCCGCTGGTTGAGGAGCTGTGGATGCAGAAAATCCTTCCTCAGTGCTGTTGGTGATGCAATCTCTACGCATTTTCTCCACACCGAGTTTTCTTATCTGCAAAGAAAAGTAGCAGTTCATGAATACACTTGTTTTTTTTTAATAAAAATGCAAAATAAGATGCAAAATAGATAGAAATTATACAAAGAGACTGTCAGACATACCTTCTGTGGTAGATTAAAGTGCTCCTTTGGGTGTTCTGCTGTAGAAGTGATTGTAGGTGCCATAGCTGTAGCTGTAGTAGATCTCTCTGTGTAGAGTAAATCTGATCAGCACTGGTTTCATCTCCTCTATTTATACTCCAAGATCTCCATATGAATGTCTGGGTCTTGAGCTGGTTGGAGTTTCTCACAGTCAGTAGCCAATGGCTGAGCTGCAGAGGACAATGAGGAGTGTGGAGCTGCCACATGCTGGATTCTCCCATTGCTGGGGGACAATGGTCAAACCACAGTGGAACAGGTGTTGGGTTGGGGGTGATTGAGAGAGACCCACAGACCCACTATGTGAATGTGGGAAAGGACTGACCCTGTGAGGAGAGCTAATCTGCAACCTGATGGGGTAAATGTTGCTGACGACACACGTTACTCACCACTGTATGCACATGTGTGAAACATTTGCAGTGAAGTCATTTTAAAGTAAAATGTAGTGAATCACACATAGTAAACACTTGTAGTAAATTTGACTAATAATATTTATTTCACTTTTGTAATGGTATACCTTTTTTAATTGAAGACAAAACAATTATTCACATGTAGAAGCAGAAAAAAGCCTCTCCAGAATGTGTTGAGGCTCATTAGAGTTTACCACACCAACCAAAAGGAACCAAAACAACCTCTGTTAGTAAACTTTTAAGCCTCTTTATTCATCGTAGCAATAATATTAAACAGTGACAGATACTAGTATTTGTTTGCTGTAAATAGACTATGGCTTCAAAAAAACATCTGGAGGGAAAGAACCTCATTGACTGAGCTCTAAAATGAAATTCCTTATACAACATGACAAAATGCAACGCGTGCCTATTCCCATGTGTGTCTATGTGAATTCCCCAGTGGGTCAGCGGGTGCTAGTGACCCTGCACCATAGTGACCCTAGTGAGACTCTCCTCTCCAGAGCTTTCCCACACTTAGCCCATTGATAGAGCTCCCATTGAACAATACAAGTGTGCCTTGGTAATTCCTACTCATCTGTGAGGGAGCCAGTCCTAATGGTGCCCTAAGGCTGAAATCCTGATATACTTCTGAATAAATTATGGTCGGAAAATTAATTATCAAATTAATGATAATTAATACATTTAATTAATTAATCAATTTATTGAAATTCACAAATGAGTTCAAATAAGAGGATTGGAAAGAAGGATTTATAGTCCATAGTAGGGGTGGGAATCGAGAAGATTGAGTAGAACCAAGAATCAAATGCTTCAGTTCACTGGTATTGCATCACTCTGACATTATCAATTCATCTTATCAATGCCAACATGTTTTTTCTGACCATTGTCTTTCAAATAAAAAATTGAAATGGATAACACAGCTCTGCATAGTTTTCCTCATTCTAAAAAGCTGCTATTGTCACCTTAGTGGTATAGGCTGTATTATTGGCCTATGTGCTGATAGTGAAAATCTGTTTAGAATACCCTCTAACCAGTCAGGAATCGAGAAGAGAATTGATAAAGAATTGGACCAATAAGCAGAATCAACAATGGCATTGATACTGAAATCCTAAAATCCTATCAATTCCCACCCCTAGTCCACAGTCAATCAAATATACCGGAGAGATAGAGCAACATGAGATTTATTAATCAAAACAAAACAGTCAATTTTGTACTTCAACTGGTTCAAGTAACCAATGTAGCAGTGCCAGAATGGGAGTGATGTGTTGTCTTTTCTTATTGGCGGGAATGAATTAGAGAGTGTGCCGTATAGTTGCCCGTCCCAGCTGTCACACCACTAAGGTGTGTGGTTTTTGGTCAGTCATATGTGTCTATCCCTCTGTGAGAGAGTCCTCCATTGTTTCTTACACTCTCTCCATTCACCACTCCTCAATAGATGAACAACAGAAGTGTGTTCCATGAACCAACGCATAAGGATGTTTAACCAACCAGCTGCTGTTCCATCAATGTTTCTGCCATTTAGTATGGAGTAGTATCAGTCAAATGGCTAGGATGCCTTTTCATAATCTGAAACTTTTTTTGATAGAGGAACACTTACCAAGATGACATATGTAACACATAGAATCAGATAAGGTCTTTGCCAGCAGCAAAATAAATATGCAACCATATTATGTATTAGTTAATTGCCACACACAAGTAGCATCACATTCATATTGGTGATAATATATATATAAAAAACACAAGTCTTAATGTTAAGTGTGTACATCTTGATCTGCAGAAGTTTCTCACAGTCAGTAGCCAATGAGGAGTGTGGAGCTGCCACATGCTGGATTCTCTCATTGCTGAGGGACAATAGTTAAATCTCAGGGGAACAGGTGCTGGGTTGGGAGTGATGGAGAGAGATCCACAGACCCATTATGTGGATGTGGGAAAGGACTGACCCTGTTAAGAGACTTAATCAAATGCCTGATGTTGGGGTCAATGCCACTAACAGAGCAAACTTTGATCCATACCATGCATACTTTCAGAATTTGGTCTCCTTTAAGTATCATCCAACCATGCCATAGAATTATTTATTTTCCGCCTCTGATATTTTAACACAAAGCTTCATGTGACTTGCAATAGAGATGGTATGTTGGATTAGTGTTTGATATGTCAGTAGTGTAAAGATGAGAAATAATATCAATACGTGGACAGCTCTTCAGGTCATCTCATATTCCAGATCTCACTCCTTGGTGGAATGGAATGAAACCAACAATGTGACTTGAGTTTAATTACATATTGTTTTGCATTTTTCTTGGGCAGAAAATGTATGTCAGGTGGAAATAATGCACTCAAATGAATTTGAACATACTGTAGATCTTTGTGAACAAAACAATCAATTACACTGCTTTGCGTCCATTGGGGGGAGGAGGTCAAATACAAATCGGTCCTTACAGACGACATTGATAACATCATATCACACACACTGTTTGGGTATTTTAAAGAACAGTTCTTCAAATAAAAGGTAAAATGACTCATATGACATAAGAATCATAAGACATCACATTTCTATGGAAATTATTAAAATGACATGAATAAATCATTGAGATCTAATAATAATGATGTGTGTGACTTCACATAAAACAGATAATTTGCAAGAAATGCAAAAGCCATTTTCTTGAAACAGAATAAAGTATATTCTTTGACTTAAAAAAGCCCTGCATTAGCAGACTTGAAGGTAAAAGAAAGTATTCATCTTTGACCAATTTAGTCACTAAAAAGCATCTTCATTGTAGTATTCTACCAGTGCCTCGAGGGGGTGCTCTTGACTGGACTCTTGTCTTCAGTGGGTGATTGCAGAGTCTGGAATTGGCTCAACAACTTTTCATCGGACTGGAAAGCTTGTAGACACCAAAACATTCCTTTATTTACCTTGTGGGTTAGATTCTGCCTTTGTGTATTCTGCTGTGGAAGGGATTGCTCTCTGTGTAGAGTGAATCTTAGCAGCACTGGGTTCATCTTTTCTATTTAAACTCCTTTAAAATGTGTGGTTTTTGGGTTGTTTGGGGTTTCTCACAGTCAGAAGCCAATGGCTGAGCTGCAGAGCACAATGGGGAGTGTGGAGCTGCCACATGCTGAGAGTTAATCTGATGCTGATGAAGATTTTAATTTTTAATTCTTGACAATTCTCTGAGCTTTTCTTCTAACCCTCATCCTTAATTTCATCACAAGTGTCATTCTTTGTTATGGTTCTGGAAGATTGCTCAGTAGAGTTTCCCACACCTATGTGCATAAGGACTGTCCCTAAGTCTTTAAGGTTTGATTCCCCTCATCAATACTGTTAAAGAGCTATTGAGAGCTTTTAGTGCTGGTAGCTGTAAACACACAAACCATCTGGAGGGAGAGAACCTCATACAGTCATAATCATTGTCTGTTATTTCTGTTAAATTGGCTGTTATACTATATGTTGACAATGGACTACATGAAAAAAATGCAACGTGTGCCTATTCCCTTGTGTGTCATTGTGTGAATTCCCCAGTGGGTTGGTGGGTGCTAGTGACCCAGCAACTGAGACTCTCCTCTCCAGAGCTTTCCCACACTCTGCCCATTGACAGAACTCCCACTAAACAATAGAAGTGCGCCTTGGTAATTCCTACCCATCTGTGAGGGAGCCAGTACTAAAACCAAGGCTGAAATGTTTTTCACAAGGTTGATGTTTTTCACAAATGTAAACTAGAGTATACTATATGAACATTCTCAGTGCACGTTTCCCGGACAGAATGTTGCAGCTGTGGCCTACTGGTTAGGGCGTCGGAACTTAAAACTGAAGGGTTGGGGGTTCAACCTTGACTAGTAAACAGCTAAATTGCCCTTGAGCAAGGCACTGAACCCCTTACTGCTCTCCGGGTACCGCAACAGCAGTCAGCCCACTGTGCCAGGTTAGTGTGTGTTCACTGTGTGTATTAGAATAGGATGAATAAAATAGAAATGTGAAGAAAAATGTGTTGACAGAGGACACTAAGAAATATAACTACTCAATATGATTAAAGATGTGTCAGCATCTATGAGTCTGTCTGTCACTGGGTGTTCATTCACATACTACAGTAAGGTTTCAATCAGCAGGAGTCGAATGGAATAGGTGCTGACACACATATAGCCTACACTATCATTATCACTATCACTATGGACACTAGATGAAAATATTGCATTGTTAATCAATTAAAATTATTTGTAAATATTTAATGTAGAACAATGCACTTTATTGGAACACACAAGTGGTAGTGTGAATACTGAAAAAGATAGTTATTCTCATATGTGAAAGACTATGTGAGGATTTTTTTTTTTTTATTTGGGCCTGAGCTTTTTATAAGCACAGGTCTTTCTGTAGGAAAGGCCTATGCTGTGGTGGGGCTGTGTTGTCAGTAGGGTCTTGGACTATTGGAGCTAATGTTGTACCTATGTTCCAGATTCTTCCAAAGAAGTTGATCATTTTGTGTCTGATATCTACCAACACGTCTCACTGCTAAAAGTTCAATCTAAGCCCTGGTCAGTTAATGAATAGATCTCTTCTTGGGGGAGTGTTATTTTGTCCCAAATTTTCCAAATGTTGGTTCCGGTTGTCTTGGGTGTTTTAGTCCCTATTTTGATTATCATATTGACCTGTTGCGCTGTGAAGCAAGTGTACAAGGCCAGAATAGTGCATGTCCTGCAGGTGAACTTTGTTCCAGTGGTGGCTGAGGAATATTTTATGGTTATCTAATTTCCTCACTTTTAATTTTATCAATACCTTTATCTGAGATGATTAAAGCATGTGATTTATTTTATGATTTTGGGTTTGATTTGAATTTATTTTATGATTTTTGGTGTGATTTTTATTTCTATCTATTATTATTTATTTGATTTTTTTTGTGTGATCTTTAAACAGTTGTTTTGTGATCAAAAGTGGGGAGTGTTAGAATTTTATGTAATTTTATATGATTTCTTGCTACTCCTTTCTAACTGTCAAATGAATAATCTTCATCTGTGTACTGCTTCGAATTATCTGTCCAGCCAAGTCTGTACAGAATGTTTAGTCAACAACTGGTGTGACACGGTGAAGACCTTAAAGATAGCCTTGACCAGTGGTCATGTGTCGATACTTGTCAGGAGCCAGGCTTTGGAATGTGCAGGAATGTTCCTGTTTAGGATATGTGTTGTTTGCCTGCATCTAAATCCTTGAATGTGTCCCTGAGTTGTGTACTTATATGGAGTTTCGCCAAGATTAGGAACTGGTCAGGTTATTTTCTACTGTTTAGGATAGATTTACGATTAGACTTTCAAGTATATGTAGAGCCCATTTTCCCTGTAACTGACGAGAAGGATCCAGGCGAGCTACGCTATAACATCTTAGCTATCCTGTCTCAACCTCGCGGGCGAGACAGAAGAGTGACTTAATTTGATAGTCTTTAGACTTCACTTTGTTACTTCAGCTACTGTTCCATCCAGTCAATAATTGTAACTCATTTAATTCATCTTATAGTAAATCATTGATCCTGATCCAACGTAACTGAGACATCCAGTCTCTGCTGGGAAGAAAAACACAACGCAACTTTTAGGTGAACCCCAAAACCCCAAAATCTAACACTCAAAGTCAGTAAGATATGAGGAGTGTGGAGCTGGTACATATTGCATTATTGTGGGATGTGGGGAAGAGCTAGGCCCATATTCATAAAGAATCTTAAAGCTAAAAGTAGCTTAACTAATAGTTGAATTCAGGAGAATCTCCTAAAAGTAATAATAACAAAACTAAGAGTTTGTCACAAAGACATTTAGCACTAAAAGTAGCACCTAAGTCTTGGAAGTTTAAAAGTACTCCAGAGGTCTCCTAACTCACTAAGACCAATTCATAAAACATCTGAAAGTAGCAGTTTGTGTGTAGCACGTTTGTAATCTTTTGAAATGCACATGCGAGGTCACATATTCGAGGTATCTGTCATCAGGGAATAAATATGCAGCTTGTAAGAAATGTAACGACGTACCAAAACCATTGTCATTGTTTGCCTGATGTTTTACCAGTCTGTCATGGCCAGTGTCCACCATAGGATTCTCCTGCACAATTCACTTTTTTCACTGTTCACTACCATGTTTGGACACTTGTTTACTTTTTCCATGGCTATTGTGTATGTTTTAAGCTACTGGGCACCTTAATTTGTCTTAGCGCTGAGATAAAATTCTTTCTGAATATGGGTCCTGACCCTGTGTGGAGAGTTACATGCAATCTGATGCTTGCTATTGGGGTCACTACTACAGTAGGCCAATGTGTATACTTTGAGAATCTGTTATTGAGGATACCATTTCATCAAAGGAAGCCATGACAGGATTATACTCAGCAGTAGTTTTTTGCAAAACATTGATTTTTTATTTATTTTATTTAGTTTTTTTATTGATTGTGTAACATTAAATGGAATGACACCAACCACCAAAATTACTTCTTTTCAGTTGCATATTTTATTGCAATTTTCTGGCATGGAAGATTTATGCCATAATGAGATAATACATTCAAACACAACATTTGAACATAGACCTTTGTCAACAAAGCCATAAATTCCACATTTTTTTCTCCAGTTGAATGAAAAAGTCAAACAAATATCAGTCATTATAAAAGACATTGGTAACATTATAGCAAACATACCATTTAGGCATGCACACTCCTTCAAATGCAAGGTAACATTATGTTTTCTTAAATATTAAGAAAGTCGTGCATATCCCACTTTTATGAGATCTTCATAGAATCCAAACCCTCAACAAAGGGTATTTACAGGTCATGAGCTTTGAAACAAGCATAGCATGTAAATCATAATATTTCATAGAAATATTATTAAATGACTGCAGGTCAGTCACAATCATGTACAACCATGAAAAAATAGGTCAACACTGCTGACATAAAGTTTTAAAATGTCTTCTTAAAAGACATTTCTCATAATTTGCAGACTTTTTGCTTCTTGAAAAAAAGAATCATATCAAATCATCACATTGTAGTGAAAATGTTTCACATGGAATCAGAATAGATCATTATGATCTGATACTGTAGATACATTAAAATATAAAGGCCTCAAGGTGAAGCTAAAAAATATGTTTTCACAGAAGACATTTTCTCACAACAAAATATAATATTATTTGATGCAAAGAGGATACATTTTTTGCATTTGCAGGTGTGAATATAATGAAATGTCATTGAGTATTCATATGACCAATTTGGTCACAAAATTTGATTCTACCATAGCCTCCAGGCTCTTCATTGCACTTTTGTCTTTACTCCGGAAATGCTGGACAAGAGAGCTCAACTGGCACTGGGCATGTAGTCATCACTGGGTAGTTGCAGGATCTGGAACTGGGTCAGCAGCTTTCCATTGGACTGTGTTTTCCCAGGGTCCTTACACAGGAAGCGAACAATCTCTTATCACACCTGGAGAAACCCTGACTGGCAGCGAAGTTTTGGCTGGTCTCAGGAGGCAAACCATCATTTCCAGGATATTGGCTTTCTCCCGTTTGGAGTCTGCTTGAGGAGCTGAGTTCCTTGAGTTCCTCAATGCTGTTGTTGATGCAATCTCTTTGCATCTTCTCCTCAATGGGCTTTCCTATCTGAAAGAAGAGTAATAATTCATGAATACCTTACTTTTTCAAATGCAAATGTAATTACGTTACACAGATTAGTACACTAGCAGAAATGACTTCAGAAACTTAATTTACCTGATGCAGCAGATTCACATGCTTCTTTGGGTATTCTGCTGTGGAAGTGATTGCAGGCGCCATAGCTGTAGCTGCAGTAGATTTGTCTGTGTAGAGTGATTCTGATCAGCACTGGCTTCATCTCCTCTATTTATACACCCAGATCTCCATATGAATGTGTGGGTCTTGAGCTGGTTGGAGTTTCTCACAGTCAGTAGCCAATGGCTGAGCTGCAGAGGACAATGAGGAGTGTGGAGCTGCCACATGCTGGATTCTCCCATTGCTGGGGGACAATGGTCAAACCACAGGGGAACAGGTGCTGGGTTAGGGGTTATGGAGACAGACCCACAGACCCACTATATGAATGTGGGAAAGGACTGACCCTGTGAGGAGACCTAATCTGATGCCTGATGTTGCTGAAATGGCTTTTAGTCACCACTGGACACGTGTGAAACATTTAATGTGTGTAAGCTTTTTAGCCAAATGATCCAAGATTGAAGAATATTTCAGACATCATGAAATCATCAACTTGTCTTAAAATGTCAATAAAATTATTCTGTATAAAAATGTTCTAATAAAAGAAAAGCAAGGATTGATTGATATATTGATACAGCTCCCACTGAACAATAGAAGTGTGCCTCTAACCCATCTTCATGTTGTCGTTAAGAAATAACCAAATCACAACGAACATGGAAAGTAGTGTCCCACTTGATTTGATTGAGATTAAAAAAAGAATTCTACATTAAAAAGTAAAAAATACTTGAAAATGGTACAAAAAAAAAAATAGTCAGTGTCATCATGGGTGCGACTACTGCAACAAGAGAATTTTTAGTGATTTTAGTGATTTCTGGTGTCTAAGGTCCAGACCCCGTGTTATGTGAGTTCTGTGTGAGAGAGTCCACCACGCGTTCCCACACTCTCTCCATTCAGTGTTCTTCAAAGGAGAACAATAGAAGTGTGCCTCATTACCCTCTGCATTAGTTAAGGTAGTCAAGGCTTTTTAAAATACCACCCTACCCCCACTCCGCCCAAAATAAATGCAATGGTCTTTAATATTGCAATTTCCAACATCTCAAACAAAACTGAGACTATTAGAGAATATGTAGAATTTCTTTTTTTAAAAATGTCAACTTCCCTTTGAATGTAAGACCAGGCTAAATGGTCAAACCTCAGGGGAACAGGTACTGGGTTGGAGTTGAAGGAGAGAGACCCACAGACCCATGTGTGGATGTGGGAAAGGACTGACTCTGTGAGGAGACTACAGGACATGTTATCTATGGTTGTACACACTTTGAATGTTTGTTGTTACATATTTGTTTCCCATATTTTGTTTTGCATCACATATTCTTTGAATTATTGACTTGCATTTTTGACCATTCAAATGATTTTATCTGCCTGGTGCTGGGGCCAGCCTTTCACACAGTGCAAAGTTTGGATCAATGACTCTGTGTCAGAAGTAGGTATCCAAGGGTATTTGTTGTTTGCTCAAATTGTCAGACTAATTAATGTCACATCAGGAAAATTAGTTTATTATGTACAGAGAAAGATCAATTTCATGTAAATAACGTGGGAATGGTGGCAGGAATCAAAGTGATCTTTGGCATATTGGCAACTTGGGTTTGCAGTAGGTATAGAAAATGGAGGGAAAATCTTCTTTGAAAGACCCCTGCCTATAGCTTACTATTGACATGACAGATGTGTCCTCTGTCTTTGTTTGCAGAGCTGCCCAGATGCATTACAAAAGCTCCTCCAGAGTTTACTAACCAGTAGGCATCCGACAGATCCGACAGATTTGGCTTTTGTTGTACACAGCAAATGACATCGCACACAGTTTTGGAGGGAAAGCATGTAATTGGCTGCAGTTTAGAAGGAGGCATTTGAAAATAAACAAGTCTCTGGGTCTGTAAGTGGATGAAAAGACAATGTAGTATGACTGTGAAATGAAGGTTCTAAGCATTAAATATCATGGAGAAATGTCGATCATGCATATCAGGGGAGATATAGGCTAGTTTGCAGCCCTAATTGTTCTGTTGTTCTCACAACTGATCATTTTGATAAAATTAATGAACATGTGTGCACTGTGCGGGTGGAAATTCACAAACGTTTCTGCCCTTAGGACAACTTTGAGTAAAGAAAATTGTAACCTGCTAGACACAGAGGCAAATTCTTGGCTAGACTTTAGTCTTAACTCAGAAAGTGACCAAAAATTACACCATGTTGTTTTGATGACCATTGTGTGTCAGTTATGATGTTTATTAAATGGGTTCCTTTTTTCACAAAGCAAATAGTATTATGTTCGGGATATTAACTTAAACAGTGTTTTACACCATCTTGAGTTTTCTGGATGATACTGATGTGTTGTGGCATGTTGCTGATAGACCAGACATTTGAGTTTACCACACTTAAGACCTCCATGCATTAAAAAATCAGTTATGACGAATGACAGCAACTAGTCTTTTGTTTAGTGTAAACAGAGCAATCATATACCACCTGGGGGGATAAACTTTTCTACAAACTACAGCTGAGATGAGCATGTAGAAAGTTACTCATTTGAATTAAGCAGAAAACTTTCACATTACACATACAATTCTGTGTCAGCTGTTGTGGAGAATTCACTCATGAGTGTGACAGTCTGTGTGTGAACAAATGTGCTATTTCTCAAAAACAAAAGTTAACATGGCAAATATTTACTGTTATGAGGTACGTGCCAATATTCTACATTAATTAATACAACTCGTGCCTATTCCCTTGTGTGTTTCCATAGAATCCCTCAGATGATACGCACTAGTGGCCAAGCTACTGAGACTGTCTTCTCCAGAGCTTTCCCACACTCAGCCCATTGATAGAGCTCCCACTGAACAATAGACATGTGCCTTGTTAATTCCTCCCCATCTGTGCGGGGAAAGGCCTAATAGTGCCCTTAAGGCAGAAATTAAGTTACAGAGACTAGAATTAACTAAATGCTTTAGTCTTAGTCTTTCAGTACACACTAAAATACATTTTTGATTTTGTCTCAAAAAACAGATAAAATTGAGAACTTTGCAAATAGGCAATTTAACTGGAAAGTTGGAAAATGTTATTATGATGACTTATGTTATCATTACTTATGCCATTATGATGGCTCATATATTTAAACTTTTACTTTTTTGGTCAGTCAACATACACATATCTGAAATCTGTGTCTATTGTCCCACAGGAGGTTTATGTAAGAGAGGGAGTCCACCACGCTTTCCCACACTCTCTCCATTCAGTGTTCTTCAATAGAGAACAATAGAAGTGTGTCTCATGACCCTCTGCAAAAGTCAAGGAGTTTCATCCTCCTGCTGACCAGCTGACGGTGAGAGCAGTGGGGTCTCGGTATCACAAACATGTGAAATATGAGGCATTTGAAACTATATGCATATGGCGTACAGTTTATGTGAAATCAGACCTTTATCAGTTAAAAAAGGCTGTTGGCAATATAAATCACTTATCATGTTTCATGTTTGACCAAGTGTCAGGTTGGCAGCTCTTGAAAGTCAAAGATTTGTATTAAGCAAATGATCAAACCACAAATTTGGAGGGAAATCCAAATCATTTCATCAGTTGTCATTATCATTGTCATTGGCCATTTTAAGCCAACAGACCTGTTTTTAGGATTTCTTTGTTTTTTTTGTTGTGAATGAAAGACATGTTGTTAATATACAAAACATATATGTGAAAACTCATAACCCATGTTGTTTTATGTTGGATTTGTGTCAAATTCTTTTGGTCTGACCAAAGGCACTACAAATGCAAATGTAATCTAGGCAATGCAAATGTGTGTTATTGCACATAACATAGCAACCTTTTTTCTCTTTTCAGGGAAGGACTGTTTTAGCACATACTCAATGGAATAACAACTACAAGGAAAATGTATTAGATTGCAATTTATTGTTATTTAGCAGGAAAATTTGCTATATAAAATAAGTTCAAACAAAGTGAACTAGTATCATTGCCAACAATGCAATATTTGGGAAATAGCTCAGTTTCCACGGGAGCAACAAGGTCTTGAAAAATATGTCTTTACAAAAGACATAATAATCAGGATGTCAAAAAAACATCTTGTGGATATTCACTCCTTCAAAAGAAAGGCAAACATGTTTCTGAAATAGAGATATAAGGAAAACAATGCATCTTTCACTGAAAGACATGTTTAAGGAAACAACAAGCTTTGAAAAAAAAGCTTTGACATATTCCACTGCAAATTAAAACTGATTCAGCCATGGTAATAATATCAACATGATATTTTCAAGTGTCTTCATGAAAGACATAGAGCAAAAGCTTGGATATAATCTGATTTCTTAACAGAATCATAATAGAAAATAAATTGGTACATTTCACAGGAAATAATTTCACATAATTCATAACAATGGTTTTAAAACAATTATTGAAATCTTTTATAAAAGTTTCAATCTGAAACCAATAAGTTCACAATGGTCCACAAAGTCTTTATCTTCACTGAAGACAAAATAAATCAGAGGATTTACAATCATATTTGCATTCTCTGATGTAAAGAGGATTCATGTCCTGCAAATCCCCTTGCCTACTTCTTTACTTTCTTCCATTTCTGACCAATTTGGTCAAGTAATGAGTTTCTTCAGTTTAGTGTTTCACCATGGCCTCCAGGGGGTGCTCTTTACTTGATTCTTGTCTTTACTCTGTGGATGCTGGCACTTAGCACTCTCCCGCCTGTAGTCAACACAGGATGGTTGCAGGGTCTGGAACTGACTCAGCAACTTTCCATGGGACTGTGTTTTCACAGGGTCCTTAGACAGGAAGTGAACAACCTCTTGAGCACACCTGGAGAAACCCTGGCTAGCAGAATCACAGGAGGGTGAAGTTTTCACTGGTTGAAGATGTTGTCTCAGGAGGCAAACAGTCATCTCCAGGATATCAGCTTTCTCCAGCTTGGAGTCAGACTGCTGTTTGAGGAGCTGTGGACCCAGAAGAGCCTTGAGTTCCTCAATGCTGTTGTTGATGCGATCTCTACGCATCTTCTCCACAATTGGTTTTCTTATCTGCAAGAAAAGTAACAAATCATGAATACCTTGCTCTTTTAAATGCAAAGGGAATTACATGGCACAGATTAGTACACTAGCAGAAATAATAACTTAGAAATTTAATTTACCTTATGTGGCAGATTCATGTGTTTCTTTGGGTGTTCTGCTGTCGAGGTGATTGTAGGCGCCATATCTGTAGCTGCAGTAGATCTCTCAGTGCAGAGTGAATCTGATCAGCACTGGCTTCATCTCCCCTATTTATACTCCCAGATCTCCATATGACTGTGTGGGTCTTGGGCTGGTTGGAGTTTCTCACAGTCAGTAGCCAATGGCTGAGCTGCAGAGGACAATGAGGAGTGTGGAGCTGCCACATGCTGGATTCTCCCATTGCTGGGGACAATGGTCAAACCACAGGGGAACAGGTGTTGGGTTGGGGGTGATGGAGAGAGACCCACAGACCCACTGTGTGGATGTGGGAAAGGACTGACCCTGTGAGGAGAGTTAATCTGATGCCTCATGTTGGGGTCAATGTTGCTGCTGACACATGTTGCTCACCACTGTACGCACACGTGTGAAACATTTTATGCGTGTAAAGTACTTTTTAGCCAAGATCCAAGATCCAAGTTTGTGGAATATTCAAGTATAAGTATAAGTATAGTATAAGTATAGTATTCAAAGTGTTGAAGATGAATGAGTCATTTCAGTCAGTCATATTACTTTTGTCTCACATGGTAAAATATTTTGTAAAAATATAAACAAAAGTGATAGTGTATAAAATATAACCATGTATTAATTTGTGGATAAGTGAAATTCACAAAATGCTTTGGCTGTGTTCCTTATAAAATGTAACAATTCAGAGTAGGATATTTCATCATACCAAAAAATTGAGAAAAAAAAATGGAGGGAAAACTCTGTCCAGAGTGTCTTGGGGCTCTCCAGATGCAACAGCTGTTGTCCTCTTCCTAGCTGGTCAAAAAGCCCTCACTAAACCCTTCATGCATCACAATAGATCTCTCACTAAGCCTCTATAAACCTCTAATTACTAGATGAGGATTATTCATTTGACAGTTAAAAAGGAGTAGCAAGAAATCATATAAAATTATATAGAATTCTAACACTCCCCCTTTTGATCACAAAACTACCTAACCATTTCTAATCATCTGGAGGTAAAAAAACCTGGGAAAGTAATGCAAAAGAATGACAAAGGTCAAGAGTATGTATGTATGTATGTTTCTGTGACTATTAATGTAGGCTACCTTAAACTGATAGGATGAAAGGTAAACATACAATGTTCAACAATCTATTTTTTCTCCTGTTTTATCACCACATGATTATTCTGTGGTTTTAAGATATAAGATCATAAGATTACTTACATTCAAAATAAAACAGCTGAGTATTTCACATAATATTCTACCTTGTTTCAGTTAAAACTTCCCCCAAATTAATAGTTAATGGGCAAGTAGTTTTGAGTTGAAAAATCTCCATCATTAGCAAATATTGATATAAGCTACTGTGTGTATATTCTACATTATCTAAGACAACACGTGCCTATTCCCTTGTGTGCATTTGTGATGGATCTGTGGATGTTAATGACCAGCTACTGAGACTGTCCTCTCCAGAGCTTTCCCACACTCAGCCCATTGATAGAGCTCCCACTGAACAATAGACGTGTGCCTTGTTAATTCCTAACCATCTGTGGGGGAGCCATGCTGAATGAGGCTCCAAGGGCTGAAAATGTCATTGCTGACGTACCTCCAAAATGAACGTTATCGAATTACAGAGACTGAGATAAACATATTTGACACTGTCATGATTCTTCATGACTCAGATTTCACTTTCAAGTTTAATTTAAATTATGGCTGTTGCTGTTGGTAGCTGAAGGCATGAACCTCCGTTTGTCACTAAATAGTGAGCATTTTTTTTTGCTTCATAAAAAAATCTTTGCCTTGTTATTCAATCATTTCACCTTCCATACCACTGACATCTGAGGTCTGGACTCTTCAGTGTCTATTGTTGCTGGAGATCTGTGTGAGAGAATCCACCACTCTTTCCCACACTCTCTCCATTCAGTGTTTTTCAAAGGGGGGACAATAGAAGTGTGCCTCATTACCTCCTGCATTAGTCATGGAGGATCATCCCCCTGCTGACCAGGGGTGTGTATTCCAATTTAATTTAGGAAAACCTTCTAATGTGTACTAAAAAAAGACTAGGCTGAGGTGATTATTGGGATATTAGTACTGTAAATCGGAGTATGTGTCGTGCGAATGATGTGATCGTGATGATTGATAGATTAAAAAGAAAATGCATGCCATACCAAGACACACAAACACCAACACACACACCAACACACTCACACACACACACACACACACACACACACAGACACACACACACACGCACATGCAAAGTTGGAAGAACAAGTGTTGTGTGTATTGGGAAAGGAACCTTCAGCCTGATGTTACAATACTACAATACACTTTCCTCAACACTAAAAATGTTGAGTCTGGTCCTCAGATTAACAAGACTTCAAAATGCCCTGTGATAACTTCATAACAAATCCCCATTGGTATGAACCCTGTATGAATTACTGTAGTAGATGTCAACAGATAACAGATGTGTCCTCTGTTTTGTTGTTTGGCCAATGGGAGGTCCATTACAATCGCTCCTGGAAAATCTCACCAAGTCATGTGGAGTGTCAGGCCAGTTCTTTCTTGTATTGCCAACAAAGAATGACATCACACACCATCTGGAGGGAAAGAACCTCATTGGCTGTGCTTCAGAAATAGAAAATGAACAAGTGTGACTGTGAGGTAAGGTTCATATTCAAGCAGGCTATGAAACAATGATGATTTGCTAAGAATTCCTGAAATATATACATTTTTTAAAAATTAGTGTGATTTCATTTTAACGTTCCTTTGACTAAAATATTTCTTAATGCTCTTTTGACTTCAAATAAAAAAATATTTGTTGTTTGATGTTTGGATGACAACATTTTGTGATTGGGAATGAACACCTCAAAACTGAACAAGAACATGTAAATATTGAGGACAGGACAGATGTTTGGATTAGTCTACATCAAGATACTAGATGCCAAGATGCCTTATTGATGTGTAATATGCTGGCATTGTTTGAGACCTTATATTGGAGACATGCAGATATACATGCAGGCTCAAACACACACACACACACACACACACACACACACACACACACACACACACACACACACACACACACACACACACACACACACTCACACTTTTAAACACACTTACAAGGGGTTAGAATATGTCTAAAAGTCAATATATGCTATAACAGGAAATAACACCACTGATCATGCTACATCATACTGACAGTATCTGACTAACTGGACAATACAGTATTCAGAATGATTTAACTTCATATCATAATCATCGTCACATTCAGACCCATTGTAAGGCGAAGATGTTGGTTTCCCATTGCCTCTTTCTATGCCTGACATAACACATCTCTAGCTTTTTCACTAAGGCCAGTCTGATTTTCCACAAACTTCCTGTTCTTCCAGCAGATATTCAATGTGATACAAATATGGAACAGAATATGCCTACTTGAGGATTAATTAAATGGCCTATATTGAAGAGAATAACACACATAAGGCAGACACGTCGAATTGCATATTTTATTGTGACTTTTTTGGAAGGGCAAAATGCCATAATGTTATAATGGTAAAGCATATTCAAAATAAATTTGAACAAAGATTAATATGAACTATTCAGTCTCCTTCACTGAGACAAGAAGTAAAAAAAATACTTTTATCTTTTATAAAAGACATTTGTAATCAAATTGTATTAACAACAATCATTGTGTTTCATAAAATCTCATAGTAGTCCTTCAAGTTGAAGGTAACATTTACTATTCTTAAATATTAAGAAAGTGAAGTTTGTCTCACTTTTATGAGATCCTATAAAGACACCAGACCTTCAGTGTTTTACAGTAAATAAGCTTTGAAACAAGCTTTTAAAAGTAATCTCATTTCATGGAAATGATATTAACATAAATGAATAGTCATGTAAAACCATGACAGTTTTATAATCATTGTTTAGAAGTTTTAAACATCTTTCTTGGAGCCAACGATGTAGCAATAGCTTGTAGACTTTCTGTTTTCCAAAAAGAACAAAAATAAACAAGTATTTTTCACAGATGTAAGATTCAGAAAAAACAGATCTTATTCATCAATGGAAATCCATTATGGATGTTTCCATCAGAAACTGTTAAAATGATCTTCCTTGAAGACATAAACATCTTTAGCAAGATATAGAAATATATGTTTTTCCTGCAAAGGAATGCTGTACATTCTTTAATATAAAGAAGATCCTGCATTTGGAGGCTTGATTCAAATGAAATGTCCTCTCTTTTGCTTCTCTGACCAATTTGATCTTTATCAGAAAGTTTCTTCAACATAGTGTTCTACCATGGCCTCCAGGGGGCACTCTTGACTGGACTCTTGTCTTTAATCTGGAAATACCGGACAGGAGACCCCAGCTGACACTGGGTACTCTCCCTTCTGTAGTCATCACTGGGTAGTTGCAGGATCTGGAACTGGCTCAGCAACTTTTCATGTTTGTGTGTTTTCCCTTGGTCCTTGGACAGGAAGTGAACAACCTCTTGAGCACACCTGGAGAAACCCTGGTGACCTGCATCAGAGGAGGGCAGAGTCTTCTGCTGGAGCTGTCGTCTCAGGAGGCAAACAGTCATCTCCAGGATGTCAGCTTTCTCTAGTTTGGAGTCTGACTGCTGGTTGAGGAACTGTGGACCCAGAAGAGCCTTGAGTTCCTCAATGCTGTTATTGATGCGATCTCTGCGCATCTTCTCCACAATGGGTTTTCTCAGCTACAAAGAAGGAAAAGATGTCATTAATTCCAATGTTTCCAATGTATTCAAAACTCAATTAAACAAACAAAAAAATAAACAAACAAAAACTTTACAGAGACAAGGATCTTATATTTACCTTGTGGGTCAGACTCAGGTGTTCCTTTGCATACTCTGTTGTGGAAGTGATTGCCGGCGCCATAGCTATAGGTGCAGTAGATCTCTCTCTGTAGAGTGAATCTGATCAGCACTGGCCTCATCTCCTCTATTTATACTCCCAGATCTCCATATGAATGTGTGGGTCTTGGGCTGGTTGAAGTTTCTCACAGTCAGTAGCCAATGGCTGAGCTGCAGAGGACAATGAGGAGTGTGGGGCTGCCACATGCTGCATTCTCCCATTGCTGGGGGCCAATTGTCAAACCTCAGGGGAACAGGTGCTGGATTGGGGATGATGGAGAGAGACCCACAGACCCACTGTGTGGATGTGGGAAACAACTGACCCTGTGGGGAGAGTGATCTTGTTCATTGATGTTGAGATCAATGCCAAATACAGGCACTCTTTTGGGAATATATTTTCCTATCAGTGGACAGTGATTTCTTGAAAAATCATTAAACTATAATACAAGATCATAATTGTATAAAGGAATATAATATTCTATATTATTATGCTTCTATCATACTTGAGCTTTTCATAATGGAGGTGATAACTGATGATAATGCAAATGTAAATAAATTGATTCCATCAGCATTTTTGGCTTAAATCGGAAAATACATCTAGATGTTCTGTCTGAATTTCCCTGTTAAAAATGGAGGGAAACTCGTCTTTGGATTGCCACCTCAGATCTCCAGATGTAACAGATGTGATCCTCTGTCATGTTGCTGGTAGAGCGCTCACTTGAGTTTCCCACACTCAGTTCTCTATGCATCACAAAAGCTTCTCTAATCACCCATGTTGAGAAATGGTGGCCATCAACTCTGTGTTGTGCCGTAAACAAAGGATGACTTCACAAACCATCTGGAGGGAAATAATCCTATTGGCTGTTTTTCTTGCATCTTTTACAGTGTAAAATAAGAAAATAAAATATAAATGTAAGTTATTTAGTAATTAAAATAAGAAATTTAAAGTTTATTATAGATTTTTTAACTTTGACTTCAGCTCTTCAGCATCGTCCACATCATAAGACCATTTCCATTGTGCCAATAGATCTGTCTTTTACATTGGCAGATAACTGATAATGAGGACAAATCTTTACTTATACATACTTACACATTCTTTGTTTTGTATATCACATCACATAGTTTTTTCCAGGATGTGGAAGAATTAATTTCCCCATATTAACACCGGTATGTTTGGAGCAGTGCTAAATTATACTGGTTCCAAGAGGTAATGTACGATTGTACAGGCTACGTAACCATGTGCATGAGAAAATTAAAGAGACACGTGTGCCTATTCCCTTGTGTGTCTGTGGAATCTCCAGTGGGACTATGGATGCTAATGATGCAGGAACTGAGACTCCTACCTCCAGAGCTTTCCCATACTTTGCCCATTGTCAATAGAGTCAATAGAAACAGATAGTCCTTTTTTTATTTTTTCATTCATATGGAGCTTTTTGGAAGAACCTGGTATTCAACAGGCCCTGAAGATCTTATTTCATAGAATTTTAGATCATGTTTCACTATTTCTTAGAGTGCGTACTGCTTCATTGAGGCCCTTCACTGAAATGTAAATAGGAATGTTTCTTCTTTTTTGAAAACGTTGGTTTATAACTCTTGGCAGCTGTCTGGGTTATTATTAGTTTTGTATAATTCTGATTCAGACCATTTTGTTTTGACTCTTCCTCTGAGAAATTAAGGTTTGTTGCATATGAAAAGAAATTCTTTGAATGTTAGAGAGACACTTTTTTGTCATAGGCTACCTTATGTTATTAGTATGCATCCCTGCCTACTGACCCATGGAGGTCTGTGAGAGAGTCTCCCGTGCTTTCCCACACTTTCTTCCACTGCTCTTCAATGGGAAAACAATACAAGTGTGTCTCATTTCCCCTCCCATCATTGAGGAGCATTCACCCTGTGCTCTGCTGCTATTAATGCTGTGGCATGTCTTTCAGCAGTTCTGCAGTTGGACTGCTAGAACTCTTTAAACTGATTTTCCCTCCCAATTTTAAATATATTATTTCAGTAAGTATTTGATCAGAAAACTGAGTGAAAGACTATACTATAGAGTATAAGGTAAGATAAAAAGTTTCTTTCAAAGAATTGCAGATTGGATTATGGTTGTTGACAGATGCTTTTGCCAAAAGTAACACATAACAGCAATAAATATTATCATTAAAAATGAACAGTTTAAAGTAGACATAACACCTACTTAAAATATGAATGATCATGAAAGACTGCAAAATGTATTTCAGAAAGAATTATAACAATACTAAGTTGTAATTATTACTAAACACAAATAATGACTGTATTAATTGCATGCAAGATAAAACAGATGGTTCGTCACTTCTCAAAAACAATACTGCTATATCTCTTAGAGAAAAAGGTTAATGAGAGGAAATATAGGCGTAGATATTTATAGCTGTAGCAACTTAAGATCACCTACTAAGAGCTTATTCTTATAGTCAACTAATAAAAAATGCTTAATAACATGCTGGTCTACCTATTTAAGAAAACATCCTGGTATACCTATTTAAGATGAAAAATGGAATAAGGCACTCCACAAAAATGTACAGAAAATACATTTTCTTTATTTTATGCATTTTTCAGTGCATGACTCAGTCATTTCACATTTTTAAGTCTGTTCTACACAATTAGAACAGTTGCAAGAAGGTGGCAATCCTGTCTTTAGTAGAACATAACAAAACTCATACAGGTCTTTATCAAAGACGGATTCACCTCAAGGTCAGCAGATGAATGTCATATAGTGTATATGAATACATTTCACAGGTAAAACACTCCTAAAGGAGATTACATTTTCTATTCCGAAATGTTAGGAAAATTGTAGTTTTCTCACACTGTTGAGAACTTATAAAATACAGGTGCCTCATAGAGGTAAATTCTTTCCAAAGCAGGAAGATCACATTTCAAAAGAAACAAAGTTTTGCTTAGAATTTAAGCACAATAAAAGGATTACATTTGAAATTGTAGTTTTCTCACACTGTTGAGAACTTATAAAATACAGGTGCCTCATAGAGGTAAATTCTTTCCAAAGCAGGAAGATCACATTTCAAAAGAAACAAAGTTTTGCTTAGAATTTAAGCACAATAAAAGGATTACATTTGAAAATGTTACTGACTCAACATGTCATTGGTGGTTTCATGAGAAACCACGAACATCTAAGAAGATTATATCTTGAATTGAAACCAATTGTGAGAATTTAAGATTCTTCCCTGACATGCACATTGTTGAGTAATTAAAGAAGTTTCATAAGAAACCAAAATCAGCTTTAAAAGAAAGCTAAATAGGCATTGCCTATTAATTGTAATAACTGAGTTTGTTCCATGTACAACCATGTAATAATTCAATAATTGAATAATACCACTTTCAAATGGAAATTAAATTGCAAATGGCTTTGTCGTCTGTAAATCTTTTCAAATGAAAAGATGATAAAGCACTTGCATTTGCAAGCATAAAGTCTGACAGTATCAGAATACAAGTTCTCTGCTGTGCATCTTTATCATAGCATTCTACCATGGCCTCCAGAGGGCACACTTGACTGAGCTCTTCTCTTTGCACGGTGTCAGCAGTGGTTGTTTGTCCTTATCAGAAGAGGGCTTCAGGATCTGGATGTTGTTCAGCACTGTTCCATGGGACTGTGTCTGAACTTCATCACTGGACAGAAAGGAAACAACCTCTTGAGCACACCTGGAGAATCCCTGGTCAACTGCATTAGAAGGTTGGAGCTGTTGTCTCAGGATGCAAACAGTCATTTCCAGGATATCAGCTTTCTCAAGCTTGGAATCAGATTGCTGGTTGAGGAGCTGTGGACCTAGAAGAACCTTGAGTTCCTCAATGCTGTTGTTGATGCGATCTCTGCGCATCTTCTCCACAATTGGTTTTCTTATCTGTAAAGACAAAAAGATGTCATTATTAACACTTGTTCTTTAACTAAAGAAGTATTGAGTGGACAAAGTGCATTTACAATGAATTTGAAAATTCTAGAGTTCCTATATTTACCTTGTGAGTCAGGTTCAGGTGTTCCTTTGGGTGTTCTGCTGTGGAAGTGATTGTAGGCGCCATATCTATATTTGCAGTAGATCTCTCTGTGTAGAGTGAATCTGATCAGCACTGGTTTCACCTCCTCTATTTATACTCCCAGATCTCTATATGAATGTGTGGGTCTTGGGCTGGTTGGAGTTTCTCACAGTCAGTAGCCAATGGCTGAGCTGCAGAGGACAATGAGGAGTGTGGAGCTGCCACATGCTGGATTCTCCCATTGCTGGGGACAATGGTCAAACCTCAGGGGAACAGGTGCTGGGTTGGGGGTGATGGAGAGAGACCCACAAACCCACTGTGTGGATATGGGAAAGGACTGACCCTGTGAGGAGAGTAAATCTGATGCCTTATGTTGGAGTCAGGGGTGACAGACACACACTTATTTCTGCAATGCACACGTGTGAGAGATTGCATACCATCAGCTTTAGAGCACTTTAAACTATGTTACACCAGGATTCTTTGTGGCAAAAACATCAAAATCACATATCTTTATCCTTAGCCAAAGTGAAAGGCAAACCTCTCTTAATTTGTCACTGCTTTAACCATACTCTCATCTCAATACATTTGAGAATAATTTGGGTAAAGCCTTATTATAACTTTGATTAATATGTCATTTACAAACCACTATTTGCTATCAACAATGCATTTTAAGGATTTAAAGGATTTTAAGGAGTTCCATTCAAAATGGACAATTTTTATATGCAAGGTCAGAGTTTCATGAAAGTCTATCAGAGTACCCTGGCATTAAAATTAATGCTAAAGGAGTACTCGGTTTATTGTACGCTAAAGATGGTGAGATTTGGATGTCCTTTTCCTTCTTGTCTCAGTAAATCAGACATTTGATGTAGACTGTAAGATAAACAGACGTGTGCCTGTTCCCTTGTGTGTCTGTGGAATTCCCCAGTGGGTCAGAGGGTGCTAGTAACCCAGCTACTGGGATGCTCCTCTCCAGAGCTTTCTCACACTCAGCCCATCGATAGAACTCCCACTAAACAATAGAAGTGTGTCTCTTTAATGCTAATTTATGGGTACAGAGGGAATTTCATTTAACTGTCTCAATGAAATGTTTACTGGGTAAACATTCTATGACTAACAAGTGTCACAAGTCAAGAAATTCAGAACTTGACGTATATTGGAAGTAGACACTGATGACACTGATGAAGAAATTCAGACTTCAGTTGAGGAGTATATGCTGTGACTCAGGTCTTACGAGATAACTTAAGTATTTTAGAGGTCATATGCATGAACGTACTGTGTTTGGCATCAAATAACAGCTCTAATTATGAAGGTGTTTAACATAACTCATTATGGGCTAGCATTAGTATTGATAGCCCATAATGTTTTATCTCCAGTCAGGACAATAGTAAAGGGTAAACTAAACTAATTCACCTGTCATATTTCGGAACAAGAGTTACCTACCTCCATAGAGTTCATGCACCAAATACAGTGTAAACATTTGCCTGTCTGTTTACCAGCACAACACACAAGCTAATCACTCCACATTATGCACAATATGTGCTCTCATCCAACACTCTAGGAGCCATTCATACATATTCTCAATGTTATTTTTTCAAGAATGTGAAACATGGTTGTCCACCTCATCATGATTCACAGTGTATACCCACCTAATTTTTCACCACTGCAGCCCTAGCTCTGATATTTAAGGTCTGAGTCTGTGTCTATTGTCCCACAGGAGGTTTTGGTGAGAAAGAGTCTCCACCACGCTTTCCCACACTCTCTCAATTCAGTGTTCTTCAATAGAGAACAATAGAAGTGTGTCTCATGACCCTCTGCAATAGTCAAGGAGTTTCATCCTCCTGCTGACCAGCTGACGGTGAGAGCAGTGGGGTCTCGTTCAGTTTCTGTCCAACCATTGGGTGTTTGAACTAATACTTCACGTTTTTGGTCAATCCTCACTAGAAAACACCTGAATTTGATAGTTGATATAAATAAAATGGTAAGAACTCAAACAAGGTTCAGGGCTTCATTCTTCTATTCAACTGACACAAGCAGCAAGCAGTTGTCTGGTGACTATCTGGCTGGATACTGCCCAAAAACTAGTCGACTGTAAGATTTTTTAAATGAACCTACTCACCTGAGCACTTAGGTAAACAGATTCCTAAGCTGTTTGACATTGCTGACAACAAGAAATTAAAATAGGCTTCTTGTTGATTGATGCTTGTTGATTGATGTCTTGTAAGAAAAGACATGTCAGGGAATTCACAGCATGGATAATTTGCTGAAACCTGTGAACCCGAAGCTTGATGAAATAAACAAAAACACAACAAGTCTCCTCACCTACCCAACCAAACACCTATCTGTTAACTGTCAGGTAACTGAGAGTCAGACCTAATTCAATGGCATTGCTAGTAAAGTTGGTAGAATATTTTTTAGAGACCAGAAATTAAGTAATCTCGAGACTTGAAGTTGAATGAAACACAGAAATATGCAGATTTTAGAACATTTAATATAGTTCTTCTTGCTTAGAATTAAGCCATTTAAAATCATTAAGGATGTTCAGAAATTAGAACAAATACATGGTCATAAATGACATTTCTTTCACAGATGTGTCTCTACTGAGACATGTCAAAACAAGTCTTTACAAAAGACATTAACAGCTTCGTATTAAAGCCATAGGAGGTTATTACAGAAAATAAAAGCATTTCATAGAAAGCATAACATTATATAGAAATCACAAAACATCCAGGTTTCTTAAATATTAAGCAAGTCTTATAATTCTCCCTATTAGGAATATTATTTCTGAGTACTGTTTCCTTAGAAACTAAATTTTGCTTTGAAATTCAAGCCAAGAAATTCAACTGAGTGACTACATTGATATGACACATACATCTGAATATCAGAAGTAAAAAGACTTTCTGTGTTACCGTCTGGAAACATGCAACATTCTTTTCAACTGAAAAGAAAAGAAAATGACTGCATTTGCAGGTTTAAACAGTGGCTATTTTTTAAAGAAAAAATTTTTAGATATGTATAATGTTCAACTTGAATGGCTTCATAACTTTCTACCAAGGCCTCCAGGGGACGCTCTTGGCAGAACCGTTCTCTTTGCTCAGTGTGACAGTGAGACAGTGCTGACTCTTGCAGGTCCTCATCAGAGGAAGTTTTCAGGGTCTGAAAGCTGCTCAGCACTGCTCCATACTGAGTCTGAGCCTCATCTTCTGACAGGAAGTGAGTATCTTCATGGGTCCACCTTGAGACACCCATGTGCACTGTATCACATGAGAGCAGAATCTTATGCTGCTGGAGCTGTCTTCTCAGGAGGCAAATGGTCATCTCCAGGATGTCAGCTTTCTCCAGCTTGGAGTCTGGCTGCTGGTTGAGGAGCTGTTGACCCAGGAGAGTCTTGAGTTCTTCAATGCTGTTGTTGATGCGATCTCTGCGCATCTTGGGTTTTCTTAGCTGTAAAGACCCAAAGATGTCATTAATACTAAAAATTAAGATGTCTTTAAATATACACAAGGCAGGAAGTCAAATCAAATCAGAACTCAATGCAAAATCTGACAGATAGCATTATTCCAATATTTACCTTGTGGCTAAGATTCAGGTGTTCCTTTGGCTATTCTGCTGTGGGAGTGATTGTAGGCGCCATAGCTGTAGCTGCAGTAGATCTCTCTGTGTAGAGTGAATCTGATCAGCACTGGCTTCATCTCCTTTATTTATACTCCCAGATCATATGAATGTGTGAGTATATGGCTGGTTGGAGTTTCTCACAGTCAGTAGCCAATGGCTGAGCTGCAGAGGACAATGAGGAGTGTGGAGCTGCCACATGCTGGATTCTCCCATTGCTGGGGGACAATGGTCAAACCTCAGGGGAACAGGTGCTGGGTTAGGGGTGATGGAGAGAGACCCACAGACCCACTATGTGGATATGGGAAAGGACTGACCCTGTGAGGAGAGTTAATCTGATGCCTCATGTTGGAGTCACACTTTACTAACCACTGTATCAGCATGTTGGTACAACAGACAGCTTTACAAAGCTTTTACCTTTTTTGCTAAATTGTGTATGTTTCAAAAGCATCATATATATTTTGATGAAGATCTATTTCAAAAGTCAAAGATTTTTCCATGCATTGATGCATTTTGGTAGCTAAAATCTTGAAATCCTAAAAGCTTAAATCTTGGTCAAAATATGGAGGGAGAGCTGGCTTCAGCAACATCCCTTTCCCTCTATGGAGGTCTCCAGATGTATGCATTACAAAAGCTTCTCTAACCACCTATGTTGAGAAATGGTGGCCATCAGCTCTGTTAACAAAGGATGACTTCACAAACCATATGGAGGGAAACAACCCTATTGGATGTGCATTGTTTGGTGATAGATGAGTTATGGACTGAAGAAGACAGATTCATATAATGAGTTAACCGAGCTGACCAAGAGACCTGCCCACTTATACCTTAGCATGTCTATCCCAGACACATCGTATCTAAAGCAAGAAAAAAGTAACACTTGATACTGATTGCTTATTTATGTGATTATTACCTTCATTTGTGTTAAAATTTGAACATACCATAGCGTTTACTTATTTTTAGATCAGGAATTAATTGGAATTGGAGTTATCTGATCAAGTAAAACTGTTTGATGAATGCAAATTTTGAGCATGCTAGTATAATAAATGAAACACAGGCGCCTATTCCCTTGTGTGTTTGAAACCAGTGGGACTGTGAATGTGAAGGATTCAGAAACTGAGACTCTACTCTCCAGAGCTTTCCCACACTTTGCCCACTGACAGCTCCCCGTGCCACATCATTATGTCAACATAAGAGCATCAGTTTTAAGAATAATATTTATTGGTCAACAGTTTTCAGTTGAATCAAGTTGGATCTTCAGCCTGAATGTCTTTCTCCCTGTGGCTAGCATTCTTATTGCCAGCTTTCTGCACTTGAGTTTGATTCTTCCCTTCTCTTGTATTATCACATCTGTTCATCTGTTGAATACTAAATAAATTCTGACGTTTGAAGTGTGTCTATTGTCCCAAAGGAGTTCTGTGTGAGAGACAGTGTCCACCACGCTTTCCCACACTACCTCCATTCAATGTTCTTCAATAGAGAACAATAGAAGTGTGTCTCATGACCTTCTGCATTAGTTAAGAAGCTTCACCCCCCTGCTGTCTTGATGTTGAGTCCAGGCTAGGGTATAACTTAGTTTCTGTCCAACCACAAGATTAAATAGCATTTAGAATTATGACCGCTGCAGCAAAACGACACATCCAACAAGCCCTCAATCACCATGTGAGGTGAAGTGCCACCTGTAGTGAAACAAAAAATAGTAAATTTGTAATTTTTTTGTAAGCTGATTTTTGGTCTATAATTTACACCAAACACCAAAACACAGATTCCTATGAAACCTGATGAGTATGTTGCCCAGGGAACCACTCAGCCACTGTGCTGGGACCCCCAAAATGTGAATAGGCAAACCTGAGTTTTTTTTAAATCATTCCCCAAACGAGTCCAAGATTATGAAATTTTTGTGGTAGGCCTCACAATTTAGGCACATCACACAAGCCCATAACCACCTACTTGTGGGGTAGCACCACTTAATAACAGAAAAAAGTGCAAAAATAGTGCAAATGTCTTGATGTCGTGATGAGAAAGTGAAATTCAGCTCTACGTCAGCATTTACTGGCCAATGGATAAAAATGTAACATAAACACACACAGATAGACACCTAAATTGCATGTCTCCAAACATGCAGTGCACAACCACACATATGCACCCATTCCAGATACAATTACTTACAATTACACACACACACACACACACACACACACACACACACACACACACACAAACTGCATGCATCTCCCAGATAGCAATTGCCTTTGGTCCAGACCCGGATAAAAGGTTTTTCTTCAGGGATGAAGCCTTCATACGTTTTCTGTACGGGCCACATCCAAGTCAGATGGGGGTTTCAGCTTAAACATTACAACCACCAAGCTGTGTCGTATTTTTGTGTTGGTTTACAGTTTTGGCCCAGGTCAGTTTTTGAGCACTTACGGTAAATGGAATTGGTTTAAATAGAGCTGGACCAGCAATGACCTGTATGTGCTGCAAATCTGTTTTGCTGTTTGGACCCTGGGCCAGATCTGAATCACGGACCTGGGCTTAACTGCATGGTGTATTTGGACCAGATCCATGCCAGAGTGTCTTTGCTCTCAGGGTAACACTTTTGCATGCACACACCCAACCTCACATACACACCCATCCCAAACACACAAACACACACACACACACACACACACACACACACACAGACACAAACACACACAGACACAGACACAGACACACACACACACACACAGACTCTCACACATATAGGAAAATCAGTAGATGCCTATTAGTCCTTTATAAGCTTAAATATATAATCATCTGAATGTTGGCCTGTGGGCTACCATAAGGGTAAACAAGTTAAACACTCCAACCTATTTACAATCTACAGCAACCTATTACCCCAATTTACACCCATGGGGTTTTACAATAATAGGTTGTGCATCCACAAATTGTCCATGTTAACATTCAATTCATATTTAACATAGCCAGACTTTTCACAAAATGTTTGTTTGGTCGGTAGAGGTGCACGGTAAGCCCTAAAATGTCTGTAAATTGTGGCATATTTATTTATATGTGTGTACAAAGTATTTCAGAAAACTTGCAATACAAAAATTATAATATTATCTTAATGTAAATAATCAGCTGGGGAAGTTTTGAGGGGATATCTTACAGTTAAAATGTTTACCCTATTCACCCATAATATATCCCTCCATAGGCTTATAATGGGCATAAAGAAGGCGATAACATGCACAAAGCACCAATGCAATGCTATCAGTTATTTTCTAACTCTAGTGTGAAATACCATTCCAAAAAACACTATGTGGCTTGTTGCCCTCAAATGGTACCAACTAACCCTCTGGATCATCAACTATATGGGATAAAATGATAAACACCAAAAACACAGATACCACACACACACACATGCATGTCTAGAAATTCACACAGACAAATACTGTAACTACCCATCAAAGTGAGACTCGATAGAGGCAAATATGCAGACATTGATTTATTGTCTTTCTTCAGGCTTGAAAATTAGCTTGAGAAGTTGTCCAGGAGTTTTATCTCTACTGAGACAAATATAACAGGTCTTTAGACGGAGAAGTTTAACAGTAGTATCAAATTTTGTTTGTTGTTTATTTGTTGTTGTTACAGTGCATGAGAATGCATTTCATTGAAAGCACAATATTCAGGTTTCTTAAATGTTAAGAAAGTTTCATATTTCTCCCCTTCTTGAAATAAAAAACTACCCTCATCATTGAGAGAATTTCATCAGTAAAGTCAGAGCAATTTCCTAAGAAATGACTTTTTGCTTTAAAAGAAAGAAGTGTAGTTATTAGTACATCAATAACATACTATTTGAGCTCTATTCAGCTACTATAATCACCAATATGGCTGTTTCACAAATTACATAATTACTCATGAATATAAAAGTCTTCACTGAAGACATTTAAAAGGACATATCACAGATATGGCAACATACTTCCTCTTGAAAACATTATCTTAATTGTTTTCTGACAAAAAGAAAACAACAGCCGCATTTGCAGGCTTAACAGATGACAGATGTCAATGTTCTACCAAGGCCTCCAGGGGGCACTCTTAGCGGAACAGTTCTCTTTGCTCAGTGTGTGCTGATTCAGCACACTAAACTGAGACAGGGTTGACTCTTGCAGGTCCTCATCAGAGGATGGCTTTGGGGTCTGGGAGTGTTGTACCACAGTCCCATGACTTTTTGACAGGAAGTGAGCATCTTCTTGGGTATACCTGGAGACACCCCTGTGAACTGCATCAGAGGAGGGCCGCTGGAGCTGTTGTCTCAGGAGGCAAACAGTCATCTCCAGGATGTCGGCTTTCTCCAGCTTGGAGTCTGGCTGCTGGTTAAGGAGCTGTGGACCCAGGAGAGCCTTGAGTTCCTCGATGCTGTTGTTGATGCGATCTCTGCGCATCTTCTCAACAATGGGTTTTCTTATCTGCAAATAGGAAATATATGTCATTAATACTTTTGGTCTTTAAAAGGCACAATGTAGGAGATCAAAAAAAATAATTTTAATTCGCGAAGAGGCAGCATGGTTAAAATATTTACCTTGTGGTTCAGACTGAATACTTCCTTTGGGTATTCTGTGTAAGTGATTGCAGGCGCCATAGCTGTAGTTGCAGTAGATTTCTCTGTGTAGATTGAATCTGGCCAGCACTGGTTTCAACTCATCTATTTATACTCCCAGATTTCCATATGAATGTGTGGGTCTTGAGCTGTTTGGAGTTTCTCACAGCCAGTAGCCAATGGCTGAGCTGCAGAGGACAATGAGGAGTGTGGGATTCTCTCATTGCTGGGGGACAATGATTAAACCTCAGGGGAACAGGTGCTGGGTTGGGGGTGATGGAGAGAGACCCACAGACCCACTGTGTGGATGTGGGAAAGGGCTGACCCTGTGAGGTGGGTTAATCTGATGCCTGATGCTGGGGTCAGTTTTGATGACATGGCACACGTAACTCACCACTGTATACACACGTGTACTGGTTTTCTCATTGATGTCAGAGCGCTGTGTATGCTACCACTGTGTATATGCAACCATTTAGTTTCTGAGAAATTAATATATTTCTGATAAATTAATTAATTTTATGGAAAGGTATAATATTGATTGTGCCATGGCTATAGAGCAGTTCCTCATGCATATCTTATCATCGGCATCTTGGCCTTTTGTGCAATCTACTGTACATATCCACTGTAACTTATCCCATAATGTCTCTTTGTCAGTCATATATTGGTAGCCTATTTACAATACTGTTAAACTTACTGTTAAATGTAATTGGTGGGATATTTTATTAGAAAATGTGAACACGTTTTAAATTAACTGATCGACTCCTGCTTATAGCCTGCCACAGTTGCATAGCTTGTCCAGGCATGTCCACCATTAGGTGTGCTTAGACAAGGACTGACTGACTCTATAAGGTGGCCAGATGTTACTGGTGCTGTGTGCAGAGCTTGCAGTGGAGTTTCCCACGCCGGCCTTTGAGCTCTGTATGCTGTGGCACTCACTGGAACAGTATGTACACAAAGGCTTTCAACATCACTGAATGGACCATTAGTGACAGCTAATAGCTGGGTGTTATTTAATGGACAGGCCCTCCCTGCACCCTCCATCTGGAGGGAGAGAATACCACTGAGTGTCTGGTGTCCCTTCTCAGTATGTTCTTGATTACGTAACATGATATTGTACTGTATAAAAGGAGGGTTCAGGATGTCTCACAGGCATGAATGCTCAGATGATGATTTGAACAGAAAAAAATGAACCACTTCATTTACTTATTTTAATCAAAACTGTTGGACTTTTTAAATCATTGTATAAAACTGTATTACATTTTATCAACATATAAATATGCTTAGGCATTGTAATCATGGTGAAGAATTGCAATGCTGTACAGCACAGTTATTTTAATTTAAATCCTTAAGATCACAAAGATCATAACACTTTGTTCAATACTTATGTATATGCCACACAAACAAAAACATAACAACAGTAAGAGTAACAGAGGCGCTGTGTCTACATTCAGCGTAAATACTCCATTACTATCTTTCCTGCTACTTGTTTTTCTACTAATTAAGTGTTTTTTTGCCAAACAAACTTTGTTTACATGACATTTCTGCTTTATGTGACTTACAGCCTGTCGTAGCCTAATTGTGGCATTGTGGTGGCTTTGCATGCTAATGACCTTACTCCGGTGAGTGTGACTCTCCTCTCCAGAGCTTTCCCACACTCAGACCATTGATTGGAATTCCCCAGTGAATAAAAGAAGTGTGTCTTGTTAATGACAGTTCATCTCAAGAAAGGGTGTTCCCAACCATGAGAAAGATGTACTGGTTAACTTCTGCTACAACAATTTAGAACCCAATTAACATGTACTGTATATATTATTAATAAATCTAACATTTAATTGTTTTCACATTAGTATAGGTTCACATTAAAAAGTGAAATGACGTCACATATTATAGAGCACACTACCCAAGTGCATTCTCCACCTCGATGACGTGGACATCTGAAACAATGAATGATTTCTTCCAAGAGATCAGAAGTCACCAATCCCCTTTTTATCTGTAATTTGTTTTGAAATATCAGACATCAGACATTGTTTTGAAATATCAGACATCAGACAGAAACACTAACCTCACCTCTATGCCTATGCAACTCTGTCATGTGTCAGTTGATTTTCTTGTTGTACCTGATGCTGTGCAATATTAATGTGGTTCAAATGATTTTAAGATTTGTCCAAAGTTTTCCCAGTAATACCCAAGGCATTTACTACAATGCTGTACAGCACCAATGCAATGTACATGTATTGCCTCAATGACTGTGCTAATTCATAGCAATATATCTGACAGTGTATAGGCAGGATATCCCTCTAGGATTTCCAGAAGTTGTGTTTTTGTTGTTCAAATGTGTATAAATTATATTTAAGAGAAAATGTGAGATAAATGTAAAACAGAGAGGTGATGGCAAGATTCTCGGTTCTTAAATTTTTGCTTTAATAATAATCATTTTTGACAGGACATACATTTCTTCATTAAACAATTACATTAAATCTCTTAGCTGCACAAAATAATCCAAAGCACCTTTACATAAAGGCATAGAATTAAGCCATAGCACCATGGCTTTTTAAGGAGAATGCCAGTTTTCTTAACAAAAAAGAATATCTACATAAAATTATTTTCTCTGTGAGAGAACATAGCAGTAAAACTGCAAAGAAATAAATGCTAACATCACATTTCATTGCAAACACAGTAGAACAACTTTTCTTTGTATAACTTATATATAAGTAAGCAGCATATTATTCAGCATTCTGTTCATAAGTGGTGAGTTTTTTTCACCAGTTATATATCACAGCAGTGCAACGACAGAGTAAGAAAGTCTCTGATGGGGTCTGAAAAATCCATAGGATGTTTTTTTTGTATCACTTTGGCCTCCATGCCAGGCTCCTTATCCCTCATGACTGAATCATCAGTTCTGGCAGAGCAGGGGTGTGATGTCATCATCGGGAGAGGGGAAGAGCCGTAGGATGTCTCGGGAACACCTGGAGTAGCCGTTGGGGAAGAGCACGGCTTTCTTCAGGGTCAGCAGGGAGATGGTTTTGTCCAGCACCTCAGCCATGGGGATGCCATTCTGCAGGTGCTCCTCAAGAGTGGCCTTCAGCTTTTCAACAGTCCTCTGACACTTACTCTCCAGCCTCTGAAGTTTACACCTGTAACCAAGACGGTGAAAATATTGGTTAGTCACATATTCAACTCAAGAGGACAGATCAGTCCAGCTAATGAAAGCATTTTATTAAAGTATTGATCTATTTATCTGTTCTTCTCTCACCTTGGTGTCTGGGCCTTGATGCTGTCTTGGAGAAGAATGTTTGTGTATTCCGGCATGATTCCTGAAGCCTTGGTCTCAGTTGAACAGGTGAAAGTAGTTGCTTGTAGGATGCTCCTTGACGAGATAGATTTTCTGAAGGCTGATAGGGATCCATTTATACTCCCTCTTGATGCTTGGGAGATCTAACAACCAATCAGAGCCACTGGATTGTGGGACAATGGTCGGCACATGATTCTCTCCTGTCAGTCGAAGCATGAAAGGCTTTTCCCGGGCTGGATGGGAGGGGAGGTTGTCCTCTGTGCCATCTGTCAGAAGGGACAGTCATGTTTTCTGTGGGAAAAAGCCTGTAGACAAGCTACCCACGACCCCTGGATTAATTATGTACAGCGTGAAATCATCTCAAATGATTTACATAATAAGGGTAACTGGTCTTGTTAATACCAACAGAGCATTCTCGTTTGACAAATTACATAAAATTATTTTCAAAATGTATTTTTGTACGAAGAATATTTGTCCCAAAATGCCACTACAATACATTTCATTCACCTAAATCTTATAATCTTTAAAAATAAGAAATGTGGAAAAGTAGAAATGTTTTTGTGAATGCATCTAACAGAATCAGAAATTTAAAAAATAGGTTGACTGTTGTATTGCTGTAATGCATATTGGTTGACTTGCTTGACTTATTATACTTATCATTACGCATTTCTACAATTTGTTGGCAGATCTTAATATACTGTCAGAATACGTGTTGCTGGTTAGGATGTAACATGATCCAATGAAATTTAAAGATACACCATAATAATGAAACTAAATATGTTTTTTTTGTGTACAAATGTATTTTGTTTTTGTGATTTTTTATTCACACAAATCACAACAATCTATAGAGTGCTGTTCTCACACTGAAGCCACACCTGAGCCCTGTGATTCCCTTGGGTTAGTCTGGGCCAGAGATGGGCTAAGAGAGGCGACACACTTCTTTTGTCCCAAAGGCTGAATGGGGTGAAGGCAGACGTGTGGGAAGCCTTGTGTCTCTGTGTTCCCCAGCTTCAGAAGTAAAAAAGGAGCGGTGCTGTCATGGGGTGTGTAGGGAGAGCCACTGTTTTTGCCAGGAGAGCTAAAAAAAAACATATCGCAAATTTTACCTCTGAAAAATATCACATCTGAAACATTTAATTCATTTCATTCATAATCAGATTCACAATCAAATCTATACATTTTACAAATTATTCCTGTATAACACATATTCATGATAAGGAATTTGGTTAGTTACCTTTTGACATTGATTTAAACATTAGGTAGCATAATAATTTGCTCAATAGGGTCAGTCCTTTCCCACATCTACCCAGTGGGTCTGTCTCCATCACCCCTAGCCCAGCACCTTGTCCCTGGCCAGTGACCCCACAATGGAGCATGTGGCACTTCCATATTGTGCAGCGTCCCCTGAGGTTTGGCCTTGGGCCGCAGAGTGTGTGAAACTCCAACCTAGCCGGGGCTCACACATTGGTATGGAGATGTGGGGATATATAGACATTTCTTACAAGAAGACAGTTTCAGTGCTACTACGACTACGAATTTGCACACATGCAGGATGACCTGGCTAAAGTCCTTTCCAGAATATGATCTCTCTTAAACACAGGCTAAATACTTTAAAGCAACACTAAGTAATTGTGGTGTAAAATTAGTGCACTAGGTGCGTAAAAAAGGCACATGATACATTCCAAACACTTCCTAGAGTCAGGCACTGCTAGTGTTTGATGGCAATACAGTCAGCAATGTAATGCTGTGAAGATTTTTTAGTTTTATTTTGTGGTGATTTCACTACACTCTACCCAGAACTGCAAAGTGCATTTTCTGAATGGCAGGTGAGGATAATGTTTTTAACTTATTGATCCAGCCTTCACATTCACATTCATATTCCATCCAAATTAATTTGAAGATGATATGAAAACAATTTGTCAGATGAAAAAGGACAAAAGGAAATCATGGCTTATTATCTTTTTGTGTGTGCCGTAACATCTCTTCACAATTCTGTTCATCACAGCTGTAAAAGCTGATCTTAAAGAGCTGAACGGATTTATCCACCAGACTTATCAAATCATTTTCAAGTCATCAAGTCCTGTGAATATAAAGGCCAAAGTACCAGACATGGCAAGGGCTGCCAAAAATTTTTATCAGCACTTACATTGTTAACTTAGCCAGTCAACTTTTTGTTATTCTTCATGAGGATGGTAATAAAGACATATGACATATGAGCCAAAGTATACCTCCCTCTGCTGGATTTCATGCTGAGGTACAAGTCCTCACAGCTCGCCCCCACTGAAGGGAGTAGCACAACTGAGTATTATCCAATAATCCGGGTCAACAAGAAAAGAATCAAGCCAATGTTGCCCCCTGGAGGTTCTTGCATTTGAACAAGAATTCACAATGACTGAACCCTGCAGCCACTGCTCTCAATCGGTGTGCTTCAGTGCTGTGTTTTAGGCCAACTATGCTCTATAGTCACATCTCTAAACTGCCTGGCTGGTAGTAACATCTGCCTTGAATTTACTGATTTCACAAACTGTTTGTGACAACAGAATAGGTTTAGCTAAGAGAGAGAAATGTAGCCAAGTCTCAGTACCACAGTTATGAGTTTAGATGCATAAATAACTGTGATATGACAGCAGATTGAACTCTCAACAACAGGCCTACCCAACAACAACCTACTGCATGCGAGGGATGTACTATGGCAGCAAAACCAGTGAGAACAAAAAGAAGTATGTCATTTTTCAAGTGGACACATTAGTTTTGCATTTCATTAGTGCAGGGTGTTTTTTTTCCTTTGAGAGCTAAAGCCTATTACTATTTTACATTGGTATTGTATTATTCACACTTACATCTCAGTGCAAACACTCATCTAAAGTGTCATGGAAATTTGTAGGAAGAAAAATATTGTCTTACCTTTACTGTTGTCTTTATTTCCCATAGTTATATATAAATCTGGTGTGTACTAACACCAACATCAACTCTCATAATAATTGTATTTGAATTTGTTTGTTTGAATTTGATTTCATAGAGATTTTAAGAGGCAAATACCCTTTATGACCATGTTAAGAGATTTATTTACATTTACTTTGACCATTTGGAGAGCCACTCTTAATTTAAGTAGGTGATGAGCTGGTAGCTCCCAAGTTACCTGTTGAAGACCCCTGAATTACAAGATGACTTCTCCATGACTGAATATCAGACCAAATGAAATTCTTCTGGTTGAAATGTAGGCCTAGCAAGATGCATAAGATCTGATATTAAGATGATAAATTATCCATTAGAGGTTTTTCATTGCATACTCATTTTAGAATGTAAAATAGAATATAGAGAGCTGTGCCTGACATGAGAATGATTGTAGGCTATGTTCATGTCTCCCCATTCAAGGCAGATAAATGAGCCGAGTCTGAATTTTCACAGTGATAGGGTAGCTAGTAATCTTGCTTTGTAGTATAGGCTCCAGACGGACAATGTAAGTGTGTTTGTGTTCACTTACACAAACATAAACACACCCCTCACTTCCTGTTTGTGTTTCCAGTGACAGCTTCAACCAAAAACCTATTTCCGATAACATCTCTCCCTCCCTGAATTACTTCGTTCAGTGAGGCCTCCGGGCCATAATTAGTAGGCTACACTAAAGAAACAAACACAACAACAGGGCCGGAGACCTCGATTCTGTATTCATGTGCGTACGTTCATACGTATGTTCATTACGCATGCTGCGTGCTGTTGGCAAACAAGTTTTCCAATATGGCGGGCCACGTTGGTGGGACCGAAGGGGGAAGTAATAGCATGGATAAAAGCATTACCCTCCCACCAGACGAAATCTTTCGGAATTTAGAAAATGCAAAGAGATTCGCCATTGACATAGGTAAACATTCGTTGTACTGCTTTTTTCCAGTGATAGCGTTTGAAATTGCAATCACATACTGAGCTTAAATGACTAACGTAACTGTCTGCAAGGTGTAATGTTAACGTTAACGCTGGAGCAAACAGTTAAAAGTTGCCCACGGTGTCATATTGCTTTGTATGATATGCTCATGAACGGTGATGTCCACTGCAAACACAGTGAAATATGTTTGCTTTGCCGCCGTGTTACCGTGACCTTTGTCAGCTCTAATGAACGTTCATAACGTTACCTGTGGAACCACTTTGCTAGCTAGCTATCGATGTAGCTGTTAACCCAAGATTGTTAAATGATCAAACTGACCAGATCTAGGTGTTTTTGGATGTGAAGATAATGTTTGAGATCAGCTTCGCTCTTTTGATTCCGATGGGTATTTCGATCAGGAAGGTAAAGACATTGCCATGCGTTGACACGTTACTCCACACGTAGTTTCTGGATGCATTTTAGTCACATACGGAGTTCAGACTATGAAACCTGCATGTGAGATTGATAGATGTTATTTCTTTATTATAGCGCCTCTTTCGAAATTATGATTTCGCATCTTGTGAGCACAAAGTTACTGCTATTTGACCGACTGAGTGACTCTAAGTCAACTAAATCAGATGTCATAGCCAACTGCGCCTGAGTGACTGGCTAAATTTGTTTTTCGTTTTAATTGACAGGTGGTTCATTAACAAAGCTCGCCTATTACTCAACGGTTCAGCACAAAGTGGCCAAAGTGAGGTCATTTGATCATTCAGTTAAGGTGAGATTTTTAAAAAAAATTTTGCTAACTTAGGTTTTTATTTTATTCAAAGTGTTCTTCACCGACTATTTCATCGTTAGAGAGCAAAAATAGTCCAGTAAATCTGTTTGTTTGCATTTATTCCCTTTAAGTAATGCTAACCTCGTAAACAGCTGAACCTGCACTGAAAAGTGTGTGGCATCTCAACCATGAGATTTGGATGACTTGAGCTGAGCTGAACAATCCAGGCTATTTGACCAGCCTCAATAGATTCATCTCCCACAGAATGAGACTGCAGTGTTGTGAAAATAAAGGCATTAACTGCCCAATTGCTCCTCTATGCCTGGTTTTAGCAGGACTGAGCCCTGTCAGATTATTTCAGAGAGGAGATGTATGTTATCTCACTGGAGGAATAAGCCTACTCAGGCAGCTGTAAAAGACATGAGTCAAAGTCATTGTCTGGACAGTAGTCTAAATGTGCAGTAATTAATAGTTTCATACAGAACTGTGCCAGTCAGTTGGCACTTATAGTCCTTGTGGTAGTGTTTAAGCTGCTGTTGCAAACTGAAGCTTGGCACACATGGGTTGGTGTAGATTTCAACTCAAGAATGTTGCATGGTATTCTAGGACAATATTACTGGAGCCCTGGATGTAGTGCTTGTTGTTGTTTGCAACAGGCTTATGGGTATGTCTTATGCATATTAATTGCTGTTTTACGTAGGAAGCAGAAGGAGATCCTCTGTATGAAATTTCTGTACAAGAAGAAATCACTGCTCGACTCCACTTTATCAAGTTTGAGAATGCATACATTGAAACCTGCCTGGACTTTATCAAAGACCACCTAGTTAACACAGAAACCAAAGTCATCAAAGCCACCGGTGGAGGGGCATACAAGTTCAAGGACCTGATCGAGAAGAAGCTTAAACTCAAGTGAGTGCATGTACTGCTCCACATTTTTCTTGCAGTCATATTTCACTATTGTAATTGAGTTGAGACTCTAGTTAGTTTCTTGTTAGTTCATAGGTCTGCAGTTCCTACAAAGCTCTGCCAGGCCCTAGCCTTTGTGCCTTGCCAAAAAATGCTAAAATGCTGGTCTGTCTAGATATTTGCAGTTTGATTTCAACAGTTTGTTAAACTGTGGTGAAATGCTTAGCTGTTGATTGCGAAACCCAAGTATGACTTTTGACTGCAAGAATTTTTTCCCCAGAGCATCCTGTTCAGCAGTCATTACTGCCATGTAAAGACAGCTAAAATCATATAGGCTATGTGACAATAAGTTGGCTTCTTTTTGTAGAAGTAGACTAAGTGTTTTGTTTGTGTCAGAGTCGACAAAGAGGATGAAATGACATGCTTGATCAAAGGCTGCAACTTTGTCCTGAAGAACATCCCCCATGAGGCTTTTGTTTACGCCAAACATGCGGACCCAGAGTTCCGCTTCCAGAACACTCACCCTGACATCTTCCCATACCTGCTCATCAACATCGGCTCAGGGGTGTCCATTGTTAAGGTAACCAACTTCTCCTCTGATGCAGAGCATACTTAGAGATGCCTGAGTGAGTGCTAGGCTACCGCCTGTACCCTTACCCAGTGTCCGGTTTACCACCATGTATCTTATTGGGTGTGTGTGTGTGTCTTACTGGTTTTAGGTGGAATCAGAAGACAAATTCGAGCGCATAGGAGGAAGTTCTATCGGTGGGGGAACTTTCTGGGGTCTTGGAGCCTTGCTCACCAAAACAAAGGTAACAGATTCATTAATTCGCTATGGTTTAATTTTAGTATGACCAAGTTTTATTTGAACTCATTTCAACTTTTAAGGAAGCTAGACATCCAAGATACAGTATATATTATTTTTATATATTAATTTTTCCTCAGAACTATGCTACTGATTGTGTGTCATCGTCGTGTTGCTCAGATCTTGAGCAGTGCTGTATATGTTTGGTATAATGCAGGCTAGTTCTGTGAGTTTGTGTCAGTGTTGTATGGCCTAGTTATGTACTGTCCTGTGTCCTTCTCCTCAATTATGTAATGTCCTTGTCATTCGGTCTACATTGTATTAGAATGAAGATGGTGGTAGTTGCTCAGTAGTGTGTTCTATGCAGAGTTTCCCTTCTTAACTGTGCCCTAGGAGCCTGCATTTCCCTCAAGAGCAAGTCGACATTTAACCATCTCTCTCTTTCTTGTCCTTGTTCTCTCTATCTTGCTCCCTGTCTCTCTCTCCCAGAGGTTTGATGAGCTCCTTCAGCTGGCATCACGAGGGCAACACTCCAATGTGGACATGCTGGTCAAGGATATCTACGGTGGGGCCTATGAGTCCTTGGGCTTAACTGGTGACCTCATTGCCAGCAGCTTTGGGAAATCAGCCACCACAGACAAACGTGAGCCTGGGTTCTTTAATCTTACAGCCAGCAGAGTAAGCAAAAAGAACGGTAGTAGTAAAATGATTAGAGTTAGAGTTTTTTCTTCAAAAAAATGAAGAACCCCTCAAAATAATCTATGATTGATGTATAGCATCTCCAGTGTTCACTCCAACTGACTGAGCATTGTGGAGACTCACAGCACTAGACAGCACCAGAATACTTGCCTACTCTATAAATCTCCATCAATCAGTTGCCAGACTGGTTGCTGGCCATATGTCATTTATTACCTCTCTTGTTAAGGGCCACGCGCTCATGTTGTGCCCTTTATTGGACATTCTACTCTGTTGGTAGCCTGACTGGATCTCAATCTGGGACTGAGATTGAGGTTGGTCTGGATACCTAGCCTTACCTTTTATACAGAGCGAGATCAAATTGCTTTTCAGATCAGGATGGCTTTTTGTAGGCTACTCTGTAGGATAACATGTAATTTATCCGCGACTAGCATAAGATTATTTCATAAAGGTAATTATAGCCGCTTAGCCTCTTGCCCACTACGGCTATATTGTCTCCATTTATTACCTCCATTTATTACCTTTATACCTATTATAAACTGTATGCACTGATAACGTGATATGATAGCAGATAGCTGCACAGAGAACAAAAGCTCTCTGAATGTTGGAGTGACCTTTCCTCCAGTAGCACACTCTTCTCCCTTCTGGTGTGCTGTGACTTGACAAATGTGGTGTGGTACAGCCAAAAGGCAACTGCTGTCATGCACATTGTTGTTGTTTTTTTGTTGTTGTTGTTGACACACCAAATGTATTAATGTACTAGTATTAATAGTCATTTTGCCTGAATGCCTCTGACTGAAGTGTCCTCATGTGATCTTGTGTGAATCCTTTTCAGATTGGTTGTGTGTGTGCGTGCGTGTGTGTGTGCGCTCGTGCTCGTGTGTGTGTGTGTGTGTGTGTGTGTGTGTGTGTCTGCGTGCGCTCTATGACCCATGTCTGTGTCCTCTCACATCTGCCCTCGCCAGAGTTCTCCAAAGAAGACATGGCCAAAAGCCTGCTGCACATGATCAGCAATGACATCGGCCAGCTGGCCTGCCTCTATGCCCGCCTGCACAGCCTCAGCAGGGTCTACTTCGGCGGCTTCTTCATCCGCGGCCACCCAGTCACCATGCACACCATCACCTACAGTATCAACTTCTTCACCAAGGTGAGCACTGTACCTGTATGGCGAAACCTGTAGAGCTGGAGGGATGGTAAGTGCTGATCCTCTTGGCTTCCCTCCTAGTGTGTGTGTGTGTGTATGTGTGTTTGTTTGTCAGTATGGAATTATTAAAGTATGTGAGTCTTGCAGCTTTTGTAGCCATTGGATCCTAATAAAAGCATTGTTGTGGGTGTGTGTGGGTGTGTTGGGCTTGTTTTGGCAGGGTGAGGTCCAGGCGCTCTTCCTTAGACATGAGGGATATCTGGGAGCGATTGGAGCGTTCCTCAAAGGAGCAGAGCAAGACAGTGAGTGTTCATTAGTCACAAACCTCTATTTCTTACATGCATCAATAGTCGTATCACCTTGTCTCTTCATTTTTTGATGCAGAACTTTTCTGGAGCGCTTAAATCATCAGTAGGCAATTTTTTAATGATTATTCAATCAGAGCATGTTTAACTGGTTATGTGGTTGCCCAGCAACATTGTTCAAAAATCTGCCCTTGAAAGTTTTTTGCAACATCATAATCGCTGGCACCTGCTTTCTCTGATTAATATCATCTGGTGATAAACAGAAACCACAAGAACTGAAAGCATGAACATTAAAGTAATCCTACACAATCCTGTCATACAGAAACTACAAATCTAACCATGACACTCAGTCAAATGGGGCTCTGGTGCATCCATGCACTGACCTCAGAGATTGCCCTCAGTTGTCCAACACTCCTTGTTTCAGGTGCTGATGTGCTGTGACGCTAATGTCAGTTAATAATGAATGTGGACAACATGTGTTAGCACTGTTAGTTTAATATTTTTGTTGGTATTTCTGTCTGTGTTTGTGTCTGTGTCTGTGCCTGTCTGTGTCTGTGCCTTGGTTTGTATTCCTGTCAGACCCCAACCAGTACAGCTGGGGAGAGAACTATGCCGGGAGCTCCGGCCTCATGAGTGTGTCTCCAGACATCAACCCCATGCAGCGTGCCCGCAGTGGAACCGTACGTACAGTACACCATGGTCACTCTGTATCTAGAACCTTGAGAACACCCTCTGAGTCAAAACACTGCTGTATTTGAAGGGTAGTACGTGAGCATACTGTTAAATGGTGTCTTTACTGCTGTAGGATGACGTTTAGCTGTTTGTCATTACTCATTACTCACAGTTATTTTGCTGTGCGTCCAGAAGTTTGGTGTCCTATCTGTGGCGTCATTGGATATGTGTCAAAGTACCTTATAGTTTCTTTTTTTACTCCAAACATTTCTTTTCCTGAGTTATTTTCTTTCCTCATAACATTCTCTATTTTCACTTCCTTTTTTTCCAATATGCCATGCTGTGCCCCCTCCTGCTCCTTTCTGTCCTCCTTCCCTTGTTTCCCTCCTCAGTTCATCGTAAGTACACGTCCACCACGGTGTGACTGTCTGTGTGTCTGCTGGGCACAGTGCCTGGGCTGTTGGGTTGTTTGTGTCATTTGCTTCTAAACTTGCTTTTTGCACCACTAGTGCCCCACCACTTATGCCAACTGCTGTGAATAGCTTGTGTATGCGTGCGTGTGTGTGTGTGTGTGTGTGTGTGTGGTGTGTGTGGGCGGGGGTGAGGAGGATGGGGGTGGGGGGTGTTGCTATGTGTTATTGGACAGCCAAGTTAGCTTGTGAGTAGCTTGTGAAACAGTGTGCTTTTTGCTATATATACCAGTGCATTGGTCTTGAGCTCCATGTGTATCTGTCTTTTGCGGTTCCTGGAAAGCATTGCATCTTTATGTGTGTATCTGACAGTTTAAGACTTTGTCAGTGTGCATATGCTTAAGCCGCAAAGACAGTTGTAGACACGTATACAGTGATCTAGCATATTGCAAAAGTGGACAACCTTTGCCTTCACTTGCGCAAGTTATGAGAATGGTGATGATGTGAGGAATTCATCTGCAACATGATCCATATGCTGTGGTACAAGTGTGTGTGTGTGTGTGTGTGTGTGTGTGTGTGTGTGTGTTTTGCCTTCCTACTGCATGTTTGTCGTGTTTTGAGTGTGTATATCACAGAGTGACACAAAAACAAAGCAAACAGTCGTGTCATGCTGTTTTATTTCTATTGCGACCTTTGTGTCCTCGACAAACACTGGTTTAGGTTGGCATTGAGGAAGTATGGATATTCTTCTTGACGGTAGTGTCCTAATCTGGGGAAACCCAGACTAACCAATAAGTTTGAAGAAAGTGTTTACGCACGGCAAAGTCACCGTATGCCTATCAGGAGTAACCAGACTCTTTTCACAAAGTGAAAGAGCCTCGTCAACAGGATAGTTGTTTACTCAATTCAAAGTGAAATACACATTCATATGGTTTAGCAGGGACACTGGTAGTCATTGGTTGTGCTCAATGTACTACCCTATCGGTCATCATATAAAGCCTGCCCAATGCCAGAAAAGCTGTTCATGGTTCTTGCGTCTTTGGTGACTTGGAAATGCGCCTTGAACATAGTAAAGCTGATGATAGCTGTTTAATGATGAGAGATGCTAATAAGACTTCTCCCAGAAATGGCATATGGCCGCTCTCATCTTCATCAACAGTTTCCCTGCTGGGGTTGAGTGGTTGCCATTGTTAACCCTGGTCTTTGCTGTGTCTACAGTTTGACATGCTGGAGATGGACCGGCTGGAGAGGCAGCTGGTCAACCTACCCCTGCTGCAGGACCCATCTTCTTACATCCCTGACACAGTGGACCTCACCGAGGACTCCCACGCCAGAGAGTACTGGCTCTACTGCTTTGAAGAGGCACTGGATGGGGTGCTTTATTTTCTTTCCTCTTTCTCTTTCCATCCCATTCCCTCTCTCCTCTTTCTATTATTAGTTTTCCCTCTCCTTTGTCTCCTGGTTTTCTCTCTTTTTTTTTTCTCTCTCTCTCTCTCTCTGTTTCTCCTCTCCTATTTTGTTCTTTATCTGTCCTTTGGCATTTTAGTGGTGTGTTTTGTTTGAAGCTCATCTGGCCTCTTCCCCTGCTCTTCAGCCAGTAAACGCTCCGGTCATTTCCTAGGCCCTTCTCCACAACTGTCTAGTGTGAGTCTGTGTGCTGATTGGTCGGTTCTCTGTGTGGCCCAGGTGGTGAAGCGCGCTGTGGCGAGCCAACCAGACATCCCAGAGGCAGCAGAGCGAGCTGAGAAGTTCCGGCAAAAATATTGCCACAAGCTGCAGACCCTTCGCCAACAACCATTGTAAGAACCCTCCAGCGACTGAAAATCTCTCTCTCTCTCTCACACACACACACACAGACACACTCACACTCACACACTCACAAATGACATTGTCACATAAGGCATTGTCAAAGGAAGTTGCTCCAAGTCCAAGGCTTGTGGGCAAAGAGTACTATAGGGCTCACAACTGTATCTATACACAACAACAACATACTTGAGTGTGGTGTACCTCATAAGAATAGCTATTTACACCATATAAAACTTGAGGTGTTTGTCAAGTTTGCTGCTTGCCATTCCATGCATATCCACCCATGTGTAAGTTAGTGAGTGACCAGATTGCTTGTGTGGGTGCTTTGAAGCCAGGCTCTGTTTAACGTGAGTTTGTTTTTTGCTAATGTAGTGTTTCTCTGCTTGTTATCACTAGTGCTTACGGATCCCTCACTGTCCGAAGTCTGCTCGACACAAGAGAGCACTGCTTAAATGAGTTCAACTTTCCTGACCCCTACTCAAAGGTTAGACCACGTTGCTTTCTCTCTATCTCTCACTCTGTCCCTCTTTCTCTCTGTCTCTCGCTCTCACTTGCTCTCTTGTACTCACCCTCCATGTAAACCCCCTCCCCACTCTCTCTCTTTCTCTTTTACTTTCTCTCTCCACGTAAACTGTAGGCTCTGTGCTCCTGGAGAACATGTGGCCCAATTAATCACTGGTCCAACAGATTTTAACCATATTAGGGGCAGACTAGTCCCATTGTCAGCTGGTACAAAAAAATGTTGCAGATATATTAGGCATCAATGTCAAACAATTTTTCACTCTCTCTCGCTCTCCCTCTCTCTGCTCTTGCCTCTGCGTCTGCTTCCCAGATTAAGCAGCGTGAGAACGACATGGCACTGAAGTACTACCAGAAGGTGGTGAAGTCCCTGGAGGACCTGAGCTGGGAACAGAGGCAGTTTGCCCTGGTCCGCGGCCTGCTGGCAGGCAATGTGTTCGACTGGGGGGCCAAAGCCGTCTCTGAGTGAGTAGCAGGAGGGCAGAGTGAGGGCTATAGAACTATGCGGGATGCTGAGTGAGAGAGTAATTGAATTCCCAGTGTTCCCAACTGCCTGAATTGGCTTCATGATTGGCTCATTCACGGCAGTTAAAGGAGAACTCCGTCCATCTTTCAACCCATAGCCCTATTGTTTAGGGTTCAAGGTCTGTCATTAAGAAAAAGAATTGCTGTGAAAAGTTGGTACGTCATAATCCAAATAGTGAATCGGCAGCTTAGCTAGCAGTGCGCTATTTTGGTGAAGGCCCATGTGAGAGCTTTGTTGGAGGGAGGGGATGCAGAGAGGGATGGAGGGTCAAAGGAGGGGTGAATGATGGAGGAGATAATGATGGAGGAGCACAGGAATGCCGAAATACAGAGGTGCTTTGTTGTCGTCGGCAGATGTGTTTGTGTGTTTCTGTTTAAAATTCCAACCATATAATATCTAAAATCTAATCTGCTTGTCTTGTAATTAACAAAAATGGAAATTCTGAATTTTCAGTGTTCTCGAGTCAGACCCAGGGTTTGGTTTTGAGCAGGCAAAGCAGCAGTTGCAAGGTATTAACATTCACTCTGATCCTCTTTGTCCCTGAGAGAATAAAATCTGTTTGAATCAAATCTAGGCTATGACAAAACTAATGTTTTTTTGTTTGTTTTTTCTCCAACAGAAAGACCGTGGCTCGTTGATGCTTATAACCAGTGGATTGAGAGGTTGAAGGTATTTGCAACTTCAAACTTTGGAGACTCCTCACTTGTAATAGCCATTTTATGATGCAGTTTCTGCCTATGCAAAGATATAGTGAAAAGCACATTACACAGAATACAAGAATACACACAAAATGCCATAGGAGTCAATACTATGCACACATATAGAAAGAACAACTCTCTTTGAATATCTCATTTTTTATCTCTCATCAAGCTGATGTAGCCTAATGTGCGGACACTGCTAATGTACTATTCCTGCGCTGACAGTAGCTTTTTTAAAATAGATAACTTCTGACAGTAATGCACTGTATGCTTTGTGACACTGTGACCTCTGTTCCTGAAGACCTGTGATTGAGTTCCATGCATGCTGGCTTTGTTTTGCAGGGAGAGCCTCATAAATGTGCATTGTTTTTCGTAGATAATAGTGGAATAGACATCATTTTGGGAGTTTTCCCATTTGTTAGAGAACTCCTCATCCGTGGCACACAGGTAAGATTACAGAACGTTCTTCACAAGTGGGCGGTGGTACCGTAGTGGTTAAGGAATCTGGCTAGCGTGCAAGTAGCCTGAAAAGGTGTGGGTTTGAATCCCGGCTGCCACCGTTGTGCCCTTGAGCAAGGCACTTAACCTTAAATTGCTCTAGGGGAGACTGGCCCTGAACAATTGATAGTTGACAAAAAAGTCGCTTTGGATAAAAGCATCTGCTAAATGCATAAATGTGAATGTAAATGAGTGATATCTCTTGCCTTCATTGCTCAGTTTTGTTTTATGGCAGGGAGGTTCAGGATTTCCTTATATTATCTCTTTATACAAGCATGATGATTACATTCATTATAAATGTTGATAAACATGCCAGTGTTTGTCCTCTCTTGATTATTTCTCGTGCGTGATCTATGCTAGGTTGTCCTTGCCAGTAACTCTGGTCCGGCTCTGAACGACGTGACTAACAGCGAGCTGCAGATTTTGAACGAGCGAATCGCTGGCATGGACCCAGTCATCCAGTGAGTGTGGAGTATATTCATGCACCCATTCAAAGGCTTGAGGTCTATTTGGTTTGTTTGGGGTTGTTCAGACCTCTGCAGTACTCATGGATTTTCTGCCCTGGTTTTGCAGGTCTGCTGTCAAGGACGACAGGCTGACGTTGGTTCAAAGTGGCTCCAGCTCCCCATGCTTAGACCTGAGGTAAAAGCTGAAACACACTTTATAGTGTTATCATTTAGTGGTACAGAGGGACATGATTTCAAAAGCATTGCTTTGTGTTTCATTTTTTGTGTCCCGCAGCAATGAATCAATATTAAAAGGCTGTTGTTATAGGCTTGTGGTTGTTTTTTTACCGTCGTTTTTTGCCGCCGTCTGTTTGTCTGTGTGCAAAATAACTCGAAAAGTACTGCACGGATTTGGATGAAATGTTCAGACATCGTAGGTATTAAGACAAGGAACAGATGATTATATTTTGGTGATGATCCAAAACATTGTCTGGAATTTGTGTCAGTGATCCTATATTGCCCTGGCGGAAGTCGGCGCTCTCTAAGTACTTTTCTAGCTTTAGCTTATTATTGGTCATGTTATTGCTCCCCTCTTTATTTCCCTCTCTCTCTCTCCAATGAACATTCCTTTCTTTTTATAACAATCCCTTGTTCTCTCGTTCTCCAGCCGGCTGGACAAAGTCCTAGCCACTGTGGTGCGAGAGCGTCGGACTGACCTAGTGATCATCGAGGGAATGGGCCGCGCCATCCACACCAACTACTATGCGGCGCTAAGCTGCGAGAGCCTCAAGCTGGCCGTCATCAAGAACTCCTGGCTGGCAGATCGTCTGGGCGGCAAGATCTTCAGCGTGGTCTTCAAGTATGAGGTGCCGCCCAAGGGACAGCTCTAGCCAATTGCCCAGCCCAAGGCTGCACCATAGTCCTCTGATAGAGCTCCATTGCTGGAAGGCTGAAGGGGTAGTGGAGGCCCTAGTGTTCAGGAGGCTGAAAGGCGGGAAGTGAGCATCAGTGATTGTTATTGTATAGAGATAAAGGCGACAGTGGTGGTATTGGTGGTGGCCACGGTAGGGTCAGGGGTTGAGATGGTTCTAGAATATTATGTGGGGTCACGCTTGCCTTGTCAGTCAGAGAAGTGAATTAATCCGCCCTGACACAGTGTTGCTTAGCAACAGGCTGACCCTGACGCTTTGAAATTGAATGTGTTGTTAAAACAAAACAGAAACAGAAGTACAAAATGAAGATAGAAGTGAATCCAACGACCATATCAACAGAAGTGATCACATTTGATTTCATTGGAACTGTTGCTCTGAGCCACCTGTATTCCTAGGCAACCAATCACAGATTCCCCCCACAGATGCAGTTGTGTGCTTCAACAGTATTCCTCAGAGCCACAGGATTAATTCTGGGGTTTTTTTGGGAGCGGGGGACAAAGTCGTTTGTGTTGGATGATCACCTAAAACTATTTCAATGCAGACTCCAGTCTGGCAGTAAATCTCAGTTTAAAGTAAATTATTATAGTAACTTGCCTATTATTTTAGCCTCGTTTCAATCTGCAAGGTAAGGCTAAAATAGCTTTGTGCTAAATTTGATATTTTCATAGCGCCACAGACTGCCGGCACAGCATATCTTATAAAATTATAATAAAACTGAATTTTAATATCTCTGAAACTTAACTGAACTTTATGACAATCATGGAGATTAATTAAGATTGTACTTGTTTGACTAAAACTCTCACCAGGTGTACTTAATGTAATGATAACCAATTCTAATCAAACGAAGCCCTGAAACTCTCAGCTGATGTAGGACATATTACTCCCTCTAGTTCTGCATTTCTGCACAACTGCCTTCATTGTTCTATATAGCAGTATAGCATCAGTTCACAGAACACCTGCGTTGTTGCCATGATGTCATTATCTTCTTGGGAGCAAAGGCGATGTTCTAGATTTAAAACAGAGGAAAAAAAAAATCTTGACTTTGTGTCAGCACCTTTATCATGCTTTTTAGTGGCAAACTGATTATGTATGTGTGCACTGGTATATACTGGTACCTGTGCCTTGTGGCTTAGTTCTGGTGGATGACAAAAAAAAAAAAAAAAAAAGAGGAGTTGGAATAGAACTCGCCTCCGTGTAACATGATCATTCAGCTGTCTTAAAGGAAAAAAAAATCTCCACAAGGATATCACTCTTGTTTTCCTTGGCAAAGGAAATGAAACCGGGCTCTGTATGGAGAGGTTTGCTTTTGTGTAGTTATCAATCGTCAAAGCTACCACTAGGTGTCAGCCCGCACACGTAGTTGATCTCACACAACATGAAACTGACTTGTTGGTAGTTTTGAGAAAGTTGTCACAACCAGTGGATGGTGCTCTGACATCATTTACTCACAATGCACCTGAGATTTTATTGTATAGGATTATATGCGGTTATTGTCCTTATTGACTTCAGGGTTGGGCAGTCAATATGTCAATATTCATACTAAATTGTACCTGTACTATAACACTGTCCTCCGAGAGACTGAATGTATCCGTTTTCTGTGTATTTGTGAATGGTATCTGTGTTTGTGTGTTCAGATTTTAAGCTATGGTTGCCTGTGGTTGGCACGGTCCTGTGTCCTGTTTATGTTTGTCTATATTTGTCTACTTGAGTGTTTCTCTCTTTCTCTTTCTTTCTTTCTTTCTTTCTCTCTGTCTGTCTGTCTGTGTGGATTACATTGGTCCACACAATCTTTCAGGGCTAACAAGTAGGGAGCACCTTTAAGCTCTCAGATGTTTGTTAGTAAATGAGTGTATGACGGTCTGTCTCAATGTGTGGTGTTAACCCATTTGTGTACTTGAGAGCAAGCTAAGTGTTCCCACACACCATTTTCAGAGATTGTGTCTGGCCTTTGTGTGCAGTCAACCCAGTGGTGAGTACCTTCTGCCAAGTCCCCTAAAAGGTACTTTTGACGCTGGCAAAATTGTGTGTGTGTGTGTGTGTGTGTGTGTGTAGACATGAACAGGGGTCTGCCAACCATGTTTTATTTTGTTTTTTTGAAAGATATTTTTTTTTTCTTCTTCCTGCTCTGTTTGAAGTCTGAAAAATGTGTCAGACCAAAGCTGCTGGTTTTATGTCCTCTGTTCAGTGTCCAAAGCTTTATTTGCCGTGTCCATAAGACTTTCTTGTGAAATTTTTGTATGATCATATGTAAATACACTGTAAGTGTGTAAATATAAGCAACCACATCTGCATATCTTGGCCTTTCGTCAAGGTGCACAGTATTTTAGCAAAAATGTTATCTTGACAATCACCTGTAATTACATTTTTAAATATATTTTCAAAATTGTTCACCAGGTTGTTTTTTTTTTATTATTATTATTATTTCTCACTTTATTCTGAATAAATGCAAAGACTGAAACAAATGAATCTTAAGGGAGTGTGAGTTCCAGTGTTATGATGGTTGTAAACTGAGGGCCCTCAAATGCCCATTCTTTTCCGCAGTTTTTTATGATTTCTGAAAACATTTTACAGCATGTTGCAGAGCATTTGTTGTCCACGCCTGTGTAGTGGCTTGAGATCAGCAGAAGTGAGACGGTGTGCTGTATTTTTCTGAGATGGTGGGGAAAAGTCTGTGTCATTGAGTGCATACTGCTGTAGGGATGGGATTATGGTTGTCGGGACCCCCTACATGAGCAAGCTCCGGGAACGAGGGCGTTGGCACCATGTGCCCATCAAAGCGCAGTGAGTGAGCGCCCCTGGTGCTGGCATAGAGCGCACGCCCCGTGCGTGGCGCGGCAGGAGGGGCCGACAATGCACAAGGCTCGGCAGGGGGTCCCTCTCAAACCCGCTACGCTTCCACTTTCTCACCCACAGCCAGCACGCACGCCACAGCACGATGGTTCATCTCTTCTCCACTCCTTCCTCTCCGTATTTTTTTCCTGGGTGCTGTTCAGCTTCTGTCTCTTTGTCATTGCTCGTCTCGCACTACGTCTTCACGTCAATGTATGGTGCTGGCTCACCAAGTGGGCGCAAAATGATGACACATTCTCCACCGAGGATTGTTGTCTTGAGGCAATTGGCACGTTTCCTTGGCAAACTAAATCATGTTTAATAGATTGTCGGTGTGGTGAGAAATCCGGTCTATTTTAGATTGACTCCCTGAGGGCTCCACCAGCAGTAGTTTGTGTAGTTCTCTTTCTCCATTTATGTTGACTAAGAATAGAACTTGATGTTGAAAAGGTTTTTTAAAGGCATTGTTTCACTTAAAAATAAATACATTTTATTGTTTAACTTAAAAAAAATAACTTGCATATAATATATATAACTTACACAATTTGCGTTCTAATAATACAGTTTAGTAACGCCCAAATTTCCGAAGAATAGGTATTGTATGATGTCTAAAATGTATACTTAAAGTAGGCCAAGGCTTTAATGTGACCAGTGCTTTGCTGAGTAAATGACTGTGTTCCTACCTGCCCCCACATATTGCGCACCTTATTTTATGTCAGTCTTGCGTTCTGTTGGTTCTAGGCTCTACAATATTAGCCTATAGCTACTCTAGCTGTTGCCTGCTATAACTGTCACCTCACAGTAGCCCCGCGTTCAATTGTGTCCCAGTATTCCGACCCATTCCTGCACCCTCAGGTAATAACGCCTCCCCATCTTGTTCCAACGAGACCACCGCTGACATCAGCTCTAACGAGGACGCGCATCGGGTGACGAGCTCGGATACTCTTTTTAGACCAGCCTGCATCCAGACATTCACATTCTACACTCCTGAGTCTGCGGGCTACATCCCCCAATCCTCGCATCTCCTATGACCCGTCTGGGGTAGCGCTTCCCATAACATCAACGAATTTATTTACACTGGTGAGTGAAAATCTTTGAACTACTGCTACTTATATTTGTTTTAATGTCAGTTTGTCAAACGTGTATTTGTATAGGCTAATTGTCTATTATGGTAGCTTAAGTGTCGGCGCTTGGAATTTCTAAGGACCGCTACTCCTTGTCAATGACTACAAAATAAAATATCGGAACCAATTTAACGTTCAGTTCTTAAATTAAGTTTTTCTTCTCTTAAACCCGTCTAAATGTAACAGTATAACCATTGGTTGTGGTCAAATGCCTGCTTTGGTGATCCCTTTTGTGACAGTTATCCATTTTATAGCAAATAAAATGTGTTGGTTATCAGAGTAGCAGACTCTCTATATATTCTCAAATATAAATTAAATAGTAATTATAATCTAATCTTCTGAACATAGAACATATGCCTTTTGATTTTGGGCTGTACTGTGTTTGTAAATTATTTACATAGATAGTAGCCTATGCACTGTTCACTCACTTTGCTGATGAAGGGATTTAAGGAAGCTGCTATGCTCATTACATTGATGAGGGTGTAAATTCACATTAATTCAGTGTGGCTGGTGTGTAGGTTACTGAGGTGAATGGGTCTTCTTCATGAGGCCATGCAATTAAAAGTGAATATAAAGCGGATCCCAGCTATATTTGTTCTCCTAAGACGAGCAAGTCAGCCTTCCAACTTAATTTAAAAAAACCTGTCTGATCAGCATTAAATCAGTCCTGGTTTCAGACTGGCGCCAAGATGAAGGGGGGCTAAGGTGATTTGAGGGAAAATGAGAAAACTTTGAGACAGCTCGGAAAATGGGTTATTCACCATAAAGCTTCTGAGGATATAATGCTTCTACACTATGTGATATTTAATATCTGTATCACTTTGAAGTCACCCTGGCCACTTCAGATTCTTGTCTCAACTGTGGAAATGATTACATTTGTGTCACCGGCACCAGCTTTGTGCAGTTTGCTGTTCAGTGGCACTGTTTGGAAAACAGTGGCACATGCGGAGCTTTGTCACAAGCACAGATTGCCGTCCAACTGGGAGTGACGTTGTTCACACCTGGTAGGCTGTGGTGTTCTCACCCTCCAGGCAGGCTGCTCAGTCCTCCCCCCTCTGTTCATGGCCCTCTCTCTCTTCCATCTCCTCCCTCTCCTTCTGCCGCTGTTGCCACCGCCGCCTCTGCCTATCCCACCCTATCGGCCCCAACACAGAATTTACCCCCACAATAATACCACTGTTCACTGTGGTTCCACTCTCCAAATACCACTACAAAACCAGGAGAACACAAGGTGACAATCTTCAACAGTCATAAAACCTTTTGTTGTGTGAATCCCATCTTGTTCTCTGGACCCACAGACAGGCACTAACAGTCACTGCGACAATCGGCAACCCAGATTGGCTCAGGTCATGTAGTTTGTATCTTTAATTAAATCTGTACAGCACCCACAACCCCAGGGGCCATTCCCTGGGTCCTCCTACCCACGGGAGACTAGTGCATGGAGGGACAGGAGGGCAGCACACGGTGCAGATCAATAAAGCCCTTTTGTATGATTTGTAACGCTAGCCGTCAGCGTGGTAGTTTGGATGTGTTTGATGGATGCGGGTGGCAGCTGGTGCCCCAATTGCAGACCAGATTGGTCACCCTGCTGCCCCGCTCACCCCTAATAAGCAGCTCAATAATGACAAGCACAAGGGCCCCTGGGGCTTGTGCAGAGCAGAGCAGAGCAGAGCTGAAGGCTCATCCACAGAAGCAGGTGTCACTGACATGCTCTTGGAACTGGTAATATTTAGGGCCCTTTTGATCAGAGAGCAGAAGGAGGAGAGTGGGATGAGCGAAGAGTATATATGTATCCACTCACCTCTGAATACTTGACTTTCACACTTTACAACTACATTATGTTCAAGTGCATGATATTATTGTCAGACTGCCCTACCTACTTTTATAGTAGTAACGCATAGGTGGTGTTGTATGAATGTGTCTGCATCTCTGAAGTGAGTATGTGTGCGTGTGTGACACAGAGAGAGAGAGGCGCAGCTGGAAGTGTGGTTGGTTGTGGGCGTCTTGGCGAGAAGGCCCTTGCTGCGCGAGCGTCAAACACTGTGCCAGCGCGCTCATTCACTCCATAAAGGCGACGTGACGGGGAGCCGCTGGTGTTGCCGTGTGATACCACTGTGGTGTTGTGATCACCCCAGCACATCTGTTGCACCTGCAGCAATCAGGCAAACATTCAATCAGATTCCAAGCCTCTCTCTCTTTCTCTCTCTCTTTGTCTGGGTACTTGCTTTCTTCATTCAATCCTTTCTCTCATTCTTCTTTTTAGTCACTTCCATCTATTTTTCTCTCATGTCTTCGCTACTTTCATCAGTTTGTTTACCCTTCTTCTCTCAGTCTCTCATCCTGTGCTTCCTTGCTTAACCCCCCCCCTACACACACACACACACACACACACACACACACACTTTTCTCTCCCCTCTTTCCCTGTTTCCCTTTCTAGAACAGATGGACCTTGCTTATGGCAGTGTTAGCACCTAGGTTATTCTGGGGGCTGAGGGGCTGGAGGGAGGGCACTTTGTGTCTGTAGTGCATTTTGAACACTCCGGCAGCTCACATTGTGAAGGTGCCAAAACCAGCCTGGTGCTGAAACGACAGCGTTGTTGTTGCCACACAGTCACACTTTCTGCAGAATAGCCTGGTATTGGTTAACCTATTTAAACCACTGGTTCTAAGACCATTTGGCTTTCTACATTCTATTCTAATATATTCTCCTCTATTCTATTCTATGCACAGTTTTTCACATTCAGTTGAAGCTTTCAATTCAGTTTAAGTCCCATGAATGTGCCCCTTAGTCTTTTTCCTCTATTGTCCTCCCTGTACATCTTTATCATCAGTGTGAATTTAAAATGGGGGAGACATTGCTTGTGGTCCTCTTTCCCCCTGCTGACTAATCTTTCTCCCATCGACCCTCTCTTTTCAGACAGCCTTGTGTTTGGATTCATCGCCCGGCCTTGCGCTTGATTTCATGCAGAGATTTAAGTCGCACCTCTGTCGGCCCTGAGAAAGTCCATTAGTCATGGCTGTCCTCCTCTCTCTCTCTCTCTCTTTCACTCTATGGAGTGGGTCCTTCAGACACCGGCATCAGCACTTCACTGCTCAGCCCACCAGTGCCTGAACCTGTAGAGAGAGTATATGAAGAAGAAAGAGAAGGAAGGAGGGGATATAAAGAGAGATGGCTGCAGAAAGAGACAGAGAGAGAGAGAGAGATGGAGGGAGGGAGAGATCAGACAAAATAACACAGAGAAAGGAATGTGAGGGATGAGAAATGAAATGACACAAGGAGTTTTTGAGACAAAGGGCAGAAATTGGTTGAGTGGATGATGGCTTATGAGGGCATCCACACAATCTGGAGAGGGAGAGAGCAAGAGAGAGAGAGAGTGAGAGCAAGAGAGAGAGAGAGAGGGCAAAGTGCACTTGACTCCAGCTGAATGGACAGGCTGTTTCCTGTTTGTGTGTCCAAGCCCAACATGTTCAGCCACAGAGAAACAAGCCTCACCTCAACAGGCTTCTAGCTAGGTAGAGAAAACCAGCCAGAGCTTTCCTTAAAAAAAAAAACTCTCCGTCAGCTCAGTACCGGCTGAGGTGCATAGTCTGGTTATGGGAACCCAAAGAGAATCTCCTGCCATGTTGCTGCTTGATTGCAAGCATGTTCCTCATTGCAGAGGAGGGCTCCATCTTAATTCCCACCATTAGCAAAGCCTTTTGTCGGGGGCCCGGCCAGCTCCCAAGCTCAGATGCTCCAAGGCTGCTAGTGCTCCTGGAACACAGGCACCAGATGGCTTCTGAAGCCCTGCAGCTCGCAGCATGAGGAGTGAGAAGTTATCAAAGCGCATTAAAGCGGTCATCACTGCCCAGCCCAGCCCAGCCCAGGCTAAGCCATCCCAACCCCAGCCAGCACCGATCCCTGTCCCAGCATGCCTTTCATGGCTGCACATCAGCTTTGCTTTTTTCAGCTTCTCCTCCTGCTGATCCATTGCCTCTTTACTCTCCAGAACTCAACAGGACATTTAGGCCTCTCTTTAATCCCATTTACAGAAAGTGACAGTGTACAGTTTTTACTACAGATTTATTAGTAAACAATCTGTTGTTTCTGATGAATAGGGTATGGATTAAGCTAGAAGGTGATTTAATCCAGCAGCACTGATATCAATTTGGAAACACTGTTTGGAAACTCTGTTGTTAATAGACCGTTTGTTTACCCAAGAGATGAGAAGATGCTAATTCTAGTTCATAAGTAGTTTCTCAGAAATTTGAGAACTCCACAGACTAGCACATTGTGATGATTCTTTAGCTTCGTTTCTGACTGGCCTTGGTGATTATAAGAGTCTCTTTATTCTTGGCGAAACTCTGCTTTCGCTCTTCAATGAGCATCATCCACCATGCAGCAGGACCAACTGAGCACTGTCACCCTGCCGAGCTCCTCTGCTTCATGTCGACCGCTGTGAATGATGCAAAAAGAGTATGTATGTGAGAGGGTTTGTTTGTGTTTGTGTGTGTGTGCGCGGGTTTGTTGTGTGCATGTGAATGTGCATGTATGCGTGCAGGGCTTGCCCCCTGGTGCCCAGCGTGAAGGCTGCTCATCAGAGGCAGGTGCCGGCAGCTCCTCTGCGTGAGGGGCTTTGATTAGGGTCCTCATCAGGAGTCCTCCTCAAAGCCCCACCTGTTAGACAGACATGAGGCACACAGCAGAGAGCACTGAGCACACAGGGGCCCCGCTGCAGCCGGAGGTGGCTTTCAAGTGGGGGACAGAGAGAGAGAGGGGAATAAAGAGAGAGGCAAAAAAGGGAATTACAAAGAGAGTAGCGCAGTCCCTCTGATGGGAGGAAAGCTAAAAAGACATGGACCGAGGGAAGCAGGAAGAATGTTAGAGAGAGAGAGGGAGACAGAGAGAGAGAGATTATTTGCAGATATGAGAGAGAGAGAGAGAGAGAGAGAAAGTCCTGTCCCTCACCACACTGCATTTAGATTCTAGGTCAATCAGCTATTTGTAGAGGCATTTCTCTGCTCTATGTTTTCTATTTATTTTGTTATTTGTTTGTTATTGTTGTTCTTGTTGTGGTTTCTATTTGACTACCATAGTATTATTTTCCTTGTCGAGATGAGACAGCAATCTGCCTCTCACATCCAGAGATGTGCTGTTTTATTCAGTGTGTTTCCTTACCTTGGTTAATTTGCTACATTCCTCAGCTTGCCTCTGATATGATCGGAAGCCTTATAAAGGAGTGGGTTCATTCCAAACAACTGGAAGGATTCAAACAACTTCAAGGATTTCAGTATTAGCTTACCTGTTATCAGTGCAAGAAGCCTGGTGTTTGAAGTGGAACAAGACAGTGCATGTTTTAGTTCTCCTCTCCTCTCCTCTCCTCTCTTTTTGCCTGTTCTCTTTTTCCAAGCCTCCCTTTCCAATCTCTCTCCCAATCTCTCAACAGCTCACATCTCTCTCTCTCTCTCTCTCTCTCTCTCTGTCTCTGTGGGCTGGTAAACTGTGGGGCTGGTTTAGTAGCCTGCTGAGGCAAAGCACAGTGGCACAGCAGTGATTCCCAAGCGGAGGGTCCACAATGGCAGGGGCAGATTTCCCCTGGCAGCAGTTACCCCCCACCCCCCTCCCAGAATGCACTTTCTTACACTTAGCCTTTGACGAGGCGAAGCGCTCCTAAATAGCTCTGCCGTGAATACCCAAGAGCTAATCCTTTAAAGCCCCCAAAACATGCCTCCCACATCTCAGAGTGTCTGTACAGTGTGTATGTGTGTGTGTGTGTATGTGTGTTTGGGAGAGAGAGAAAGAAGAGAGAGGAGAACGAGAGAGAGAGCAAGCAAGAGTTATTAGTACAGGCTGATGAGTGTATGTGTGTGTGTGTGTTAATGAACGTATGTGTGTGTTAATGCATCTGTGTGTGTGTGGCTGTGGCTGTGGCTGTGTGTGTGCGCGTGTGTCAGAGTGGGCCAGTCTCAACGATGCATCGATCTACACTCACAGTCCTCGCTCAATATACCATTGGCATTGATTTCCCATGCAAGTGGCCGTCTCTCTACGCCACCAAAGACTGCTTTCCCTCCCCTGCCCCGCCAGCCCCAGACTGTCCCTTGGATGAACAGACACCGAACCCTTGGGGCAGGCCACCTTCACCACCACTGTTTGGGTGCCAACATTGACACTCCCCCCAAGCAATCCCACCATGCCACACGTGTCGGCAGTGTCTCCTGTAAGATTATAACTAATCATGGCCCCGGCCTGTGCAAACGCACCTAATCATTAGCCTGCTGGAAGGCTTGTGTCCTCTCACTGCTCTGCTGCTCTGCTGCTCTCCTGCTCTCCCCCAGGGAAGCGTTCAGTAAATAGATGATTAGTGAACTTGAGCTCCAATGGAAACCCTTTTGGGTGTTGCTGCATCAGAAAACTCTGCAGCGGCAGGCGTGCTGTGAACATGCCCCAGTTCCCATAGAGTTCACTGGCTGTGGGCTGAGGAAAAAGGGAGCTGTGCACAGACACCTACAGCGACTGATGCTGCTGAACACAGCAACCACTGGTGGGGAGCGCAGGGGACCAGAGCTGCAAACAGGGGCTCTGTGATGATTACCATGGGGACCGCCTTATGCTTCCCCCCTCCTCCTCCTTCTCCTCCTCCTATCATTTGCTGACTGTCTCTCCCCCTCTCCATCTCTCATTCTGTGTCTGTGTGTCTGCCCTATCCTCTGGTGTCATTGTGCACAGTCCCTAAGAGACTTGGACGAGTGGGTCCCTTGATTGGTGTGTGTGTGTGTGTGTGTGTGTGTGTGTGTGTGTGTGTGAGTGTGAGTGTGAGAAGGATGGGGGGAAGTACATGGGTGTGTGTATATGTGCTTGTGTGCATGCTTGTGTGTGTGTTTGTGGATGAGGGCCAAGGTTTCACATTGTCTGTGAGAACAAAGGATTAAAAGGGAAAAAAAATATTTGGGAGAAAGCTAGACCTTCAGGTCACTTCAGCAACAAGAAAGGAGAGATGGGGAGATCAGAGCTGCATGCTTGGGGAATGTGTGCATGTCACTGATTTTCACGCTGACTCTCATCCATCTCTTTGATTTTCTTCCAGAGCAGCAATCTGCCTCTGCTTTACCTCCAGATCCTCCAGCATCATGCCTGGTCTCAATATTTTTTTTTCTTCACTAAACATCTCCCTTGACTTGTGTGCCTTTGAGATTATAGCCACTTTTAGCTCATCTGTGGGGCTGTTTGTGATGTTTCTCACCAAATCGTTTGCGTTCAAAGCCGATAAGTTTTGCTGTCAGATTGCCTCTGTGCAGATGCGTCTTGGCACATGTTTGCTTTGGTTAATGTGATTTCTACTGATGCTTGGGCCAAGGTTGTTTGCTCACAGAAATTGTTTTGATCCTGGATGACTGCCGTGTGTTTGTTTTATTTAGTTTTTTTATTTGGGGTCCTTGAACTGCAACTTTGTTCAACTTTGTTGGCTCCCAGCAGAGAACTCTTGTAACATTAACATTCTTGTTGTGGTCTCTCTCCAACAGGTGCCGCTGTTTTATTTTTTTTTTAAAAGATGGCCGCTCCCAACTGCTGGCTGCCCTGGGCCCTGCTTCTTGCTTCTCTTGCCTGCTGTACGTTGTCCACAGAGCTGGGCTCCACGCACCCCAAGAAGGGCAGAGGAGGGGGCGACAACACCTTGCTCCTGGACCCTGAAATGGGTGAGGGGGGCGGACGCCACCGCAGGAAGCACGGTGGTGGTGGCGGTGGTGTAAGAGAGGAAAAGGCCAGTGCCAGTCTGCTGTCACACAGGCGCACAGTGCACCATCCTGCCCGACCTGAAGATGACGGCCCGGGCCTGGAGGGCTTAAGCCCTGTCCAACTGGAGATGGGTCCAGGGGGCAGGGAGAAAGAAAGAACCCACCGAGGGTTCAGAGGTGCCGCCCAACACACCCGAGACAACCATCCACCTGGCGGAGAGCTGGGTAGGAAGGGCAGGAGGCACGGGCACGGGCACGGGCTTGGACACGGGCACCTCCACGGTCACCAACACGGGCACCAGCACGGGCATGGGCATCAGGCCGAACACAAGAGGCACGGAGGCCGGAAGGAGAAGGCCAGACATGGTGAGATCCGGGAGGGGTCAGGTCTGTACTTCAGACTTCTACATTCAGCAGTCTAGTCATGTAGTAGATGTATGAATGCTGATGCTCCATTGGTGTGTCTTTGCTCAGTGAAACTAGAAACCACTAAAGTTTCCTGTTGTGTCTTATCACTTATTTCATTATTGACCAAGAGAATTTTATAATTATAAAATTTTATAAAGTTTTTTTAATGAAAACTAGTCCTAATATTAGAGCATATTATGTTATCATCTGTTTTAAGCTAACCATGTAATTGCCATTGGAATTTTTTTTTATATTGTAGCCTTTGATCAATACTGAAGTGTTAAGCACAACTCTAAGCAACATGGAATATACTTAATACTGTATGCTTATCATATTGTAACTATTCCATTCTATGGCTTTTTTTCGTGCCTGGAAAGAAATATGTAGTTGTCATATAAGCATAGACCTTATATGTGAAATATTGATTGAGGGTGCATCGGCTGTTTGCTAACTTAATTGTTTGAAAGTCGTAAATTGTCATTTTTGAACTTGACTATATTTGAAACTGGCTTGTTGGGCCCTTCATGTCAACTCTCTCATCAACTGTCAGCTAGGCATCTCTGCATTACCCTGCAGGCCTGATTGATGGTTGCGTTCCTATGTTTAAAGAACACACCACCCTCACATGTCATGAGAGAGAGAATATTTATCATCCTGTCTGCATGGTCATCCCTCTCACTCCCTTCTCCTGTACCCTTCACTCACACCCGGCTCCCTTCTTTCTCTCTCTCTCTCTCTCCCCCCTTCTTTGTCTCTTTGTCTCTATTTCTCTCCGGTCTCTTTCCATCTCCCTGCCTTTGTGTCGTCATTGTCTGTCTATCTTTTGACTTTGATCTTTCTCACCATCTTTCTGTCTCTGCACACAATCCAAATCTCTCTCTCCCTTTTCATGTGTGTTTCTTTGTCTCTTCCTCTTGCCTCCATGTAGGTTTTCTTCCTGAGCTTGAGCTGGCTTCTGTGCTGAAGGACAGGGACCTGCTCATTGACCGCTCCTCTACCCCTAACCACAACTCCGCCCCTCCCTCTCATGACCCCTCCCCCACTTCCCGCATCCCTGTTACCACGGTGACCAGCGAGCATTCCCCCACGTTGCCCCCAGCCTCCACCAAACCCCAGGTATCTATGTGCTTTCACACACACACACACACACACACACACATATACTCAAGGATCTCTGAATGCTTGGAGCCTGTTATTCGCCACAATGTCCTTCCATCAGTGAAGATGCCAAGCACACAGAGAGAGGCTAATCCCTCTCGGTCGACTCCCCTGGTGTGATGTGAGTTTACGCATGATGTGCACCGATCAATGCCCGTTCTCACCGCTCTTTATGCGAGCCTGAAATCAGACAGAGCGAGAGGAAGGCAGAATGAGCTCTTTTCTGGACACCCATGGAAAAAAAAGAAAAGAAATATAAAAACACAAAAACGCAAGCCCACTGGGGCCTAGCTGTTCAGCCTGGATGTTGGGAAGGACCAGGAAACAAAAAAAGGCCCGGGTAATTGCTTATTTTCCCCTTGTAGTCAATGCTGCTCCTGCTCTCATTATGCGTTCTCATCATTTAGAATAGCTAATCAACACGTATTATTGAAAGGGTCAGCTTGGCAGAGATTGGACTGTGCCTGGGCCAGCGCCAGCTCTTTAACTGGTTCTGAGCCCACCTCATCATGACTCCAGTTTGTATGCACCCCCAGTGTGCTCTTCTAGGAGGGTGTGTGTGTGTGTGTGTGTGTGTGTGACATACATGTGTGTTTATGTATATGAATTTTAGCTTTGTGTGTGTGTGTGTGTGTGTGTGTGTCTGTATGCATATGTGTAGGTGAGCTTGTTTGCACACATGTGTGTTTTTGTGTGTGTGTGTGTGTTTGTGTGTGTGTACACGTGTTCATGAGCACTAGTGTGTCTGTCTGTGCACTTGTTCTGCTGAGCCCACACACATTGCTCTGACGGAGGGTGAGGGGGCTAGTGCTGTGAGGAGAGACTGGACTCCAGCTCTGGTTGATTGGGTGGTGAGAGGCCCATCAAGTGGTGTGTGTGTGTGTGTGTATATATGTGTGTGTGTGTGTGTCTGTGTGCATGTGCTTGTGTCTGCCTGTATGCAGTCCCAGGGCCATTGTTACAGTAATTCTCCTGTCACACACACACACACACACACACACACACACAAACAATCCCCTCCACTACCCACTAGTCCTTCTGGTATGGGGAGGGGAAAGCAGTTAGCAGTTAGCCACGTATGCGTGCGTGTGTTTGTGTGTGTGTGTGTGTAGCAAGGGTAGTAGAGAGGAGAGGGAGAGGAGGCTGTGTGCCCATTTTCCTCCAGCTCCTCCTCCTATAGCCATCTGTCCATACATGCCTTCCATTCTCTGTTTATTTTTTTGTTTTTCCTGCTCTCTGTCTCCACTCTTGCACCAGTAATCACACAGATCATCCATCTCCATGCTCTCACAGCTTCATAAGCAGACCTGGAAAAAAAGCAGAACTAACATTATTGAATTCTCTATGACTTAAGACTCTATGACATTGAGAATTCAATGTAAGAATGGATGCGGGGTGGGGTGGGGGGTGGGACTTTATCTTTAACTATCACTTTAAGTCATAGAGAATAGAGAATTCAATAATGTTTTTTTTTTCTCCCCGCATCCAATCTTACATTGGTCAACAATACCCAACATATCATCTCTTCAGAATGAAATTCTAAGCATCCTGCCTATGTTGCATCATTTTAAATCAGAATGGCTTAGACTGTGTGTGATATGGCCTCGCTTGACTTTGTACGTAATATTCACTGTCTGGCACTGTTGCACTAGGACTTCATGGGGTTTATGTGGGAGGAATGATGGGATGTTATGTTGGTTCATGTAGAGAGAAGGTCAGACTGTTTGCTTCGCTGTTTACAATTCCAACTGTGAGTGCCTTGTCACCCGTGGTGTGGATCTCTTTGTTTCAGAGCTGTCAGCAGTCGGCGAGTGCCGACGATGCTGTCTGGATTTAGCTCCTCGGTGGCACGTCGCTGCTGCCACCGCCACCGCCTCCAGTGCTGTTAATTAAGCTTCGATCCAAGTGGCTCCCTTTAATAAGAAGTCTGAAGCCTGAGCTCCTTTGCAGTGCATCTAATTGATGGTGTTTGCTTTGGAGGGTCACACACACTGGGGAGGCTTCGATCAGCTTGACTGGCTGGGCTCATGTGTTGCAGTGGGTGCTGCTGATGCGGTGCACCACACAAAGGTTGAAATGCCCCCACCGTCTTTGAGGGCAAGCATTTGCTGAGATATGTATTGATAGGTAACCTCAGTTAGTGCACTGCAGGAGTTGGTTTGCATTGTACTAGTCAACTGCATGCAACCTTAATGATTTGTTTTGTGAGATCGATGCACATTCATGGTTGGTGCCTCTATTAGGCTACATGATTATTACCACATCGAGTGTTGCCACATACTTAATTTTCAAATTGTCAATATAAGTGCCACATATTGATAGAATACACACTTGTACACACTCAAATGGAGGCACACACAGACACACACACACATAATATACCCAGACACACAGAGACAAACTGTGCAACTATGGTTGTCTTGTGACCATGAAAGTATAGGGGTGACATTGGCCATGGTCTGGCATATCTTGTTAAGTTGTGCCTCATCTTTCATCTTCATCTTCATCTTCATCTTTCTCTTCTCTACTCTTCATCTTTCTTGTCTCTTCTCTCCACTCCTCTCCTCTCCTACCCTATCTCCCGCTTAATGTCTTTGAGCAGAGCCTCTGTCGGCACTCAGGCAAAGGCAATTATGTTGTGCGCAGCAGCTTTTGGAGAGCCTGTAAATCACCGGCGAGTGAAGCTCTGCCTGAGAGCCGTCAGGTTTACGGCCCCACACATAGCAGGTGGCGGCAGAGGGAGTTTTAAAGCCTCTGTACGGATGTGTGGTGGTGGATTGGGGTGAAGGGTGGTGGAGTTAGGGGGGGGATGCAGGGTAAACAATTTCTCTGTTCAAGCATCAAACATCAATACTCTTTAAATTGGTTGTGGTGCAGTTTGGGTGTTGAGTGGGTTCACTGCATAGAAGGCCCATAAATGTTTTAACAATGGGCTTGCTGATGTTTTAGCATTCTTCATAAAGTTAGCAGTGCATTTGTGTGTGTGTCAGTGTTTAGGCATTCAAATGAATTTTTACTCTGAAGGCTTCAAAAGACCTCAGGTGTGTGTGTGTGTGTGTGTGTGTGTGTGTGTGTTTGTTTATATGCATGTGGGTGTATGCACATTAAGTAGCCAAAATAGTAATGCACACAAACAATACAACTTGCAGACTTTAATAATGATTCCTCTGCAGTTTTATACATGCTGACAATCTCAGTCACATGTGAATTGCTATTTGCTGAGCTGTGCTGTGCTGTACATTGTGTCTGCAGAAGTCTGGCCGAGGAAAGGCCCAGGGTGAGGTGATGCCCACTCTGGACATGGCCCTCTTTGACTGGACCGACTATGAGGACATGAAGCCCGTGGACTCTTGGCCCTCATCCAAGAAAAAAGGTCAACCTTTAAAAACTGTTCCCAGAGTATGAATTAATAGCACTGTGGTTGCAGGTATCAGATTTGCATTACAGTGATGCAGTGAATCTACTTATTTTTTCACTAGTGGGAGGAAGAGATTCATCAAAACATGTAAATGTAGTTTTTGTCATTTTCCACCTCAGGTTTTACAAATGGCATCATTTCTGTGCAATTTTAGCAAGTAGAGCTCATCCCGTGTGTGTGTGTGTGTGTGTGTTTATGGGTGTGCATGACTACCTTTCCATAAATAAATAAAATGTGTGACTGTGTGTGTGTACTGCAGATAAGCGCCGCAGTAAGAACCTAAGTAACATGAACACCACTGCAGATGCAGATACCATAGAGCCGTGTGACCACCACCTGGACTGCCTGCCCGGTCAGTAGTCCCCACCTACTTCCCTAACAAAACCCAATAAGGAAAAAGAATGATATGATTGACAGCTTAAACTGAACAGTTCTTTATGGTATTTCATTTAATTCATTTAAATCGCCACCCATAGGTTCTTGCTGTGATTTGAGGCAACATGAATGCAAGCACCATAACCGAGGGCTCAACAATAAGTGTTATGATGATTGTATGTGCGAGGAAGGTGAGTGTTGGATTACGAGGGTTACACGCACACACGCACACACACTGTACACACACACGCACTCACACACACACACACACACTGCTCAATAAGCTGTGAAATTTCACAAAAAAATGTATCTGGATTGCCGGCATTTTATTATCATACATCAAACCATGTGTCAAAAAATGCATGGAATACATCAAACAAATGCTCACTAGACAGAATACACAAATATACACAGACAACACTGGCACCTGGGTCAACACATGGTGAATGAAATAACTTTGAATCAAAGCCAGGATGTGAAATGGAATTGGCCAGTGGATTCAATCTTAGGCACAAGCTATTTTGAGCCCCCTCCCACCTAAAAAAAAAGTAACTATTTGAAACTTAAATGTGACTCAGTTGAAGACTTTGTACTATCTGCAGACAATTTATGAAGTTTATGCCTGGCCTCACCCTTACTGACGCCATGGTGATGGTAGCAGAAGGCCTGGGCCAATAATATTAGACGACCCAAAGAATGGTTCATAGGATATGATGGCCAAATGATCAGGCACTTTTCCAATACAGCCAGGATTGTTCAAGCAGAAAGCAATTTTAGGAGCATTGCAATTGAAAAGTGAAATTATGACCGAGACTACATAATGGTCTAGAAAAGTCCATTGTTTTTTTTCCCCCGTTTTTATAATTTCTAAAATGACAATAAATCATTGATGCAGGGCTCCGTTGCTATGCGAAGTTCCACCAGAAGCGACGTGTGACTCGGCGAAAAGGACGCTGCGTGGCGCCGGAGTCCGCCAACATTGACCAGGGAGCTTTCATCACCATCTGAGGGAGAGAATGAGTGTGTGTGGAGAGTGTGTGAAAGTGAGTGGAAAAGGGAGACAGGGGGTTAGAGAGAGAGAGAGAGAGAGAGAGAGAGAGAGAGAGAGAGAGAGAGAGAGAGAGAGAGAGAGAGAGAGAGAGAGAGGGGGGTGGAGTTAAGATGCTAATAAATGACCTACATACCCACCTGTTTGTCAGTCACACAGTCCAAGCCTCACAGTAGGGGACGGAGGGAGGGACACCAGGTGGATCATGCCAAATGCCAACAGTGCCAGCTAGCCCTGGCTATCATTCCTCCACATCCCCTGCCCCCCACCCCATCCTACTGTGAGTGTACTATCTACTGTGTGTCAAAGGTGACTGTGCAGCCCCCTTGCTCTACAAGTCAGCACTGTACATAGTAGTTCCTGTCCATGAGCGACCGCGTATTTTTCTTCTTCTATGGGTAACATGATCATGCTTCAGTGGTGCTTGCTAACTTCAGTGATGACAGATGGCTGTTCTATTTGTTCCATTTTAATATGCTTTATTTATGCCAGCCTTATATAATAACAAGACTTCTTTTATTTTCACTATGCTTTTGAGGTGACAGAAGAACTTTTTTTTTTTTTTTGGGGGGGGGGGTGGAGTGTCAAATCTGTCTGCTAATAGGAGAGAGGGGTGAAGGACAGTGATGGATGTGTGTACATAATGGCAGAGATAAATGACAAAGACGGAGAGATAGATGGATGGTCTGGTTGTCTGACAGTGAGGAGGCGTCCGTGAGGGCTTGCTGGCAGCGTGAGTGGAATGGTCTCTGTGCTGTTGCTGATGCCATTGTCACGGATAAAGATGGCCTCCTTCTCTCTTAGAGCTCCTATATCTCTTTGAATAGACCTGTTTCCATGCTATAAGCTACACCTCATATATTGTATGTCTTTTATGTTTATGATGCTTTTTTCCAATTCAGACTGTCACAATTAAACACCTTAAAATGGTCCTGTTTTGTCCCATCTTCTTTTCTCAAATAATTTCAAGATAATTTCAGAAAACATTGGTTGTGTAGCCAGTATTTTCACAGCAGTAAATAACATCCATGTAAAAGGACGACTTCACAGATGTATAAAATGGTGAGAGTGAGCATCATCATCATCATCTTGATCCTTTGATTTGAATAAGGACACAATATTAAAAAAATATATATTAAAAAACAGCTTTTCCTTCATGCAGAAACGCAGGATTAGATTTAGATGTAAGGCAGAGTCCTGAATATTAGTTGGCAGTTGGGAAATGAACATAGCTGGAATATGTTCGGAAATGTTTGAATATTCCATTATGTGGTGATTGATGGTCCCTTAACTCTCTTTAATGGACCATCAAAGAAGAGTTTCTGTGCATCCATTATTGCCATTTTAGTCATTTATTTCACACAATGAGCAAATAATACACTAAAACATGAATGAGGCAGACCCAGCTATGATCAGTTGTGTGAGGACTTCTTATTTGTTGGCTACACTTAAAGGCCTTCAACATAAAAGCATTTAAGAGGTTCCTCACCTTCAGGTTGTACAGAGATGAACAGAATGTTAGCCCTATGATGGGAATGATTGAAAAGCACTCGCTTCTGTTCAGGTCTGCACACACATGTACAAACTCTCACAGACGGATATATATATATAGAGAGAGAGACTTGCTCGGTCTCGCATGATATCAAGAACACACACAGTCACACGTCCATGAAAACGCGTAAACTAAAGTAAACGGGTCGATGTGCGATGTGCAGCACTGGGCAACAGCCTTGTCAGCTGATGGCAGTGGCACAAAGCATTTTCCACAGCGCTGCTCCGAACTAGAAGACGCAAGGACCCCACAGCCCACTTCACACTTCACTGCCCCACTCCAAATAACACAAGAGCAGCTAGTTCCACAGCCAATGATAGACCTGAGAGGGGCAGAACTGCCCTTTAGAGCATCCCCTATGGCTTTTACAGAAGGGATGTAAAATCCTTTGCTCTACAGAAAACGCAGACTTTTTCTTTATCTCATATCAAGCAAGCTGTGGTTTTCTACAATTCACTGTTCTATGATGTTTCTAAACAGAAAAGAATGTAAGGTTCTAGATCATTTGTTTTGATGGTGACATGGGCATCCACGGGATCACAACCTGATGTTAAACAAGGATCTTGGATTTTCAGTTCATGACACCTTTGTGCCAAAACTAATTATGTCAAGGCTGGCAAATAATTTTCCTTCACTGGCTCTTTGTTTAGGCTAGAGACATTCATTCACTCACTCCACATACAGACATCAATAATGAATAAACTTTCTCACAGAGTCCACATGGTGATAACTTCCTCATGAACAATGTAAAATAAGTCAATTATCTAATGAGAGTCCTTGAGAAATGCTTGTCAGACCCACCAGATGCAGGTGCCATTAGGCAGCGAGGACCCCAGGCTGTCCACAGAGATGCCAGCTGCCCATCTCAGCGGGCCTTCAGAGGAGATGCTGGGTGGCATCCGGTGTGTACTGGGGAGGGTGGTGGTGGGGAAGGGAACTGGTACACGCTCCAGTTGCAGCAACCTGCTCCAACCTTGGCCTTTTAACCGTTTCCCTCAACAACCAAATTAACATCTTTGGCTGTATTTTCTGTTCTACTTTTTTAAGGCAGTTTTTCTGTTTCTATCACTTTTCTTTTTCTCTCTCTCACGATCTCACTTTAACAAACACCTGCCGGAGCACGCAGTACAGGCAGACAAGCTGTGATTCTTCACTCTCTCGTTACCTCACACATGGTTTACCTCATGGGAAGGTGAAAAAAAAAACTTTTTTCACACACTGACAGAAATCCATCAAGTCATAGTTACCATCAATACACATAAAAATACCCATGCGTGCACACACACACACACACACACACACACACACAAAAGGTGAATAAGAGTACATTTAAGCTGAATGTACATACACAAATTTGTTTATCTGTGTTACATTCAATGTACACACACAAAAAAAGCTCTCATCTCTCCTTGGTCTTCTCTCATCTCTCCTTTACCATCCCCACCCACACCCACACCCCCCACACCTTCCATCTCCCTGATCAAATGAGTGGACACACACAATGCTCGGCTTCACCCAAACACAGTTTCAATCAATACCAGTAAATGCTTGCCTGCAAAACATTAGCCTGAATAACCGAGCTGCTGTGTCAATATTCGTGCAGCTTCTTTAGGAAATGGATGCTTTTTTTCTCAAACCGCAGCAGGGCAATCAGAAATTGTAATGCTGTTTCTCGCTTTCTATTTCTAAAAGCACTTCTGATGTATTTTTAATAGCAACTTCTCAGCATGCACAACCCTCTTCTTCCCCTACACCCCCAAATCCACTCCCCTCCTCCACCATTGCCCTGGAAGGAGGCCAGTCGAATGATAGATCACACCACTCATCCCTGTTGGAATACATGCACAACACAGACACGGCTCCTCAGAATCTGCTCGGACTAAAACTTCCTCCACAGCGATGGGAGGGCCGGCTGCCAAGGCCATCCATCTTTTTAGCGAGGGAAATTAAGAAGGGAAGTGAAGAGATAAAATTGTTTCCAGCCACATTAACTGCGCCATATCTATTATCAACCCTGAACTCTGAACAGGTGACGTGCGACTATTCGGAAGACTGCAGAGGTCATTAGATTGTCGGGCCTCATTTGGTCCTTGTCACAACAAGCTGCCAAATACTCTGCTCACTGAATTAGTTATTTCTTTCTTCTGGAGCTGAAGAAACCCTTCCCTTGAGTGAGGGATGAAGGCCAGAACATACACAGTGTTGGCCTGAGATGCTGCACTTACAATGGGATCCCTATACTCTCAAACAAAGTAGAATATACCATAGTAGAGTACCAAAGTAGAGTATACCATATACTGTATATTATGCCCTGCCTGGTATTTGCAACTAATTACCTCAATCTGAGATTAAGTTTGGTCTGGATTCCTAGCTGTCATCTCCCACTTCTCTGAGGTGGGATCTTCGAATATAGATCAAATCTGTGGTAAATGTCCATTGTTGATTAGTTCCCTATCTCAGGCAAATGAAAAGATGTGCAAATACTGTAGGCCTGGTGGCCATACAGAGCTGCAGAGCGAAATCAAATCATTCTGAGATCAGGGTGGGTTTTTCCAGGCTACTGCTGTACTGCTGTTATAATCAAATGTATCCAATCAAGAAATATCCCATGTTCAATATAATCAATCAGAGTGTGATGAAATATGTCTAGCCACATTCAAATGCCATGTTTGTGCGCCCTTTCAATCAAAGGTCTTTGGGATGGACAGCATGTGGTCAAAGGTCACACCTGCTCCTTGGAATACTGTGCTATACACCAGAGGGCCATCTGCTGTGTCACGTGTCATTCTAAACAAAAGATGTCAGTCCCTTACCCCGGTTGCTGTGGAAGAGATGCCCCAGTGATCTCTGCCATACTCCTGGGACACATGCATTGGGTATGTGTTGTTCAATTACACCAGCCCACTCAATCAAAGCCAATCAGTGTCTGATTTATCCCCTGAGTGCGATAACATGTGGCTCCTTACATACAACACCTACCCAGGCAGGCCATGAAGGCTGGTGTAACAATAGCGCTGTAGGACAGACATTGTTCTCCGGACTTTGAGTTTATGTCGGTGAGATGCAGACCCTTCTATCTGCCTGAAGAGCTAGCTGCTGTTGTCATCACTGCAGTCTACGTACCACCAGAGGCTAATGTTAAGATAGTTCTCTCACTGCTGTTAAATGCCATCAACAAACATCAGCGTGCCTATCCAGATGGAGTTCACATCATTGCAGGGGACTTTAATAAGGCAAAACTCAAATCTGTTTTACCAAAATTCCATCTGATTGGTCCTGAAAGGTCCTGAAACTTGGGGGGCTCCTGCCCCCCTTTACATCAACGGCGAATGTGTGGAGCGAGTGGAGTCCTTCAAATTCCTCGGGGTCCACATCTCTGCAGACCTCTCCTGGTCAGCCAACACCTCAGCTCTGGTCAAAAAGGCCCAGCAGCGGCTACACTTCCTGAGGGTGCTCAGGAGGGAGCAACTGCACACTAACCTGCTGGTGACCTTCTACTGCTCCACCATTGAGAGTATGCTGACCTACGCTGTGTCAGTGTGGCACTCCACTTGCACAGAGGCTGACAGAAAAAGCCTGCAGAGGGTGACCAACACCACACAAAAAATCATTGGCTGCCCTCTGCCTTCAATTGCTACCATTTTCAACTCCTGCTGTCTCAGCAGGGCTAGGAACATCCTAAAGGACAATACCCACCCCGGTTTCCATCTCTTCAACCTGTTGCAGGTCCATAACAGCCAGAACAAATAGATTCAGGGACAGTTTTATCCCAAAGCTGTTACCATTCTGAACTCACATATGCACTGAGGACTGTTTTTGTATGTGGGTGAGTGTCTGTAGTGAAACCAGGGGAACCGCTCTGACCCACCATCCCCCATGTGCATTCCCGTACAGCTGCCTACCCCCCACCAATCCATATTTGCACTGATTGTTATTTATTTGTTTTATTACCTCCACCGGTACACTACCTCAATCACACTGTATGCTGCTTGCCAGTTTGTACTCATATCTGTCGTATCTGTCTTATTGTCTGTCTGGGTACTCAGTGGCTTTACATAAGTGTTTTTCTTCTCTTTTATAGTAGTTTTGTACAGTAGTTTTTGTATATAGTTTGTTTTTACATAGGACATCTAGGAGTTGCTTTAAATCTCATTATACTGTGTATAATGACAATAAAGACTTTCTATTCTATTCTATTCTATTCTATTCTTCTAACCAGGGTCTGTACCACGAGCACTCAGTATGCTTCACATTCATATAGAGGCTGCCAATGCAAGGTGCCAGCCTGCTCACAGGAGCAATTTGGGGTTCGGTATCTTGCTCAAGGAAACTTCGAAGGGGCTCGAACCTCAAACACCACCTCTCCCACCTGCGCTACCATTACCCCAGCAGATCCACTCCAGAGAACAACTGCTGAATTATAGAACTGAGCTGTTCTATAGAGCTGAACAATAGACTGAATTAATTGTAATTCAGTTTGCACTCTGAAGTATCTTAACTATATGAGAGGTTTGGTGTCAACATGGTGGATCACTATATCTGGGGTGTAATGACTTTATAATTTAAAACTGACAGACATCAATCCAAGCCAGTGATATTGATGAAATTACCTTTCCTATCTGTAAGTGAAATATAATGGATTGGACTGACCACACCATAAACAGTTTCAGACATTCAACACCTGCAGGAGCAAAAGAGAGAGAAAAGGTGTAACTTGGTTTGGTGTTGAAGGTAGATCTTTTATTATTTCCCAACAGATGTTTCTATATGTCCTAACCAGAGCGTTTGCATTTACTTGCATGATACAGTGACCACCTGTGGTAGAAAGTGATATATTAGATGGATTACATACTAACTTCAGTTGTTATCTGGACAACATGTTGAGGTGTCTTCAATACATTTGTCAATACAATTGTTTCTAGACATTCTGTTATTTCTAGGCCATAGCAAGCCAGTGAACCCAACTTACATTTAAGAATATGTAGGGCAATAAGCAAAAGACCTCCCATATCCAAGGGGCGGCACCAACGGAGGCAGTAGACTAGTAGCCAACCAAACAGCAAGTATGCATTCTATGCAAACAAAGGATTTGAGTGGTGGCCAACTCATCGCCAATGTCAAAGCCAATTAAAACAGCTGCTGTTCATCAGCGGCGGTCATCTCTGTTGGTAGGTCATCACCTGACGTCACCATGTTAAGCCCACCCAGAGATTGGTTCTGAGTCTGCCTATATCAGATAGACTGATGTGATTGGTGCCTGGAATAGCTAATAACCTCCAATAGACCTCTGCAGTAATATCACCAAAACGTAATTGAAACCCCACCGGTTCCATGCTGAAAAAGCCTATGGAATTTAACATTGTGTTTATGAATAACTGCTGCTTTCAAACTCTGTGGATGACAGAAGTCTGAGATGCAGACATTTTTGCCATTATACTTTTGTCATCTTTTCCCACTTGGCTTTTATCATAAACTGCTTAAGGGTGATCTTGGATTTTTGCTAACCAAGACCTAACACAGCATACTAACCTCTGATTAAGGGGTTCTCAAACTTTATTGGACCGGGAACCCCTCACGGAGCAGAAAAATTTCCAAGGACGCCTCATAATCGCAACACAAGTTTGACCGTACAGGCGTACATCCATTAGTTCAGTTAAATGCTAGATGCTATGCAATGCGCTGCAGACCCCTGGGGTTCCCTGGACCCCAGTTTTAGAACCTCTAAGTCACTAAGTCACATCTTTCAGTCAAGGTCACATGGAAAAGGTAATGTTTTACCATTTGTTCCATTCTATTCAACAATCATTATGTACCCCAAATACACACTTTTCACAAGTTGTGAAGTTATTTATTGTCATTACATCTATGCATGTTTTTTGATGCAACCTTAACCAAGAGAATGTGATGTGCAAAGCAGGTGCAGAGGCTAATAGCCTGCGTTAAGCCCTTAGCAGGCAAGAAAGATTACAGACACCTGGCAGGAAAAGATGACAAAAGCATGTAGGCAAAAATGTCTGAATGTCAGACTTCTCCATGACTTACAGAATTTGAAAGCAGTGATTATTTAAAAAAAAAAAAAAAAAAAAAAACTATGTTAATTCCACAGGCTTTTTCGACATGGAACCAGGGGTGGGCTTATGATACGTTTTGCTGATGTCACTGTGGAGGTCTGTGGCTCATGGTCAGGTTAACCTGCAGAGGCCAAATGTCAACAATCTTTCACTAGAATTGTGGACTGCATCTTAAACATGTCCTACATTTTAATAATGTGTTTCTTACTGTCACTGTGCTCAAATCTTAGGCAGCCATATCCACAAAACTGTGTACTGAGTACACTATTACTGGACAATAAAAATACAGAAAATATGATTCTGTATTATTATTTAGGTACTTGGCATTTGACCAACAGTAAATCAAGAATAGATACCCTCTAGTAAACAGTTAATAAATAATAATCTCTACTCATTTGATCCCGTGAGGGAAATTTGGTCTCTGCATTTAATTGTGAATTAGTGAAACACACACAGTAAACTACACACTAACCCAGAGCAGTTGGTTGCCTGCTATGGCAGTGTCCAGGGAGCAGTGAGGGCTGCCTTGCTCAAGGGTATTTCAGCCATGGTCCACTGTAATCAAGCCAGCAACCCTTTGGTTACAAGCCCAAAGCCCGAACCAGTAGGCCATGGCTACCCCTAAAACAACATAAATATTTTCAGCACAACAGGTAAACAGCACATACATAGATTTTCTAAAAACCTATAGCTTCCTGATGTGATTCAACATGTACTGAGACTGAGACTTCTTCCATACCATGGGCAAGGCATTCAATTGCATCAACACTGAACAATATGGGATGCAGCACCATGAATAGTTGCACATCGAAAAAAAAAATTTAACATTCATATTCACATTAAGCATAACAAGATTCCTGACAATGGCACTACCAGCTATACACCCTTTCAACAATCACAAAGGGGAAAAAGAAATATGCGCAACCTTTGAAAAGTGTATGATTTTACACATCAGGGTCACTAGGATATGATTTGGACTGACAAGAAAGACAGCCCTCATTGTGATTCAATATTTAGTCTAAAAAGCAGACTGGAAAAACAAAGACGATATTGTAAAACACAATATCAACCCTGTTAAATTGTGAATAGAAGTAGGCTGAGGAAGGTGCTTTTTTGAAGTAACATGAATTAGAGCACTGCGGAACTTGACAGAGCAGCTTTGAGTCACGTGGAATCAGTCAGGCACTTGTCACATGGTTTGTGTTTGTCGACTCTCCGAAGGGAGGGGTTGTTAAACTTTTGGCGGAGGAGGGCCAGTCAGTATGCTATAGAAGTTTACATTGTGGGCAAAAACTTGAAAAAGTAGAAGTTTGCCCAGTCAGCATTGATCCGCAATTATGGAAATCCCAGCCATAAACCTCAAGGTAATTTTAACGATTTCATTTACCAGAAAAAAAGGGCAAATTGTTTGTACCTCTGTAGTGGGAAGGCTACTTTGTCAGAAGTTGTCGATAGCTCTGAAGGTAACGTTATTATGGATGACAGATGCAGTGAGTGAGAGACTGGACCGAGGCTATTTCATAAAATCAGAATAGTTCACTTAGCTTGCCAGAGTAGCAGCAGCCTAGTTTGAGTTGTGTAACATCGTGTCGCATAATTTCTGGTTAACGTTTGAAGTGTGAAACTGCGCTGGTGTCAAAGTGAATATGGAATGCTTGTTATTTGTAGATTTATGCTTAAAAGTATGCATATCAGAAGAGTACGTGACTTACAGAAGTGTCCTATGTGACGCACGTTCCACAGTGAGGCGTAAAAATTTAGACGATTAGTAAACGTGATGATCATTACTTGCTTGCGTTGTTTATCCTTACAGGCCATCGTACTGGTTCACTGGTTGCTGACAGTCTGGTGAGTAAATCCGAAGGCTCCATGGGGCTTTTTTCCACACACCTGAGGAATTTCTCTGGTAGGCCTTGCCAGCACCGGCTGAAGATGCTGTTCAGGTCTACTAGTCCGGTGGATGGTTGCTTCCTAATTCATGAGCCTGAAGTGTCCTGAATTATTATTAGTTCAAAAGATCCAGTCACAATAGAGCGAAAATGTAATTTTGTCTAATATTTAATTGGTCTCATTTTGGTGCACAGGGGCTGCATGGCATGGCTCCCTCCATCCTATGCTTGGGGAAATTTTACAACGCTGGCTGTTGGTGTATGGGCGATTGCGCAGAGAGACTCCATTGATGCTGTACTAATGGTGGGTCACTTTCACATGGACTTACACAAGTTTTTTTTTTATCCAGAAATATTTAATTTGGCACAACTGAGAACTCATGGTCAGAAATGTATTAAATATAAAAGGAAAGGAAAATTAAAAGGAAATGAATTATTAGAGTTAGAATTAGTGATATACTGGTACCAAATTGAAGGTTGTTCCGTCCATCAGATATCTGAATCACTAAACACATCTGATTCTCTGCCATCCCCCATCCCTGCTCCCCACCCCACCCACCCATTTTTCTCAACAGTTCCTACTGGGGATGCTTGTAACCATTCTGACAGACATTATCCACTTTGGAATCTTTTACGAGGCTCTGGCGGAGAGGAGCAGGGACACATATCGCTTCAGCGTGGGCATGTCTATTCTCAGCCTGCTCCTCAAGCCGGTCTCCTGCTTTTTCGTCTACCAGATGTACCGGGAGAGGGGAGGCGACTATAACGTCAACTTTGGTAAGTGAGCACATAGGAGCTTGGCTGACTGGATACAGAGAGCTTCATAGATTTGGTGGACCAGAAGTTTTGGTCTCTAAAGAGGTTTGTGATGCATGTGCTCGGGGATTTCTTTGTAAACATCTCTTTCTGTGTATCTTCTTGGCGAACAAGATGTTCTCTTGAGTAAACTAATGGCTTGCCCTTCCTCTTTGTAATACTGGCAAAACTGTTGTGTTTGAAGCTCACTAGAGAGAAGAGTGGGGGCGGAGAGAACTAGAGGCTCAAGATAATTAAGTTAGCGGGACGGTTGGTCACAAGACGAATGCGCCTGATACACCCGGCTTCTCTAATGTAAAGCATGGGCCAGACAAGAGCTGCGCTCTGCTGGTAAATGAATTGATGTGCCTCCACCACAAATGCACTCTTAAACAAACTTGAGTGCCAGTTTGTCGGGGAGAGATGGAGTTGTAATTATAGAATCCATTAGCTGTCCATGGTCATAGTGAGAAGGCGTGCATGGCGTGTCTGATTATGCTGTTATGTGGAAAAAAATAGAGGAAATGCCGGAAATGTTGGAAACTGCGCTATGTGGTCAGTGAACCTTGTAGCTGCAGTATGACTCCATGTGAAGTCTGTTGACGTTAGGTTGCGTAGTGATGTATTTGTCTGATAATTGACAACACAGCAGGTTCAAACTAAATTTGCTGGCAGAAAATTGAGAGCAGGCTGATGATTACTTGCATGTGATTATAGCATGTTTTTTTCTTTTTCTTAATATTATGCATGTTGGTATCGGAGACTGTTCTTTGTTAACTTCCCACGGAGTCAACAATCCGTAGAGTGTTTTTATCACCACTGATGGGTGATGGGAGGTTATTGTGAGCAATGGACACTGGAGATGGAGAAATTGGAAAAGGGGGGGGGGAAGACATCAACCTCCAGGCCCCACCTGGGGATGAGTGAGAACATAATGGAGGCCCTGCTGGTGTTTGAGTGATGAAACATTGAGGGCATTGTGATGAATTTGCAGACTGTATTCCTGTGGTGAACTTCTCACCTCTGGAGCCATTCCCTTGTTCCATTTACTGAGGACTGGAGCTCTGGAGAGCAGAGCTATTGACTGCCATAAAGCAAGCTTAATGGATGTTGTGTTGACAAAATATGAAAATTTATAATAAATACTAGTGGGAGAGAAACTATGTGGGATTATAGCCCTGCAAATCTCTGAGATCTCACATTTGTGACGAATGTATCAGTGCCAAGTATGGTGTAGAACTTCCATCTGAGACTGTAATTGGCTAGCTGTTACAAAATCACTGGATTTAGCAACTGTGGGTATTTCTGTCAGGCATTACTCAAGTCCCGCCCCCCTCCCCCTGCATTTTCTCTTCTGTCATGAGGTAGTCGTGTATGTGTGTGTGCGTGTGTGTGTGTTTGTGCGTGCCTATCTGTGTGTGTGTGTGTGTGTGTGTGTGTGTGTATGTAAGAGCACAGTGAAGGCTGCCATGCATCAACCTGTTGTGTGTTTAATCGTGCTGGGATGATGGAGAGGCTAAGTGTAAAATGGGTCACCCTTACCAAATTCTCCAATGTCCTTGTCATTATGGTTTCCAATGTGTTTAGGCCTAAGTCTCCATTTATTTTTGTGGACAGTCAGAAACAAGCCTTTGGTTACATTAGGAATTGCAAGGAAGTAACAGTGTATTCTAAATCAAGAAGACTATTTTTTTTTTTTTTTATATTTATATATCTATTTATATATAGTGTGTGTGCGTGTGTGTGGAGGCATTTTTGGTCATTTTAGTGCCTTCTTTTCCTCTACTGTACTCCCATCCTCACTGTTTTTTTGTCATTGTACTTCACTGTCCTCACTGTTCTGTGCTTATATGACTTGTTTTTCTGTGTCTTCCTGCCCCATGCTTGTCCCCTCACTGCTGTCACCTCTGTTCCTGTCCTCTTCATCCATGTCCTCATCATCCTCATCAGATCTGGAGACCTCCGTGGACAGTCACTGCACCACAGACAGTGCAGACAGCAATTTTCGCCGCTATTAAATGCCATTCACTCTCCCTTTCAAAGCCGCCCCCCCAACCCCCCAAACCCACCCCAACTCCGCTTTCTCTTTTTTCTCATTTTGGTCTTCTGTTCCCTTTCCCCTCACCTCTCTCTCTGTCTCTTGTTTCATTGTCTTTGTGGAGATGCTGTGACAGAGGGATGCAATTATGGCTGTGGGTATCCTCTTGTCCCCCTCTGGCTGTCTGCTGTCGGATGTTACATGTCAGTCACCATGCCTGTAGGCCTGCTTCAATCTAGATCTCTACATGTCTATGCATGTCACAATCATCAAGCGACTCTTGTCTGTAATTTCTCACAAATGTCAAAATGTAGATGGTAGCTGGTGTTTTGTGTGTTACACTGAGGTTGTGTTTTATTTATTCAAAGTTGCCAAAGGATGAAACAATTGTGCATACATTTTGACAGCGTCCAAACGATAAGAGGACTTGAAATCTAATTTGATTATCCTGTTGTTGTTGTTGCATTCCAACAAGTCTAAACTTAACAGCTAAAATGGAGGAGAAGATTTATTTATAACGTTATACTTTCAAGTGTAGAGGAAACAAGAGAAGCTTGTGGGACAGGGAAATGTGCTTAGTCATCTTCAATTATGTCACATGCATGATTAGTTCTAACACTCAGAAACAGACAGTTTACCTTTTAACAAAAACAGTTATGCCTAGTATGCATTTAACATAGACATTCCTCTAGTAACGCATGAAAACAAGAAATCTTTGTATTTTCTGAGGAAAGAGGCATAGAAAACTATGCAGGGTGTTGGCTGTATTTGTCTTTGTGCATTAGTTCATTCATATAATTTAGGTCTCTGTTATTGTCTTAAGCTGTTCTGTGTGTGTGTAATGTCATTTTTGTCTGTGTTTACCCAGTAGTAATTTATTCACAAACAGGTTTTATAAGTAATATTTTTAAATAAAATGTGACCAAGAATGCAATGCAATTGGCAATGCAGTTTTCTTCTGTCGTTACCATGACTGCATTTTCTCTTTCTCTTTCACATTTGCAATGAACAGTTGACACTTCCTGAAATAATTTGCACAGTATATTATGTAGTAAAGGTCAGTATGCCTTAAAAGAAAGTGTGTAATCCATTCAGCTTACATCTTCTCAGAGACAAAGAGTATCATCACCTGCAGAAGAACCTGGGTGAATAATTTGTATTCAGACATTCCCCCTGAAACAATATATGTCCAATCTGAGGATTTCTAGTTGGATCTTAGCGACACCTCCTCAGGCTGTCAAAATAAGATTACAGCTAAATATTGCAGAGGGAAGAGGTGTGTAAATCCTGTTTGGTGGCAGATATCCCATGGTGGCCCAAGGGGACCAGGACATAGTGAAGTCAAGGGGAGAATATTGTAAGTAACTGAAAATGGCCACAGAGAAATCATGTCTCCCTCTAACACTGTGTCGAGTGGTTGATTTGAGAGCTGAAGACTGCAGTTTGCTTCCACTCCATTCTTATCAGCTGGCTCGTCCTGTATACAGATCATATACTGTGATGGATCTGAGTTGGGATTGAACCGGGGGGGTGGGGGGCTGACTGACAGACGGAGGGGGGGTTGGAGTGTTGATGTCATTAAAGAGACTAACTTCCCTCCCATGTTCCCAAAGCTGTTGGTGAAACATCACATGTTCTATCAAACTTGTGTTTACGCACCTATGCACAGAGTTGTATGCACAGACCACACACTCACAAAAAGACTTCTCTGCCCCTCTTCTCTGTCCCTCTCCCCCTCTTCTCTGCCCCTCTTTTTTGTGTCCTGAACCATAGAATTCTGCCTGTAAAGTCATACATTTTTCTATGGCGGAGGTTAGATCTGACATTGTTGTATACCCAAAAAGAGTTGCCGTGCACAAATCACTTCAAAGGTTTCTCTCCCTTTTTTTGCCTTCCCCTTGCACCACATGATGAACTCATATAAAGGCAATGGAGCTCCCTGTGTCCTAGGGCTTTTGTTAGCTGTAGTCTTTTCACACAAATGGATTCCCTCTCTGCCCCTATGGTCATCCCACAGTGCTGTAGAACCGTTGACATTGTTGTAAATTTGTGCATGCTTGTGTGTGCAAAAATATCCAAACATCCAACTTCAGTGGAGTTTAAAGTTTTGTTGAATAAGCACTAACGAGGCCACACCTACAATTTTTGGCACTTACCATGGCATGTGTACCACTAGATCTGTATTCAGGTGGTGTTTGTGTTGATTTTGAAGTGAATTAAACTACTCACTCACTCACTCACTCCCTCTGTAAACTATACTACATTATCTCTCATCCACTCCACCTACTCATCCAGTCACCCTTCACTAACTCAGTGACCTCACCCTCCACATTTTTATTTATTTGTTTGTTTGTTTATTGATTGATTTATTTGCTGCATGATGCACCCCACTTGTGGAGGGGTTGTTTCCAAATGTCAATTTGCATGATTATGATGAGGCAATTTATGGAAATGCTTCCCTCACACAAATCTTGTTTTCAATCACTCAGGGTTCCCCACAGTAACACGCAACCGGGATGCCTACCAGTCCATCGACCAGCAAGACCAGTCATCCAGTGGTCCAGCTAACCCCTTCAACCAGGCAGAAGGCAGCAAGCCAGCACGGTCCTACTGATACTGTGTCAAGGCTAGTGAGCCAAACTTAGAACCGTGATACCTTTTTTTTTGATGAGCGACTTGTGAATTACAAATGATGATGCATGTGATATGTGGGTCAAGCGTTACTATAAGCACTTAAAGGAAAGTGTTTTGTTACAGTTATAGTCAGCGCACGTAGCTTTAGTGCATTCAAACACCATGAAGTATACAGATAAAATGTGATTCTGTGTCAGTGTGTAGATCAAACACTGGATTTTTGTAGGGTCAGACAAACATTTGCCTGCACCGTAAGATATATGGCACCATAGCTTTATGGCAATAAGGCTTTGTACCATTACATACACTTTCTATGTATCTCTCTTGGCATATAAAGTAATAAGAATTACTCTGGTACATCATAGGTCTGAAATTTGCTGTTGGCCTTTATTTGTTGGGGCCAATAACATAAAAACCTAAAATATAAGACATTCTACAAATCAAGTAGCATTTTTAATTGCGAAATCTAGTCACATTCAAAGAGCTTTTTTTCTCTCTTCAGCAAGATACATTTACTTTTATAGTGGTCATTAATTTATAATGTCCATGGCAGGGGTGTGGCCATCATGAAAGAAATTGCCTGCCTCTTAATGTCCATCATTAGATGCGTTAGTCGGTTCAGTATTTTCTGCTCCCTGGACAACTCTTTGCAACCAAGTAGTCTGAAACAGCAAAGGCTTTTCAGACTGGACAAAAATGACATTATTTGATGTGTGGTCAGCGTTATGTGTCAGGACATTGTAGCCACTGCCAGCCCATCTTTACCAGTGCCCTGGGAATGTTCTGTTACATTTTAAACCATGGTTTTGTTCTAATATCTTATTGAACATGTAAAAAGTGAATGATATAAGCATCAAAATATATTAGGACCTGAGTTTACAATTTTACCTGAATCATGCTGTTGTGTGTGTGTGTGTGTGTGTATGTAGCAGGTCACAGTGTGTGACTGAACAGTATGTATCAGAATCATACATATATATATCAGAATCATACCAGCAGCTTCTATATGCTGTATCAGTGTGTCACATTTCTTCTACATTTCTTTTAATGGACTGTTACTTCTGTCACAGCTGTTCTCGAGTCCTCTCATTCCATACGTAAGCCTCATTAGCATTTTAGTGATACATGGTTCTTTCCATCTCCAATGTTGCCGCTTTCAAAATTAGACCTCCCTGCTGTTGTGTCTGTTTGTTTTTCATGCCACATAACACGTTTCCATAGGAACCATGTTAAGAGGATAAGCATATTTGTTCTCTTCACATCAGTATTTGTTTTCTTTCTATGCATTCTTTGGGCTTCTATGTCTGTGGCCCCCATTTTCTCAAGTGTTGTTTTCTGTTCTTGCAATATGTTGCAGTGTAATTTCTGAGAAAGGTCTTGTTTGTTTGTATGTATGTTTTGTGAAAGTTAAACTGAACAAGCTTTATTGGGTCTCGGACAAAACATGTCTGAATTTAGACATGATGTTTACAGCCTCTTCACCAGCAGTGATGAATCAGGTGCAAGTCAACATGAACAACATGACACAGCACACGAATTACAGCCTCTTCCTCCTTAAAGACCTGTGAGATTGCCAAATGCCAGTGCTGCCAGCCCTTGTTGATTGATTGTGTAAGCTTGTGAGGAAGCTACTCACCAACATACACCAAGCCTTATGTCATATGCTAATGCTGATTTTTTACATTTGGTATCTTTTTTTTCCTGTAGTCATTCCTGAAGTGATCAGACATTTTTATATTTGTTGTGCTGTCTTGAATTGGGTGAATTGTGTGCGGCACTTCACAACCACTTGTATGCCAGGATGAAGCACTTGAAGCTTTATTATTAGCAATATGCAGGGTAGTTTTCTATGTCAATTCAATCCTAGCTTTTCTTTTTACTCCTGAAACTGAGTGATGTAAAAACACCAAGAGTCTGTAGTGCTGTCAAATTGTAAAGGCTTGATTGCTTTTTCCCCCCATCGTGTGCCATTCACAAGCAGACGCCAGTCATTCTTAATAAACAGACTGATGACATGCCATTTGTGTTGTATTTGTCTCTATGATTTCTCTAAGCACTCAGTCCTCTGAAATGACTTGACAGTTGAGGCACAGTTTCCCAATGTACACACAGGGCGATGTGATTTTCTTCTGAGGCCTCGGGCTCTGGTCTTACTGTGGTGCTATGGCTGAGGAGAGACTTCAGGACAATGACTGTATTGTACTGGGGTGAACAGATGAGTGAACGAACACCTCATGCTTGTCAAACTTAAATCTTTCTTAATGTAGAGTTGGCGAGACAGGAGAGCATATTCCATGAGAGGATAAGCTATAAATGCTTTAATAACTATTTGTCTGTTTACATGTTGTATGACACCTCCAATGGATAATATATAACATGTGTTCCAAGTCTGGAAACCATTGCTGTAACTGAATTTAACAGTGTTTCATCCTGGTGTTACTAGCCTGTGCATCCAGATGGACCTTTAGACTATTGGGTGCACTTCGGCATTAAGCTCCGTCCTTGCTCTCACCAGGCCTTCTTACCATTTGAATGATGATGGTGTTCTGCTATACCACAAAGAAGACCCTCAAACAAGCTGAAGCTCAAAAAGTCATTACTGGGTAGGCTACAGCTTCCCACATGCACAGGAATATTCTGGAAGATTCTGATTCTATGACGAGCCAAACAGTTCTGTCAGTGTTGTACCAGAGAGGGTAAAAGCAGAGCTTGCAATAATCTTTGGTTTTACCCTCTCCGTCTTTATTTAGCCATCCTCTCGCTTTCCTCCTTCGAGAGAACGTCGAGGAGAGGTCTTAATTACCGAGTAACCAATCTGTTAATGGCTCGTTCCCGCAGAGGCCTTAACGAGCAAGAGATCCGGGAGGGAGGAGGTGCATGAGGCTGGCAGCGGAACGAGCTGTTGATTAATTCGCGGCTGCGGGGCTCCCTCTCTGTCACAACAGGCTGACAGGTTTTCAGGAGGGCACCTGTGACTTTCCGCATGTCAAGGACATCAGCGCTGCCTTTGTTTCCCCGCGTAAAAACAGCTACTCAATTTGTCAGAGTTCTCGCTGCATCAAATCAATGTCCTAACAGACTAACTGCCAACATTTTTTTTGTTGCATGGGGCTGGCCCAAATTGCATCACTAAAATTATAACCTCTGATACCCGTTGCGACATTACAGTGATTAAGTAATTTTGTCAGGCTTCACAGAGACAAAGTGACATTGTATTTGATCTGCTGAGTCTGATAATGCTCCATTATGCTAACTTGTTAGAGTGAGTACTGTACAGTAGGCTACATACAAGGGACGACTTCCTAAATCCCCACGGAGGGCCTGCTCAAATTGAGTAGAGTTGATTTTTGAACACTAAAAAGAGAGGGAGAGATTCTGAATCACAGATTAGATCCAGATAACAAGTTGGAGACTGTGGTGATGATTATACAAAGTTTATTTTTTAAAGATAAATGAATATCAATATGGCTAAATATGAACTAGTTCTCAATTGAAATGGTGAGCTATAAATGTAAAGTCATATTTTTCTTCCTCTATTTTTTCCCTTTTAACTAGTTCATGAAATGTGACATTGACATTGCACACATAGAGAACACGTAACTAGAAAAAAGTAAGTTGACTCCTGTCATTGATTACACTCCTTAAATCTCATCTTTAAAATTGCTTATTAGGCCTACCCTACAATCTTTTATCTGTACTTCTATCTAACTGTAATCCACCCAGTTGCCCCCATAAAAAACAAACAAACAAAAAATTATAAACATGATTGGTTGAAATGAACATGACTGGTTTGTGATGTCATACATCCAGTCTGATTATGCGTCTTTCAGACCTTGCTACTAACCAAGGTTTTATGTTTTTAAACAGTGAAATTACACATGACTATTCTATTCCACCATGCTATCTGCTCATTGTTCATTCATTCAGTCATTATACAGTCACCCCATACAATTTAATCCCCTTTGGGCCCTGTAGACGTTATTGCTAATTTATGATGCTAACCTCAGGCCAATGTTGTGCATAAATCAGCAATAAAACTCTGATTCATTATGATCCTGAGGCCACAGAGAAGCACACCACAGCGAAGCAGCTTTCTGTTAAACCACATTACACATGGTAATGGTAACATTGGTAACCTGAATGAGTGTTCAAGTGAGTTATCAGAGTGAAACTGCAAAGTAAACTTATTTGCTTCCATTTGGCTTGAAGACAACTGTATCACTACTTAGGCTTTGGTTCAGATCATTTATCAGTTGACCTCAATCTTCATTTATAACTTGTCCCATGAGTTTGGTTGATAATAACTAAAAAAGATGACAACATTGTGTCTGGACTTGGTCCTTTGAGGGAGGTAAGATGCGCTCAACCTTTTCTGTTGTGTCTCTCAGAAGTCAGCTGAAAGCAAGTGCATCAGTGAAGATGAATTCATGAGTCACTGTGTGCTGTGCATCAGTTGCTAAAATCAGAGTAATAGCCAGACCCATATCACTGGTCTCTGCACTGTCATCATGAAACTCAATGGTGCAATCTGTGTGGCTGCATGAGTCAAAATGTACTGTGCTAGAAACTGAATAATTGCAGCAACACTCATATTCTACTTGATAAATAAAAAGAAGCTAAATCTGTTCCATGGCAAACAATCCATTTGGATTCCTTGAAGAACCCTTAGAGAGCATACCTGCCTGTGCTATGATGGATATGGCCTCCTTTGGGGATTCGTTTTCACTCTTTGACCTTTTTAATGTGACTGCTGAGACTGTTGCCAAATGCAATCAGTGTGATTCATGTCCCAATTACTGACAAGCACCCACACCAGAGGCTTGTCTGTGGCAGACATCCTCAAGCTGTAACGGTAATGATGTGCTGTTACACTGGCCCAGTTGATCTGTTAACAGGTTTGATCTGACTTGAGTTAGGCAAGCTGATGTGAGAGCAGTGACCATTTGATGAATAAGTCTCCTAGATGGACTTTTTATTCTGGTCACAGTCAAGGCTCACAAGAGACACAAGAGCAAATATCGAGACACAACACCTTTGGTCAGTACAACACATGTTCCCTTTTCTGTGTTTTATGGAGTTTTGTGTGGGCCTCCTAACTGTGTGATGAGAAATGGACTGAAGTAGGAGTAGGAAGGGAAGGTAAGAGATGAAAAGGAGTGAAAAGAAGGAAGGACGGAGAGAGGGAGACAGAAGGAAAGAGAACGAGAGGAGCGAGGGGATCCAGTGGGTCTGTGAAATGGGATGATGTATGACCACTTGGATAGACCGGCTGGAGAGAATAACAGTATGAGAGAGAGAGTGAGTGAGAGCACACATTCATTTTTCTCTGCACTCCCCCATGTTCTACCACACATGTATTTTTAATGAGCTGCAGCCCCTCAGCTTGCCTTTCTTCATAGAGTAGGCCCTGCTCTTGAGGGTCAAGATGACCCCATTATTTTCCTCACAGTGTTATCGCCTCGTGCTGGGAGGCCTGGCCAGTACTCCACCACCCGTCCACTAGAAAAGATGCAGGGGGTGGCAGGGGTGCACTGAACCTCTCTGTGCGGAGTTGGGTTGACCTTCTGCTCCCATTTGCACTCTTAAGTCGTTCCGCCTCGACACAAGGTCTCCAGGAAGTAATTGGGGTACTACTTGGGCAAGACAAATTAGCTCCTCGTTGTTAAGAGAGTTGAGCTTGTTTCCTCAAGGATTGATGAGCACAAGAATCAAGTCTCGCTCTGCTGCCTACGAATGCTACGCAAGGCGATAACAAGGATTTCTTGCTCAGTGTGTGTGTGTGTATTTCAGTGGAACATTACGCAAGCGAAACCGCAGCAATAAAGGACAGGGCAAACAAGCGTGAAGGGAGGTATAGAGGAGAGGGACTGAAGGAGAAAAAGGAGAGACTTACTGATCACTCCCTGTGGAGATCTCTGCAGCAATGCTGACACAAACTAATGTGCTGCTGGTGGTTAGAAGACAGCGAGGAATACATTACCTGGCCCCAGCGTGTCTGGGGAGTCGGCATCAAGGGTGTGTGTGGGTGTGGAGGAGGGTGGCTGGCTACTTCCATATATACACACACACCTTACATATGTATGATTTATGAGCTGATTGGTTATTGACCCGGTTGCAGTGCAAGGCAAGCTCATTGGCAGACCATCAAGGCTTGCACTCATTAAGATGACTTATGTAATTACCTCTGAGGTCATTTATTATTCAAGTGTCTATTTATGCAATTACAGGATCTGATATTTAATATGATATAGAATAGCATTTCTTTGTGCATTAATAATTGTATTTCTTTGTGCATTAATAACATAAGTAGAAAAATAATGATATTATATACAAAATAAATAATCATTTCATATCATAAGCTCAGTTAAAACATTAAATGAAAATATCTCTTACATTCAGTTTGCATAGCTTTACTGTGAACTACTGTGGTTTGCTGGCTTGGGATCTGTATGCCTACATGATCAATTCTTATACATTCTAAATATAACAACGGTTTCATGAACAGCCACATATGTTATACTGTATACTTATGTGTTCTTTTATTATCTCCCATTTGCCTGAAAAAAATATATTAAATATTTTCACAATATTACAATATTCACTACAGTCACCAGATCAGGCAATATGCAAATATAGTACATTTAAAATCTTTCAGTCTTACTGTAGACCGTATTAGATGACAGAAAGTGTTTTCATGACACATTCCCACAGCCTCTTTAAGAGTCAATAAGTTGGGAATCACACAAGCACAGCAAAGTCTCTGTTCAAAATTTCCATAGGGGTCCATAGGGGGCAAGACCTCATCATTCAACTCAGTCTTTTTTTTTCCATCAACATTGGATCTCTACTCCAAAGAGGCAACCTCTTCATCACTACCACACATGACTTATTCATGAAATCGATCATAAACACAATTAATGCCGATCATTTTTCACAACCTCAACTAATGATAGTTTTTTTTACCTCTAGTTACAAGTTTCAGAGTCCCCACGGAATAGTAAGCTCCACTATTGCAGCCCATGCTATGATGGGTATGAAGTCAGGACTGAATGGATTTCAAGCTAGAGGGCCATGGAGGTGGAATCACCGGGCCATTGAGGTTCAGAGAGGAAGTTGATACAACTAGAGAGAGCCCCTGAGTTTACCCCGTGTGGCTCTAAAGTTGAATCTCTTTGTGAATGGCTGCCTCCTGACTTCTCTGCTTGCCTTGCCAGTTGTAGTCATTAGTTTTAAGCTTCTCAGCAGGCAGTATTCGAGGGTGTGTTTCCGCTTTTGGGTCCCATTTGTAGTCACTCAATTGAATTTCATTGTTACTGTTGAAATGCAAAACAAGATAGTAAGGTAGTGTAATATTGTATGAAGCAATAAAGTTTAAGTGGTGTGCAGAATCATTGCTAAGTGCAATGTGTCTGACCAGCACTGTCTGTTCGGCAAAGTGTAATGGGAAAACACACCTGTGCTTTGACTCAGGGGATGTGCTGTCCTTGTATATCTTCAGCACTGTGTCGGTCAGATCGTCCTCAAGATCTTCAGGTTCCTGGTACCTATGAAGCAAAATGCAGCAGTCAGTGTCAGTGTTGGGAGGCTTAGCTATTTCCGTCTGTGCTAATCCCCCACTGGAGGACATCAATACCCAAGTTAAGGTCAAACAGTATCCAACAAGAGGCAAGCCTCTTTTAAAACTTTGAGGATCTCTGTTTATGAAATTCCACATTCAAGAAATGATCTTTGTGTAATTGTCTATAACTGTCTTCCCTTTTTCCATGTATAAATACTGGGGATTTTATTTCACAGATAATGTTACAGAGAAACCTAAAAACTGAAGTGTTTGAAATATCATAAGACATTATAATATTATAATGTTATAATATAAGCCTTTACAACTTGAAGTGTCACAAAACATCATAAAGCTTTTTGGCCTTTTCTGTGAGGGAAACATAACACTTATTGTCTGTATTACATAACACTTTACTTATTGTCTGTATTGGTGACACTGATTTTTATGAGTAGTTATGTGATCAGCTCACTTTACTTAGAGTATGCAAGTGTTTGTTGCTCTTCATTATTTGATATGAGCTGAAGATATGATATGAACTGAAGCTTTAAATTGCTTATAACATTATAATGCCCTAAGTACAGTCATGAGAATGTACAAACAGTTATGAACACTAATTACATTAGTTATAAGGCTTTATGAATGCATTATAGCCCTTTATAAATGTGTTTATAATGCTCGGTTCACAGAAAGTGTTACTGCAATGGTAATTTCTTAATAACATAATATTTTATTGTGAATTATATGCTACCATGAATCTTCTCCAGTCTATCTGCAAGATCAAAATGAATACGTGAGATGGCTGCCATTGGACAGCTCTTAGAACGTGACAAATGTTGGGATTCATTCTCATTGTACCTTGGCTCCAATCGTTCCTTAACCTTCGCTATAGACAAAATGTATGGCCCGATCTGACGTGCGATGGTGGTCAGGTAACAGTTCTCCTGTTTCAGCTGCAGCAGGTCGTGGAGCTGGGCTGGAATATAAATATCACAATCATCACTTGAGCACATGCCGGCAATGAATACCAACACCAGAACAACTGCATGCTCACGTGCGGAAGTGTGACTGCTGTCAGCAGTCACCTTTTTCAGATGCAAGCATGGCTCAAGGTGTGTTATACCTTCGTAAATCTCCTGTTCGTTCGTGACTCGCTGAAAGGTCTCTTCCCAAATCTACAGAAGAGAAAGCGTACCATCAACCACACATGCCACACTAGATGTGATGGACTTTTGTGAGACCTCATAACAACATGACATTTCTCCAGTTTCATTTGAAACATCCTTTATCTACACACAACCTCGTTTTAAGTACTTAGATACCACACAAAGAAGAAATGCCAAGGTTTCAGGAATGTTCACGCTACAGAATTCAAGAGTGCTTAGACCGACTTAAGCTCAGGAATGCAGGCTAGGAGAGACTTTCACTTGAACATACTTCTGAATTGCATTTATTTGGTTACACTAAGTTAGAAAATGTCAGCTTAATAAACTGGCAAGGTGCACAGTGCAATGATAAACAACCACATTTTTGGGGAAGTGAAAGCTGGCATCTGTATGCATGGTCTGCTGATGGGGCTTTTCTTAGCTGTTGAAGGAATAACTTTTTATTTTCAGTGTACCTCTTCAAACAGGGCTCTCATAGTCTGCACGGATGAGTACTGGGAGGTGATCTGGCCGTCTATATGCAGAGACCTCTCCAGGACCTCCTCGATGCTGTCTGTGTTGATGAGGGAGTGGTGCTTGGTCAAGTCCCTGTGCATGGCCTGAACCTGGTCCTTCAGTTTCTGGATCTCTGTCTGGAGAGTCTGGAGTACCACGTGTATAGATATGTCCATACACGGTACGCAGGCACACACACACACACACAATAAATTAGTGGTCTTCATAATAGCATCACTCACACCATGCCCATGGAAAATACAAACAACCATCATCTAAGGCTCTAAATATCTGAATCAAATTCTTCAAGGTTGTGGAACTTAAGTGTAAAACCTAACTGTGCCTCCTATGGTGTTGTACACAAATCACTGATTCTTGAGAATTTGACTAAAACGCGTTTTAATTTTGAAAGAAAAAAGTTAGTTGAAATACAAAATATGAAAGTATATCATCATAGACCAACGTCTCAGCTATTCAGCAATGTTCCGGTGCCAACTCCCCATTTTGTATTTATTTCATAAAATAGGTGTTTTTCCAGTTCTTACTTTGTTTTTGTCAACACCGTCAGACACAATTAAAAGTAAATGAAATTGTATTTATTAGGTTTAATATGTATTTGGAATTTTTAAATCATTATCTGGCATCCTTAGTATACATATATGCTGTTAAATGGTGGATATTCACTTTTGTTCATTTTTATTATATTGTTTCCTGTGTACTCCTTTAAAAGATCTACAATCATACAATGTTTAAGCCTACACAGAACAAGTATTGTTTTTTATTTAACAAATATGCTTTTTGTATTAAAAGATACTATTACTTTAATAACTCAACAGCACTGAAGATACATATTGTAAGCATATTCATTTATAACTAATAAAATACCCTCTGACGGTGGTGACTTCAGAACTGACGGTGGTGACACTAATCTGACGGTGGTGACAGTAGAAATCATTACAACATATATTTCCAAAAAATATGCCTCTTACGTCAATGGCATCTTGCATAACAACTTTGTTTAACTCTTTGGTCATCACACAAACATCAACTTAAACAGTGTAATGCTCTCTACTCATAAAATAACACTTAATAAATTGAAAGAACAGATACAGAACAATTGTGATCACGCTTACCATTTTCCATAAACTAAAATAAAAAAACACTCTGTGTAAAAACTATAAAACAAATCTGCTAGAAAAATTTGTGACATCAAACTTTTTAAAGTAAAAAGTGCAACACTGCTGATTTACAGAGTTACCACTTTATTGGCTGGTGTACTGATGTATTGAGTAATGATTCCATAAAATATGGAGAACGTCATTTATAGAGGCTTAGAATAAGGAAACCCCAGTTAAAACTAATAACTGAATTATTCTGATGTAAAAAGCATCCATCAGCAACTGAAATGGTGACTCTGTAAAGCAGCAGTGTTGCACTTTTTCTGTATTTCTAGAAACAACTTGGTAAAGCTTTATTTAAAAGGGTTGCATAAGACTGACATGACATTGTCATAACTATGACATGACACTTGTCATGAACATTAACAAATGCCAATGACTGCTGTCATTAATTGTCATGCGGTAAATGTTTTTTTTTTACTGTCAACCTGACATTGTTTGGGGTGTCTTTGTTATGAAAACTTGACGTTTACCAAGACCATGTAGTCAGTAAATACCTTTGTCATGACAACTTCACATTAACCAAGACCACATAGCTGGGAAGTATCTTTGTCATGACAACTTGACATTGATCAGCATAACCTGCAGGTGACTTTCGACTCAGCATGTCTCCACCCCAATCCCAGGTGCTCACAGGTCCAAGCCTGGGCTAGTGCAAGGCTGAAGTGAAAGTCGCCTGCAGCTCATGCTGGTTAATGTCAAGTTGCCATGGCAAAGATACTTCCCAGCTATGTGATCTTGGTTAATGTCAAGTTGTCATGACAAAGACATGGACAGCCCATGTCATCTTGGTAAAAACATAACTTCCTAAAATACATAAAGGCAAAGTTTAGTGTAATGACTATGAAATTGGAGGGAATTACAGTGAATGTTAGATTTGCTTAAATGTTGCTTTGCATCTTCATTTTTAGTTTAGTCATTGCAAATGCATAGCCTACAAGCGATATTGGTAACAACAGTGAATTGCAAGAGGGGAAAGGCAAACTTATATAGAGGACATAACATCTATACAAATATGAGAGGTTAATGAAACATTATAGGACACAGTAGTATTTATTGTGATCAATAATTATAGTCTTTAGAGATTTTTGTCCCCACTGTATGTCACCACTGTCAGACACAAAACCTGATGGTGGTGACAAAAACCTACTCTTTACCATAATATGCATGAGTGGTTCACATTAGCCATCTTGTTTTCCTTCTGTTGTTAGGTACCTCACACCTCTTCTTAAAAGGTATATATTTATGTTATTATCTAAACTAATATTTTTCAAACAAAAGAGACGGTGTTGACACGTTATGTTTGCGACAGTAGCCGTGTTCAAAAATAGTGACAAATTTAAGAGAAAATAGTAGACTTACAGGAGCTTGGGTGATGGTGCAGCATGCAGTGGAGCTGAAGGTTCCAAAAGGGGGCCCTTAGGAATTTAGTTGACCTTGTACCTGCCTGATTTTACCTACTTTTTAAAAATATCTGACGGTGATGACGAATATGTGGGACACATTTTGAGTAACCAGAAAATAATAGTAAATGTTGTTTAAAACTCACTGTTTGTAGTTTTTTATATATACTTCAATGTATTCTTTCATGTGGTGAAAATATTATTTAATTCCATTATTATTTTTTGTTTTTCTTTTTTGTTTTTTGCTAATCTTTTGTTTTTCAAGTTCAAATGATTATCTCCTCGCTGAGGACAGCTGGTTTTATAGGCAGTGGGCAAGCATACAGTGATGAAATATGTTAAAATTAGAAATAAACCTTTACAACAAACTTGTGCAAAAGAGCCCTTGATTATAACCTGGATTCTTTTTATTCATAAAAATGTTTTCAACAGAATGAGCACTTTTCTGAGTGGGACATGTTTTTGCCAAAGTTTCAAGAATCAGTGATATACGACATCAATCTAGTGCTTTTTGTAGAGAAAAATACAAACTCTAAGGCAGGTTTAGAATGAGAAAATATTTGCTATTTGTTATGGTAGAGTAATAGCATTAAGGTACACTACATATACTTTCAACCACAGGGACTTGCAGCACAATAATAAAGCATTCATATGTCTAGCGGCGGCAACAACACTAATAGCAAGAGTGATCTGACATCAGGTATTCCTGCTCTTACCCTGTAGCTGTTCTCATAGTTGCGGCAGTGCTCAGTGAATGGTGTGTCGCCTCCCTCGGCCAGAAGCACCTTGGTGCTAATATAGCGGTGTGAGGTGGGCCGGCGCCCCCCAGAGGAGCCCAGAGGCATGTCACTGATGGACGGGGAGCCGCAGGACATGGACATGGGGGACTGGAGCCTGAGGGAACAATAACACACCCATGAGAGCAACATTATTACCAGTACAGAATTTGAATGAAGGGCCTGAGTAAACAACAGTTGTGTCTATGCATTAACTGGTTGAATGAAATTATTAGATTAGACAGCCTTTTTATTGATTATTATACTACCATAGTTCAATAGGATGGCTTTGCAGACTAAGAAAAATGAGGTAACACTGAGTTAGGGTTATGAAACGGTATTGGTATTATGGTATTGTACTAGATATGTTTTTATTGACAGGGACTGGCAATATAATAGTAAGGCATTGAACAGATGCTCCTCTTAGAACAGCAAAACACTTTCAAATAAATCACGATAACTATTAATTATTATCAATAAATAATGCATATGTGTCTGTATACTTTACTAATACAAACGCATTAGGATCATTATATGTGTCCTGACCCATGGACCCATGGTAGAACCATACTTTTTACTCTTTTCTCTACTCAATGCAGAAATGCACTGATGAAGATAAAGGCTACTTTATCCACACACACGTATTTCCTCCCCTCTGTTCACCTCTCCTCTCTGTCAGTGTTTTACTGCAGTTAAAGAGCAAACAACAGGCCTCGGCATGGCAGCACTTCATCAATCACCGCTAAGTATTCATGGAACTGCCGTTCCGCTGGCCATGTTTACAACCAGCAATGCCAGGCAGCAGTCTAGGAATGCATGACGGAAAAATAACTTGTGCCTCGACAAGTGGAATCCCTTTATTGAGCAATTAATGATCTACTTAGGCCCATGTGAATTGGAACTGTGAAAGTCACATTCAGTATATGCAGTTAGAGTCAGTGAAGCAGTGCCTGCATCATTTTATTGCATGCAAAGTGGCTGGTACAGCTGTCTGACTGCAGAATGAAATGTGCCATGTAGCCGTAAATTTAAACAACAGTGTGCTGATGTTAAGGTGATTTTTTGTGACGATCAATACCAGAACAATATGACGTACTGATCCCAACTAAAAATATTAAACCCTACTCTTCAGAAACAGCCTCTGGTGCCATCCAAATCAACATCAAAATCACCATCAAAATCTTTTTTAAAAACTGACGTCTATTGAGAGTTTTATGCTACGTTGTCTTTTTACTGCAATCTCTAACATGTATTGTGTACTAAGTGTATTATTATAACAATCTACATTGGTGTAATTTCACATTCTTTCCCCAGATCATGAACTTCAATACACATTTACTCGGTGGCCGTGACTGGTACATGAGATGTTTTGTCTCATGTACTGCATGTTTGTGAGGCAAACTCATAGATTTGTGTTAATTAGCTCCAGATTAATTTCATGTGCTTCTTAAAATGCAATCTAAAAACAGATGAGATTCACCTGTGATATAAACTAATCATGTTCGGCTCAGAGTAAAAGTACACCTAAGGGAGTTGGAGCGGCATCATATATTTATACTCAATGACATTTTTCTCAGCTCTTTCAAAAAAAGAAGTTTGGAATGTTTTCTTACCCACTCAAAATAGGATTGTGAAAGTTATAGTTGTTAAAGTTATAGCAGCTATAAAACCAGCAAGTAAAATGGTCATATTTCTGAATGATTCCCTTCACCACTGAGTCAATATGAAAGTAAACAATTCCATATAAATCACATTTTCACTTTGAATGATCCTAAATACACTGAGTAATAGAGCATAACAACAGACAGTCTTTGAATGCATTAATTTATGTCATATATTGCAATTACAATCAAAGACACATCTGTAAGGGTTAAAAGGTATACCTTTACCTTCAGCCCTGAGCCTTTGCTAAGTAAAAAAAGTGCTGGTTTTCCTGGTCCTCACAGGAGCAAACAGTGCAGCCAAAGAATCCAATCCCTGAAGAGTGGCTAGTTTCTCCTCATGTGTCTCTGTGTTCTCTGTCCACTGGGCAATGCCGCAGACCCCTAATACCATTAAGATATTGGCAGGGGCCGTGACATCAGTGGCACGGAACAAAGTGCCCCCGCCGACTGTACCCACCCTATGTGCTCTGTTCTCATGCCCCCCTACACCCGGAACTCCCACTACACCCCACACCCCTGTTACCCCACCGCTGTCACCAAACCCCCACCACACACCCCCTCCCCAACTATACTCCCACTCTGCCTCCCTCCCACCCCTACCCAAGTCTCTGCCGTCCCTCTCAAACACTCAACTGCATGGCTACAAGATGAATCCTGGAGAGTTCCATGAAATTCTGATAAAAATAGTGTTGAGCTGCCAAAGTGACTGAGAGGTGGAAAGGGAGAGAGAGACACACAAGGCAGAGAGAGTGGGAGATAGAGAGAGAGAGAAAGAGAGAGAGAGAAAGAGGGGAGGGGGTCTGGGAGTGGCCTGTCTGTCAGAATGAAAAGAGGAATAATGACTAGTTTGAGGTAACAGATCACTGCTTGAAGCTGAACTGAAAGAGACACATGCAAGGTGAGGGTGTCTATGCATATGCACAGTGTGTGTGTAGAGGGAGAGTATATCTATATCAGTTTTTGTGTGTGTGTGTATGCATATGCATGTGTGTGTGTTTGTGTGTGCACATGCACCAATGATGTATTTGCATATGTCTTGGCGCTTGTTTGATTGTGTGTCAGCTGGGCTAACCCGAGAACAAGGCCCGTGATTTATGTGGAAAGTTGGCAGGGGAGATCTGCGTCACTGTCATCCTTGCACACACAGATGGGCAGCTCATCCATTCGATACGTGCGTCCAGCCTGATCAACTCTGACCCCGCCTCTCTATGGATTCCTGTAAAAGTCCTTGTCCAAGCCAACACTGGTGCTAGATGCCAGGACAATGACAGCCTTATAGCATTGCTGACTGAAGACTGGGGCTTATGGTGAGACTGAGAAGCATTTGTGTAAGTTTGTGTGATGGGTAAATCCGGGATGTAGGTGATGGCAGATCAGCATTATAATGTTTGA